>JAJFDH010000032.1:0-492241 GCA_028637635.1 Xylariaceae sp. X802
GGAGCGCTCCTATCAGGGCACCCTTCGGCCGGTGACAGCTGTTGACGGCCCGCCCGTATGCCGTCGCCACCCACTCAGGCGGGCCACTTAGCTAGGGAAATGCCATCCAACGGCCCTCAGGCGGGTTAGGATTAGGGTTAGTGGTTAGGATTAGTGGTTAGGATTAGCGGTTACCTAGGATTTGGGTTAGTGGTTAGGATTTGGGTTGGTGGTTAGGTTGTAGTAAACCGAGGCCCCCTGCGGGTGCAAAAAAGCCCTTGGGTACCAAGGTACCGGCGGTAGGTGTTGGCGGCTGGGTGTCGGGTGGTAAGTATGTCACGTGTGAAGTGGGTGGTTGTGGTTTCGTCTCTTCCCTTCCACGCGCTCATCTGACCGCGTGCCTTTTGTTTGTTGATTCGTCGCCCACCTTTGCTTAGCCGTCGTCGCCCACCTTTGCTTAGCTATTAAGCACCTATACCCCTCGCCGCTCGTTCCTCGAACTCTCTTCCTTTCTCTTCTCCCCGCCTCCCTTGCACCCTCCATTCTCCCCTTCCTATTCCCCCGCATCACAAAATGGCGACGATGCGACGAACAGTCCGGCGACGTAAAAGAGCCATTATTTTGAGCTCCGATGATGATGATGACGACGATAACAACAACAATCTCACAAAAAGCAACAACGACTCAAGTCGTGGGGAAGATCTCAGCAACGATGACGATAGAGTCAACAACAATGATGATGATGTCAGCAATGATGATGGCTTTAGTTCTGATTCATCATTGTCTTCTTTAGATGAAGGTAGTATCAAATTCTTTCTATTTTTTTTCTCATAAATTTACTAATTTTGAAAAAATAGCAATCACATCAATCAAGAATATTCCCAAACAAACAACTATGTCGGGAAAGAAAATCCACCAGTACCTCAAGCTTTACGACAACCAGAATCGTATCAATCAACCATATATCTACAAGTTCGCTGTGTCTTTCCCTGATGACTCTGATAAACAATCTTGGTCAAATTCAGGGATGAAGGATGCGAAGAAATGGCGGCACACCTTTAGCAGCTTTATGAGTGATGATCACAAGGACAAAAATACCAGGCTGGCTTTTTTTTCCATTTCAACAGGTCAATCTATTGGAAACGCATGGAAAACGGCTCCTTGGCATTGTTTTCTCATCGCATTGATTGCTCGTGAGAATCCTCAGGGTTCTGAATCGAAGTACGCTATGGTTATCTGGGATTGCGATCCCGTTGAAACCATGGAACGAAAACCCAACAAGAATGAAATCAAGAAGAACCGAAAAGCACGAGAACGGAAGACGGAAGCTTTAAGAACGAAACGAGTGACAAGACGAATGACGAAAACAGGAGTAACTGAAGAAACTCAGCAACAAGTTCACAATCATGAGCTATCCGACAACTTGCCTGAAGATGAGGAACGTGAAGGTTCTGTTGAATTTCAGCAGAAACGGATTCGTGATGTTCTATGGGGTAAACAGAGAAGTTTTTAGGAGAACATTCATGCCAATGAACATTACAAAGAGATGGATTTGTGGTATAACACAGATGCCAAGAAAGGAGGTCAAGATAAGTGTTTGAAAAACACTTTTCAGAAGTTGAAAGAATGGGTCGCACTAGGAGACATCCCCTTTGAAGGAGCCAGGGACAAACGGGTGAAGAATTGTGTGCTTCTCACTCGGGCTTAAAATAGCTTTAAATACAACTTTTTAGCTTTTATATAGCTAAATGAAAAAAAAAGAGATGGACAAGTGTAATATGCCTTCGAAAGTCTTTATTAACTATAATATTTTTATATTATTATGCATCACTTATTGTTTATAGTATAATCCCTGATAAGGGGGCTTAAAACTTAAGACTTCTAGGTTCCCTGAAAGTTTCTGTCAGCTGTCAACTTTCCGTTTTACGTCGCAGACTTATAGATGTGATCATTCTCTACAAAATGAGCCCATTTCGGGATGTCAATCGCGGAGCTAAGGGGGTTTTCGGTAGGGGGCCCTGGGTCTCGACACTTCCAGGTTCCCTGGAAGCTTCCGTCAGCTGTCAACTTTCCGTTTTACGTCGCAGACTTATAGAAGTGATCATTCTCTACAAAATGAGCCCATTTCGGGATGTCAATCGCGGAGCTAAGGGGGTTTTCGGTAGGGGGCCCTGGGTCTCGACACTTCCAGGTTCCCTGGAAGCTTCCGTCAGCTGTCAACTTTCCGTTTTACGTCGCAGACTTATAGATGTGATCATTCTCTACAAAATGAGCCCATTTCGGGATGTCAATCGCGGAGCTAAGGGGGTTTTCGGTAGGGGGCCCTGGGTCTCGACATTTCCAGGTTCCCTGGAAGCTTCCGTCAGCTGTCAACTTTCCGTTTTACGTCGCAGACTTATAGATGTGATCATTCTCTACAAAATGAGCCCTCTCCGGAATGTCAATCGCGGAGCTAAGGGGGTTTTCGGTAGGGGGTCCTAGGTCCCGACACTTCCGGGTTCCCTGAAAGCTTCCGTTAGCTGTCAACTTTCCGTTTTACGTCGCAGACCTATAGAAGTGATCATTCTCTACAAAATGAGCCCTCTCCGGAATGTCAATCGCGGAGCTAAGGGGGTTTTCGGTAGGGGGCCCTGGGTCTCGACACTTCCAGGTTCCCTAAAAGCTTCTGTCAGCTGTCAACTTTCCATTTTACGTCGCAGACCTATAAAAGTGATCATTCTCTACAAAATGAGCCCTCTCCGGGATGTCAATCGTGGAGCTAAGGGGGTTTTCGGTAGGGGGCCCTAGGTCCCGACACTTCCAGGTTCCCTGAAAGCTTCTGTCAGCTGTCAACTTGTTCTTCTCGTGATAGATAATGTTAAAACACATATCAATGGTGTCACCTTAACACTACCACCATCCAACATTACGGTTCATTTTTTACCGCCTAACGTTACTTCGAAATACCAACCAGCGGATGTCAGAATAAAGTCAATTGTGCTATAGAATTTACTACCATAAAACGTAACCTAATCATTTTACTAGGTTGTTGACAGCTAATAAACCAAATGAAATATTATTAATAATGCAGATTGATGCATTACAGTCTACTGGTGACTAACGTTAACATTGTCAAAGTGACATCAACACATACACCCCTTTGAAACTGGCAATACTGATACGTAGAGCTTCCGTGGACGGTGAAAACCACCACACGGAAACGATCCATACGTGGGCAAAGTGCAAATATATCACCAAGTTCCCTACCTTGGTGAGCGCCGGGACTTAAGATCGTAAGACATTTTCGCCTACCAAATGACACTGAAGTCTGACACTATTCCGCCTCCCCTCTCAGCTCAAAAGGGGAGGCCTCGGACCCGACCCAAACCCCAGAGGGAGACGCATCTCCAGAGGGCCTACATCCCGACACCACCCTGCCCACAGCCCCTCCTTTTGCTACAGGTGTAGTCTCAGTTGTACAATAGATGCCTGCTCATGAGCAAGAGGAAAGGCAAAGAAGAACACCTCGCATGGCTTGCACAGCTCCCCTGAGGGGATATGGTGATCTATTCGGACGGCTCCCTCGACAAGGAAGCTGCCTGGCAACAAACAAGGCTAGTTATGGACCCATGTAACCAAATATAGCACAAGGCTGAACCCAATCAACGTCACGTGCTTACAATTATGGCCGGTATAACCAGAAAACTATGTTACAGTGCTGATAACATATGTAACACTTCAACAGGTGGTCGAACATAAGACGGACTACACGAATCGTGTCCATCAATATATATGTAATCGACCAGTTTGCCGACCTCTTGATTAATGATATGACATAGCCAAGATAACCACGATTCAGAAAATAACCGGAGGGGGCTCCAGCCAAGTGGAACCTGAAGATGTCATCAACGTAAAAGAAGAACTTCGACGTATTTACTGAATCGCGAGCTATTACTGATGCTGATTACATTTCTAGCCGACGTCGCAAGCGATTACCAAGTAGCTGACACCAACATAACGTGACATCATCTATTACTTACTTCAACCACATATACTCCAAAGCGCAGTGTAGTCAAGTTGCGTTGTCACCCCGAGTTCGGCGGGCTCGCTTGGACGGCACCCCACTACCTCGCGTAATTTCGGTTTCATCAGCCTGAGAGGGAAGGCTTTCGTCGGGGCGAGCAGCATTCGTATCAACATCTGCCAATGTCGTAGTTGACTCTACTGCGCTAGCCTGGCTACTGACAAAGTTGTCGTTAACATCGATTTCATCGGTTTCCTCAAGGTAGCTGTCAGGGGTGGGCCCATAGCGAGTCGAACCTGGGCTACTGAGAGTAGGGGCGTTACTAGAAAGCTGCGACGAAGTCGAAGAAAAATTCGGGGGAGCTGGAATTCCATTCTTCCAGGACAAACGGGTATGGTAACTCTTAGGGCCTTCCGGGGTTTGGGGGCCAGACGATGGTTCCGGTACATTGCCACCTTGATATGGCAACATCCTCACGTCTCCTGTCGGGTTGATGACCAGCACGGGACTGAACTCCTTAGGAGTACCACGCTCATAACCGCAATGATTGACAAACTCAGTACGGAGTTGACCGATAATATCACCAGTTATATGGACAAACTGCCCAGTCCATAAGGCCACCTCCCCATTGGGTTGGAACATCCATCTGAACCGCTTGCGAGCTGAATCGGGTAACACGATGAACACCACAGAAGTAAGTGCACCCTTCGGTGGACCAAGAATGCCCGTGTCATCTTTCTTCCTAAAATAATACTCCAACTCAACCATAAAACCGGTCCGCGCCAAAGGTGCGAGCCTGCTATAGTCAAGCTGGAGAAGCGGACTCGAGAACCTCTTGTGAACTCGGCCAATGAAACTGCATGGAATGTTGCGTCTCATGATACACTCTTCGGACGACCAAGTGAAGTCAAGTCTGATAAAATTAGTGGCCATCAACAATAACAAGGAAACACTGCACGTACACATCAATGCTATCGGGTCGAGGAGTCATAACAAACTCCCAATCGAGGGTGGTTTCCAACGGCTCATCGTTGGTGGTCCGCGTAGAAATAGCCCAAGGGTTACAAGACGCCTGAAGATGAATCACCTGGCCAACCTGCCAGGACGATCTAGACGGATCCCAGAATATGGCTGCCCAAAGAAGGCTGCTCCCAACAACGAAGTCGTGAATCATAATATTTTGGATCTCCAAATTCGGCACAGCGGTCTCCGTGGCCACCCATAGCATTACGTTACCGAAATCCAACAACTGATGGGCTTGATCAGGTGTCTCGACTCGTTCTACCTTGGCGATAAGACTCAACAGCATACTGCCAGGCGTGCGGAAGCCTTTTAGTAAGCTTGGAACGGCAGTAGCTGTAGCAGGACGACGCGACATGGTCAAATTGAGAGTAGTAAAGAAAGCAGGTAGATAGATTGAGCGTCACACACTGGCTGTCGCAGAATAACGGGGAATGGAAGCAGCCAGCCATGAAACAAGGAGCGCCACATTATATAACTTCAATTGGACTGTCTACATCATCCTGAACCCCCCACACCAACACGCCTTGACCCCACAATGCTTGAATGCTGCCGTCATAATACAATGCAGACATGGAACGACTCGTCAGCCGTAGGGGCTATTCAGATGACAGCATACAGTATCGAAAAGAGGTCCAAAGCATCAACCTAGCCTATTTCAAAAAAACTGACACCTTCCCCAATACTGACAAGATGACAGTGTAATAAGTATGGTGTAAAGCAATGGGCCCAAATAAACCGAGTCAAGACAATATACTATTATAAGTCAAAGGGCATTGCGTGGCACAAACCATTTAAAGTGGACCACATAAGATGACGGCATTTAGTATGTGGAAATGAGGCATGGCGAACAAATGTGTAAACAGCCTGACCGGAAGCAATAGGATGACCTTACAAGCTCTGACCCCTCATAACGTCTAAAAACCATCAAGCTGTCTGAACCAGTGAGGAACATCAACTCGTACGCAAATACGGATAGGATATAGGCAAAGCACGTAGCAATTGGGCGTATAATACTATGATAGATACAAACTAACTTCGAACCAATTTCGAAATCAAATGGTCAAGAAGGGAATCCTCATATGACTCAAGGTCAAGTCGGTGTTGACGTCGCGAACAATTCTGAATATAAGGGCTGGTAATAGAATATATGGATGACTAATCTGGTTAAGGCCGACGGAAACGGACGTAGTGAAACGCACCCTCTGGCGCTTCACAGGCACGGCTATTACCTAGGGCAATAGCTGGCCCACTGGCGACAGGGGTGGTTACCTAAGAGACCGGGTCGCGAATCCGGCACTTCCATAGGATTTTCTATAGGGTGGTAACTTGGCAAGGTAACGGCACCGCGAATATGTCGAATCGAAGGTCCGGAAACCGGGAACGAACAGATTGTAGCATTCCCGTACTGGCAGCGAAGTCGGAGGACCGGGAAGGGAGGAGGTATAGAAGTCCAATACGTAGTCGGACCGAAGGAAGTCAAGGGACGACTACGTTGGACCTGACACCAGGATCGGTCCGAACGGACAACTACTAACCCAATTACCGGGACTGGGCAGTCATAAGCGCAATTACGAAGAAGCGGTAGGTTGTAATGAATGAATGAATCGAATTGAAGGGCTGCCGCCCATGCCAGCTAACTACTAGGTCGCGAAGCGACCCGGGGAAGGCCTCCTTCTTATAGCCATATGCGAAGCCGTAAAAACGAAGTCAGCCAGGGTAGCGATACTAGCTCCTTTCTTTTCCCTCCGTAACTAACAACAAGCCGGATATGACCCGATCGTAAGGCTTCTAGTTAGAGCGCCGTCAATCCAGCTGCTTCAGTAGCCAGTAGGCTAGTTCAGTGGACAGGTGCAAAGGAAGAGTCCGCCAGCTGCAGCCAGCAGATTGGTCCAGTGGCCAAGTGCCAAGGAATGAGTTAATGGCTAAGTCCAGTGTAAGCGTCCATGTGAGCACTCTTGTACGTAACAATACTGATAGTACCGTCGCGAAGAGAAGACACGCAAAAGAACATTTACACATTAAACAGCAAACCCAACAAGAGTCAAACCCGAAATGTTGACTGCTAACGTCACGTACTAAAGACTTAAAAGAGAATACATCGTCCTCAGAAACCAATGAAAATAGCTATTTCATACCCTTGTCACGAACAAAAATGACAAATATGCTACACCAAGAACCGGCACAACCGACAACATCGGGAATATCAACCAACACGTTACCGCCTCGAGGAGGACACATCATTCAATTCGACACTGGAATGGTGAGGGGCAAAAGAAAGCGCGATGAACCTATAGTAATAGCCTCTGAATTAAATGTACCACCATCCGGAGGGCAATTAATCAGTCTTAAAGTTGGAGAAACATCAGACGAGAATCACTCCAGACAGAGAAGAACGACGAAAGAAGAACCCAATTTAAAACGAGGAAAATACAATAGAAAGGGGAAAGGTCCATCCGAAGAGGGCGGACGACTCGCAGCAATTGAGTATCTGGCACAGTCAGACAAAGACTACGACAAGGAGGTACGTGAGTCATTGGAACTGAGATTCATGAAGCTTGTTTCGACGAAGAGGAAGGCAGAATGCACCATAAAATTCTGGAATAAAACCAGGTCGGACCAAGAGCTACCCCTTGAATGGTGCCGCATGTGCCAATTACATACAACTCCTAAGGATATAAGAACACTAGATTGGCGTTTTTTTCCACATCAATTGCTCGAAAAATTAGGGATGCCGTTGTCAAGCACAAATCAAGATAGTCCAAGTCGGCTAGACTGTAAAACCTGCTTCAGTGAAGGTGGCGAGGTGTTGATTTGCACCACTTGCGAAGGACATATTACCAAAGGTCGCATACCACCCAACTGCAGACTCGACATGTTACGCATACCCTGCGAACACATGTGGCCAAAGGAGATCGACATCTTACGCCCGATTGAAGAGCGGGTCCTAGCCATTGGCTGTGCATTTGGCAATATCACAAAGCTTACCCTAGACCCCGAATCAGAACACAAGACCAACACAAGATATCGTACAGTGAAGGGCCATATCTCAGTTTTCACGAACGACCTATTCTCTTTAGTCGATGTACTACCGAGATCATTAGAAGATATACGAGGGGAAATTAAGGTAGTATGGGTCGGAGCAGAACGGCCCCAGGAAGCCGATTTACTTCCATTTTTAGGACTCAGAAAGAAAGTTGTAATGGACGCACTAAATTGGTTGAGACAGAACAACCATTTGTACAAAGATATCGTGTATAATGACACATTCTGGGACAACTGGGGTACACAAACCGAGATACTACCTGCCTGGATCAACGATGATATCACCTTGATAACCGACCCAGCAGCAGAGTCGGCAGAGAGAGCAGGCTATGTGCCGCCTGACCCAGAATATCCAATTCTAGAAAACGGTAGGCAAACAAAATAACATACCCATACACTAACCCAGAAAAGAAAACTGATATAATACAGAGACCGTCGAACCCAAGACCGACGAGAGCGACAATAATGACGACTACGAAGATCAGGAGAACGACCTCACCACATTGTCCATGCTTACATCGTCGGGGTTCTTCCTTCTGGACAATGAAATCGCGGCAGACGACGCAGAGAAAGTTAACTTCATACAATGTTCCATGGAGGGTGTGCCGTATATCCGCGCCCATAAAGGCAACAAATTCCTGAGTCATCGAGACCCGAATTATTTTCCCTATATATTCATCAAAATATTCCCGTACGGCTACGGCGGACCAGTCAACCTCGATGATACAGACGGCGACAACCGCGAAGGTTTTGACACTACCGAGGAAACGAACTTCTCGTTGGCGAAGTAAGTGTAAGGAAAGGGCATATGACACAGTGACACTAATGAACCAAAACAGGTGGGCGTCTTTGAAGCTGCGCCAGCATGGAGGGCAAGCGGCCACACATCCAGTATTTCCGTTTCTCGTTTTTAACCGAATTGTTATGAACAATAACACTCGAATAAGCAGTGGGCGAGCAAATAAATCTGCCTTCGCAAAAATTATAAGATTAAGCCAATCTCTGACAGCAGATGAACTCCGTAAAGCAGCAGAGGAGAAAAAAGCGCACCAGTTCACATCTAATAGCCGCATCAACTCTTTATTGAGAGAAGTATCTATATACGGTAGGCAGCAACCTCTCTCAAACGAAGAAAAGATGAACCAAAGATATAAGTTAAAAAGCATGATTATTCGCCACGGTATGCCAGGCGTATGGTTCACGGTAAACCCGAATGATATGTCATCACCAATTCGCATAAAAATAGGGAACAATATGAGAGGCACTCAATATCAAGACCGCCGTACAAGACGTATCCGACAAGGTCTTCAAGAATACGTAATCAAAATGAAAGAAATCAACCAAGATCCCGTATCCGCGGTCGAATGGTTCCACCTCCATGTCCAAAGCTTCTTTGATGATCTAGTCAACGTGAAGAGCGAAGAAGGGGCATTTGGGCGCATAAAGCAATACTTTGGTTGTATCGAAACGAACGGACGCGGAGCCTTTCACATACACGGACTCATGTGGTTCCATGGGAACATCGGAATTGAAGAGATAATACCAATACTATCAGAGTCCCAAGACCCGGATGCAATGACGAGATTCGTGAATTGGGTAGACAATCACTTCTCTGAAGATGTCGATGTCGAGAAGAGCAAGGCACGATACGATGCTGGCCACGAACGAAGAAGTCCTTCAACGGAATTGATGGCATCACAGACATCACTCGAGGAACAGTATAACGACGAAGCACACTTTATCGCAGGAGTGGCGCAGAATCATAAGTGCTCCGCAACATGCAGGAAATACGATGGGGTGAAGAAAAAGAAGTCTGGTAAAAAACGATGCCGCTTTGGTTGGCCATGGGCTAAGGTCGATACCACACACATAGACACCGAGGGTAGATTGAAAATCCGCCGGCGCACAGAAACACATAGTAGGTGGAATAAGGTCATGGCAGTAGCATTGAGGCACAACCACGACTACGCCCTAATATTCACAGTTAAACAAACATTAGCACTTCTTCATTATGTAACGAATTACGCCACAAAGATGGACTCACCCACATACCAAAGGTTGACCCTCATCGCGGCTTACCTTGACCACATTCGCAATACGATCAATTCGACTGACGAAGCAGAGATGGCAAGGAGTTTCATGGTAAAAATATCGAATAGGATTTTCTCCGAGAGGGAGATATCTTCAATAGATGTCGTCAACTACTTGCTAGGGTACGACACTCACTACTCAAGCGAAACCAACTGGTCCCGACTCCACACTTCAATATTGTACTGGACTCTGGTAAGAAAATGGGCGCTCCTGCGAACACAGATCCTCGACAAGAACATTGAAGAGGGACGAACACACCCTCAAGAGGAGAGCTATACGTTCGAACCAAAAAAAGGGATTCGCCCGTCCATAGTCCAAGCGTACGAGAATAGGGGGCCGCAGCTAAGGTCACTCTGTTTATATGACTATATGGCCTGCATAGACATTGTACAGAAGCCGAAAAAGGAGTGGCCTGCACACTTCTGTCGGTTCGAAGGCGAACTTGACCATACCGAATACTGTCAAAACGTGCGAAGTAAAGGGAAATCAGCAGTGCCGCTACTATCGGGTCCGCTGCCGGGAAACTACGAGGCTGACAATTTATACGGATGGACAGCCGTCGTGAAACTCGGCCTTTTTGTACCGTGGCAAGACTTCATTGACCGACAAGAACAATCACCATACCACGTATGGGATTCCACAATGGAATCTCTACCGCCAAGACTACAATTTGTGCAATCAAACTTCGACCTCCTCCACAAATCAAAAGAGGACGCAAAACGTGATAGGCTGCAATGGAGCGCAGCGGTCGACACAGATACTGAAGCAGAGGAGGAGGAACTATACGAAGAGATGGACGACGCTGACGATGAAACAAGAGAACTGCAAACACGAGAATTAATAGACTGTTTCCGGCAAAGTATACACAACTCAACAAAAGAAAATCGCACCTGCGACGTGCAAATATATGATCCAGTGGCGCAACGTATTTTAACTGGAGGGCCGGAAACAGATCGACAACTACGACAATATCCTCAAGGGCCAGAAACGACCATATACCGTAACTTGTATAGAGAACGAGGTCCAGGGGAAGAAGCGAGCCTCAACAACACACTATGGAGTGAAGCTACTATTAAGGGATGGAAAACATTTATCCAAGTACTTGATGACGGAGCATTGGATAACATTGAAAAAAACAACTACTTAGAAGAGAATGAGCATGTAAATGATCTCGACGACATGATAGGCCAAATGGAGGAACCGCAAAGCCTCAGTCAGAGACAGCCCAAAACACATAACCCCGAAGTGCCGATATGGTATGAAACAGCTACCGCAGAGAACAGGAATTGGACACATATCGGTAGACAGATATCACAAGAAGAAACGCTCAACAAAAAACAAACACTAGCACTCCAGATCATTATGGACCACATGAACACAGTGGACCTGTCAAGAGGAGAAACAGAAAATACAACTCTGCAGGAAACTGGCAACATCGAAGAACCTGATCCACAGCTATTATTCTACTTAGGTGGAGAAGGAGGAACAGGCAAGAGTAAGGTAATCCGAGCTTTGATAAAAGCATTGGAAATGAAGAACAGGCGAAATAGTATCCGCCTTACTGCAATGTCAGGCTCTGCGGGGGCGAACATCGATGGCACAACAATGCACTCGGCTCTCGGCTTCATAATTAGCAACAATACGCCCGGCAGCACAGGTGGCAGAAACATGTCAGAAGAGGAAAGGCAAAAGTGGCAAAAAATCGACATCCTGGTCATAGACGAGTGTAGTATGATGTCGGGAGACAACCTATACCGAGTCAACACACAACTACAAAAGGCGCGACGAAGGGAAAATGACAGATTCGGGGGCATACCTGTGGTAATACTATGTGGCGATTTCTTCCAATTCAATCCCGTAAGAGCAATCTCCATGCTGTTCCCAGGACGACCAACCCCATCAAATGAAAACGGGGATCGATTCGCTATGCCCAAAGGAGACGACAAACAAAACCACCAATATCTTGGACATCAACTATGGACGGAGTTCAAAACAGTAGTAATACTGACGGACCAGATAAGAACAACTGACCCAACTTATGCAGATGTACTGAGACGGCTAAGAGATGGAAGACAAACCTTAGCTGACGCAGCTTTGTTAAACTCCAAAGTCGTGAACCATGTCGATATGATATTGGACATGAACGCTAGAGCAATCACCATAACAAATACAGTCCGCTATAGCATCAACCTTCAAGCCATCCTACAATTCTCCCGAACACGAGAACAGAAAGCATATATAGCGCTATCGGAGCACACATTTCCGGCAAATACCAGTCGAAAAACTGAGGCCGCCAAAGCTGCGTTCGAAATAATGGATACAACGAATGTAAAAATACCATCCTATATGGCTTTCACCTACGACATGCCAATCTCAACGACAACAAACCAATACAAAGGCCTAAAGATAGTCAATGGATCAGAGTACCAACTAAAAGGTTACATACCAGACTCAAGAGGGGACGCATTCGAAATAGCGGACAACGTAATATTACTCACCAAACCACCACTGGTTTTCTTCGTAGCATCCAAAATGACGAAAGACCTTCAACTCGATGGCTTACCAAAAGGGGTAATACCAATATTCCGGAAGACACTAAAAACAACAACCCGAGGCAAATCTAGGGTACAGTTTCAAAGAACAGGATTTGAAATGACACCGAACTTCGCGCTCACTGAATATAAAACTCAAGGTCAAACTTACAAAGAAGCATACCTCAGCATACTCGAAAAAAGAAAAAAATCAGAGGCTTTTGTGAGCACATACGTACAAATGTCACGCCTCGTTGGACTAATGGGGCTCCATCTCCTCAACCCAATAGACCCATCAGTCTATACATCTCTCAAACTACCGCTCGAACACAGAGAAGCCATACGTCGACTTGAAAATATGGAGGAAGAAACACAGTCTCGGTATAAAATAAAGTTGTAAAAAGAGAACGTCAATCGCGGAGCTCAGGGGGTTTCCGGTATGGGAGCAGTAAGGGGGCCCTAAGTCCTGACATTTTCAGGTTCCCGGAAAGCCCCCGTCAGCTGTCAACTTTCCGTTTTACGTCGTAGACTTATAGAAGTGATCATTCTCTATAAAACGAGCCCTTTTTAAAATGTCAATCACGGAGCTGAGGGGGTTTCCGGTATGGGAGCAGTAAAGGGGCCCTAAGTCCTGATATTTTCAGGTTCCCGGAAAGCCCCCGTCAGCTGTCAACTTTCTGTTTTACGTCGTAGACTTATAGAAGTGATCATTCTCTACAAAATGAGCCCTTTCCGGGACGTCAATCGCAGAGCTAAGGGGGTTTCCGGTATGGGAGCAGTAAAGGGGCCTTAAGTCCTGACATTTTCAGGTTCTCGGAAAGCCCCCGTCAGCTATCAACTTTTTGTTTTATGGCGTAGACTTATAGAAGTGATTATTCTCTACAAAACGAGCCCTTTTCGAAATGTTAATCGCGGAGCTAAGGGGGTTCCCGGTATAGGAGCAGTATCGCGATTTTCTGTAGAGGTGGCCATTCGCTATCCACTTTACTACCTAAAAATTGGTGTAGCTGAACGAACTAGTGTGTGATTAGTGTGATGAAGTGCAGTGCCAAGAGACTTCATTTTGGCCCCTATTTCTATGCACGGACCATGTATTCTAACATTAAACTGGATCCTTCGGGGTCTTCCTCCTTGTCTCACCTTCTTCCTTCACTCGTTGCACAACACCTTTGCCTTCACCTTCGCCAACGCTATTCACGATTTATCAACGCTACTGGTCAACGCTACTGATCAACGCTACTGGTCAGAATCCGGGGTAAGTACTTACCCTACCACTCAATTTCTATGGTTAACAATGTATCATCTCCCAGATAACTCCACATCGCACCGCTGCCGTTCGTAAGGCTACACCTTGACCACATCTTGGCCAGCGTCAGCGTGTTGCCCAGACACCCCTTCAAAACGGGCCGCCCTCAAGGAGCGGTGTAAGTACTACTTCTGCCACTCGATTTCTATGGCTAATGAAGTCTCTTCTCCGGCTGATTAGGATCATGAACTCACTGATTTTCGAGAATCCATGCACGCCTCCGAGGCCTGCCACACCAATATTGGCCTTCGCCTATCCTGCCACTCCGGTGGCCACCTCTCCTTCCTCTCTATGTACTATAGGGTGTAGAAGACCCTCCCATACGCCACAGAATTCACCTGTGGTCTCTCCGCAGTGGCCGCCAGCATTGCCACCTGCAACGCCATCACCAAACAAGGCCTTGCCACCTAGACCTCTTGGAAATAGGCGCCTCAGGAGGGTTGGGGTGGCCCGGGTCGACCCGGCAGAGGTGCCAGAACAATATTGGCACCACTTCCAGTCTTCTACGCCTTCGCCGCCTTCACCGATACCGCCTCTGGTAGAAACATCGCCAGGTTCGCCGCCAGAAGGAGTATCACCACGGTCGCTGGCACCAGGTCGATTGCGGCCTTCACCCCTCTTTTTAGGTCCACTGAAGACTTCTCCAGTCCTTATTGGCCAACTATTACCTTCGCCGGTGGTGATAGAAGGGCTACTACCTTCGCCTTCGCCTACGGTTAAGAAAAGGATGTCGTTTTTAGTGGAGGAAAAGGAGGTCCGTAGCGGCTGTTGTACAGTTATGTGATTGGTCTATTTCAGGCATTTGGTGTTAGAAAAAGGGCTATTTCACGGAGTTGGTAGGGCTATACCCAGGGCTATTTTACGGAGTTGGTAGGGCTATACCCAGGGCTATTTCACGCAGTTGGTAGGGCTATTCAATTCAAAGGGCTATATATATATATAGCAGTTATCTACGCTATTGCCATTGCCGTTGCCTTTGGCTAGCCAATATCCCCTTGGCTGCCGTAAGGTGCCCCCTCCCCGGTGCGTGACATCTGGCAAGCTCTTGGCAAATCGACGAGCCAATTGTATGCTTGTCTTTTGAGGGTGTATTAGCATGCGATTGGCCCATTGACGTTGCCAAGAGCTTGCCGGATATCACGCACCAGGGAGGGGGCACCTTACGGCAGCCAAGGGGATAGCAGTTATCTACGCTGTTGCAGTTGCAGTTATCGTTGCCGTTGCCGTTGCTTGGCAGTTAGTAAGAAACGGGCGTCAATTAAACAAGTGCCGGACAGCTGAAATGCGATAAGGAACTGACCAATCAGCAATAACCAGTCCTTACCATATTTGGCAGGTGATCTATGACCAAAGAGGAAACGCCACGAAAAGTCACGGAACAAAGAACCCCTTGGTACCCAAGGGCATTCCATTAATAGGTTGTTCGGGTCGCTTTCAAAGTGTGGTCAGAGTTGGCAGTTGGCCAAGATAGGGCGACGGCATACGGGCGGGCCGTCAACAGCTGTCGCCGGCCGAAGGGTGCCCTGATAGCGGAATATGGGTGCCCTGATAGGAGCGCTCTTATGTAGTTACCACGTGAGGATTTACTATGCTGATGACTCAGCTGCATTAAGTAGGTAGGGAAGCGTGTAATTCCTCCAAGGCAGCCATTCCATGCCTCTCGTCCATCTTGCATCTGGGTTTCCTCCCTTTCCGTTGCTACCAGCATACAGTAGGTACAGGACTCAGGATATTCGCAGAATACAACCCGCTTTGTCCTGCTAGGTATGCACTGCGCGGATCATGAATATGTAGGGATGACTTTGCGGCTCTGCGACCCTTGGTGCAGCTACCGGTCATCGTGGCTGAGGCAGTGTTGAGCTCAGGATCTGGCGAGCTTTCTCCATTCAATGAGGATGAGTGTCGTATCACTCTCCACATTCCTCTTCTCCATCGGCCACTAAATTGCGGCACAGCAGTGGTGGCCTCTGGTTACCAAGCCAGAATGCCAAAATACCAAACCTAAGTCAATGCGTACTTCGTACCTAAAGGCGGACCGCCAGTTGCCTGGCTCTCGGATGTTGTCGGGGCAGCATCACAAGTCGCTCGCACATTCGATTCGACGCTGCAATGTCTTCACGCTAACGAACTGCAGCGAAACCCTGTCGCGCCAAGCCCTTTGCATTCCTCCATGCCGATGATCGTACACTACATCTGTCCACTGCTTATGTATGCACTTCAACAGGGAGTACGTACTGCATGCGGCAGAGCACACATTGAGCACATGTGAGGGTGCACGATGTGGCTTGGAAGTATGAAATCGGCCTAGGCAAGAGTTGAGTTCGTGACTCAATGCCGACTTTTGGTGTCTGGATCGATCTACAGAGTTGCTGGTAGTAACCAGATTCCAGATTCGCACTTTCACGGCACGCTTTTGCGCATCGGTACCACATGTACGGACGGACTTCATGCGCTGCACACGAAGTGTCTGCCTACGAAAGGCCACATTACGAATCTAGTGTACGCACAACTGTATCGTTGTTGTTCCAGAACGACCGTCTCCGACAGATGCAATGGAATTTCCCCTAATAATCGACATTTTTACATTATGTACCATCACTGTCTACAACGTCGCTACCGTCCTACTTTACATGCTATCTACTTACCTACGTAAGTAGTATTTTGGGACTATTTATGCTGTTGTGGTCGAGTGCAACTTGGGCTCCGGAACTTGGATGGGGGAAGGGTTTAGCGTCCACGGATAGTGTACGTATTTCGGCACTACTCCGTGACATTTATTTTTATCTCCTGAAATTGTCGAAGCCCTTTTTTTTTTTTTTTTTTTTTTTTTTTGGTCTGTGTTGTGCTTCAGCTGTTCGGCAACGGTCATGCCCAACGGCGACCCTCTTCCCACTCGTTTCATGTTCTGTTTCCACTCTGAAGTGGGCGGTTACAGGGCCGTCCCGTTAGTCAGGTTCCCTCAAATCATGGGTTGGCCGATTGTTGATATCGCAACAAAGGACTGCGCTGCAGTGCAGCGGTAATACTACCCAGGTGGGTGTAAGCTCGTCTTGCGGCGGAACCTGAGAGCAGAGCATGAGGACATCCGTCACCGTTATCCTGGGCTGGCCGGCGGCACTGGGATTCCTGCGTGCCTACGGACAGGCCACAGGTCACTGCCTACCTGGGTTAGGTGGATGAGCCTCGCCGCATGGCTGTGGTGTGTGTGGATTGGTGTCTGCTTCAATGCACCTTTCCTCTTCTGCCCTCCACTCCAGGATGCTCTGTACTTCGTACTGCGGCAGAGGACAAGTGATTCATCGGCACGCTCCCAGGCATCCAAGCGGCCACCCCCCTCCCCTCTGCCCCTTTCCCCAAGCACGGGTAAGCTTATTGACCCCTGTCATTTCACCTGCTGCGCAAAAAAAAAGTACGCAGTACAAAATTACAGGATGTCCTCGTCGTCTCTGATATTTATTTAATAAGGGATCAGGCCCGCCCCTCCCCTCAGTTCTGCCCAATCCCCAAAGCACATCCAGCAACTTGTTAGAGTATATTATCAAGCACTTGGTGTCCGTTGCATATACTCGTGCTCGCTACTCGCCTTGATCTTTTCTGTCTACCAGATTTGGCGACGTCTCTGTCCTTATCTTCCCAAACCTGAACGCGGAGTCTTCACACACACAAAAAAACAAACCATCTGCCTGCTACGTCGTTGTGGCATCCACACCGAGAGTTATTATCAACAACTCGATATACAAGCAAAGACGAAGTAGTGATTCACAAGTGTCTATCTTGGAATCGCACTCTTACCCAAGTCGCTACTCCCGACTATCTCGACCGCGGCCCTTGATTATACAGCCCAACCCACCTAACATTCGAGGCGGCCATACGACGCCCGATCGCACAATGTGCGTAAACAACATTTACACCGACATCCGGCCAGATGGCCGCCAGCGCACCTGGTCCGAGATTGACGATTGCAAGAACGTTCGCGCGGGATTGAATTGCGAGGGACTCACATCATTGCGCCATCCGCCTGGGTACAAGAGAACTGAGCCCAGAAGCCCAATAACGTACAGCCATGGCCAACTACCGCCAACCCCTCCGCTGTCCTATCACTCAGACCATACTTCCGACTCTGAACGTTCAAGCAAGCGGCGCTCCAGCACCTACGCCAACGACCATAAAGCGATAGACATCAATCGGAGGCGCTCCTTGCGACATGAGAGACAGGGTAGTAAGGATCACGTTTCTTACATGAGTAGCTCACCGCTCTCACGGACGCCACCGCTTCACGCACAAGGCAGGCCCTCCAGCCCTATTCCTGACACCTACGACACATATGAGCCCACCTACCGCGAGGTCAATAAGCATGACCGCCCGACATCATCACACGGTCACCACCCTGTCAACATTGAGATTGTCGATAAGCGGGCTCACGGCCACCGTCGGCAGAGTTCGTCGGCCAAAACGAGCTCATCGCACGGAAGCACCGACGAAGGGCGTCGCCAGCGACGTCCCTCGGATCTACAGCACGACGATCAGTACTGGCAACGGAAGAAAGAATCCGAGATTGCACGACAAAACGAGGCAATTGCGAACCGAACACCAGTGCCCCAGGCGTCGCCAACCCCACGCTACCGACGTGGCTCTGTGGCCGTCGCCTCCGTAATGCCGGTAGCGGAACGTGTGCGCCTGGATGAGGAGCGCGCGCAGCGGCAGCGCAGAAAGGAGGCCGAGGCCCTAGAGCGCGAGATCGAAGCCCAGAAACAGCGACTAAAGGACCGTATGAGTCTGAGGCCTTACAACTACATCTAACTCATACGTTCATTCAGCAAGGGCACGGACCGATCAAAGCTCTCGACACCCCTTCCCCCGAAAAAAAAATCATAAAACCCAAAAAAATAAGGATCTTTACGCTGTGATGTTTTACTATACTAGATGGGATGCTGACGCGTCGGATGGGAACCGCACCTTGTTCAGTGCCAATAATACGTCTGGGTTTGCTTCGGGATTGTTTTGGGTTTGTTTTGGGTTTGCAACGGGCGCATGTATTAAATGATACCAATGATACCAATCATGTAGACGGGGACGGAAGCACAGGCTTACGAAGCGTCATTTGTATAGATCTCTGTGTTATAGTTATCGGGCGATTGCGGTAGCGGGAGGGGGACAAGGGAGCTTTTTTCGGTCAATAGGAAATGCGATTCATTGGAGCAACGTCTGCCATGACCGCTCGGAACAGAAGCCTCTTGTGACATCATGCGTGTCGTGTTGTATGACTTTCCCGTTTCGTCGGCCGCGAATGGATCGGTAGGTGTGTAGAGGGCGTGGGATGCCACGCCAGCGTCGCAACTGGGGGGGTTCTGGGGATGCGGAAATGGCTGAACCCCGCCATGTTCGTCGCGGGGTTGTCTCGCTGTCAGACTCGCAAGGTCGCGGCACGCGTTTTCGATGTGACGGGACGTTTTCATTGGGAACGTTGGCTGCCTGGGAGACGCGGGGATGTTGGAAGGTTGGCCTCCATGCAATTGGAGACGATTATTGGTTTCCAGCACCGCCGTTTGTCATCGCTGCCTGATTTTGGCGGCCGGCTATTGGCTGCTGCTAGGTGCGGTGGGGCAGATGTGGGGGTACCGGCATAAAAGCGGCATAACTCCACTATGCATAACGCACCGTGCACAAATGGTTAGTGCATTTTGCACTTATCTGGGGACGTGCATCCACAGCAGATACCCCACGGACCCTGCGATTCTGGGAATGACTCCTCGCCGTAGAACCTCCCTCCTACACAACACGCAACGCGACACGACCGGTCGC
Organism: Xylariaceae sp. X802; assembly: GCA_028637635.1. Taxonomy (NCBI): domain Eukaryota; kingdom Fungi; phylum Ascomycota; class Sordariomycetes; order Xylariales; family Xylariaceae; species Xylariaceae sp. X802. Next base: position 19,778 of record JAJFDH010000032.1, read on the forward strand.
ACATTTCCCGCAGCTTGCCGCCTTTCCGACTCAACCCCATGTCGGCGGCCTGCGTTGCCTTATTTTGATGGGTTGCCGACTGCGGCACCTGGTCTGCATCCTGCCTCCTATAGGCACCAGCCGTGGCCATCATGTCATTCCATATTACCAACCTGTTCGGCAGAGCCAATGCAGTCATGCCTGTGCTCCAAATCTAGGACTTTGTTTTTACACTTCTGCTCATCTGATTTGCCTGCTTGTTCTAATTCTCTCTGATTATTTTGTTGCCACCTCGGCGGTCATCTGACTAGGTATAGTCGATCCCGCTCTTATTCACGATACTCGGATCCAGGCATCCTGACGTAGCTATACAGGCGAGCTTGTAACTTGTGATTTTGTAGATACCTGGTTGCATGTCATCTCTGCCGAGCTTCTCGTTTGGGTTGTATCTCTATGCCTAGCCTTGGTGCTTACCCTTCAACTATCTTGTCTAACCACGACAGGAACCCGACGACGTCTCCGAGAACGGCCAAAACCTCGAAGGATGGAATGGCGGGCTTTCTCACATGATAGTACAGCTAAATGTCACCTCTCTCCCTCAGCCCGGATAAGTGACACGTCCCTCTCTCTCCTGATCCTTGTTGCCTGCTGATCTACCCGGGTCGTATTATGTAGCATCCGGTAAATGGCGTTAGGCTATCTAGGCATCATGTATCGCCTCTTACTACCGACTCCAGATCGGTGAGCGGGGAAGGCACCCTCGCTAGTGTTGAACCTTTGAAGCTTTTGAACAAGTACTTCAAACCACGGAGGGGAGAGGCCGCCGCAATAGTAAGCCACCAAGACCCGGACAGAAACCCGGAGTCGCGTGCTGCCGTATATGCGTACCAAGTACAAGCACGAGATACGAAGCGAGTGCTATATAACTAGCATTGTGGGGGGTCGGCTGCAACCATCTTCCTTGTAGCGATCGAGGGAACATACCCTGAGGTGAGGCGCGACATTTCTTGCATGCGCCGGTCATCGGGAATAGATGGCAATCCGCAAGCTTCCATTCCCTTCTCTTGGCAGCCAACGCATGACATGGCGCAGATAGCTGTAATCGCGTACGGGCATCAACCTGCCTCTCGCAGTTTTGACTTCTCCCTCTCATTGACGCCGATCCTTGTTTTGAGCATTTATTTGGTGGTATGCGGCGTCATTGTCATCCAAGCCGGCTCCCCGATGCCACAGGACGTCCGAACTTGCATTAGGGGTGTCCATCTCCCACCAGACTCGGTAGGTAGTCTGTAGCTATCTGGTGGGTTTGTCTCAGGTGCTGCCTATCAAGCTGTAGAAATTTGGATGTGGCAGATCGAGTCTTCAGATGTGGCTCGGAGCGGAGCTACGCTGTGGGGAAGGGCGCACGCCTTTCATGCTGAACGGACAGGTGAGCGATGGGGGTTCCGGCAAGGGGGAGAATCAACCCTTTCTTCATTTCCTTCACTTTCATTCGAGGAAATAAGAGGGAGAAGGGGCCGGGACATGCGGCCTTCTGTCGAATCGTCCGGAATACTACGGGTTCCAACTCGGCGAGCAATTCGGTTGGATGTTGATTTGGTTTCTTGTGATACTAAATTTAGGGGCAACGAAACAAAGAAATATATAGGAACGACTTCACGGCTGGCAATCTGACAGCCACCGCCTACCTCTTCCGAGTCTTACGGCTTCATACTCATTCATAGCATGAGGCAAAAAGCCCAGTCATTCCACAGATCGATAATTGAATGCATGCATAGTCCGACAAGCCGGAGCTTTGCGGCGGGTTTCATGGCTGATCAGCCCCGGGTGTACGTGAAATGAACAGGGTTGGGATCCGGGATCAATCCGACTTCAAGACCTATAATTAGATATAACCATCCTTTGTTGTTACTTCATGTATCATTAACAATGGATGGATATGTTGATCATAGTTTTTAATATGTTCGGGATAGGTCTCGTCTTATTTATTCGATTGCCCTCATATCCTCTTGCGTGGTATGTGGTATTCAACGCCGAGGTTTTTGAAGAGCAGTTTAGTGAAACTCCTTGGGATAGATGAGTCCGATGCACGAGGATTTCACGCAGCCGTGGTCCACAGCCCGGATCGGCAGGCTGGTTGGAAAGACGGCGGAGAGCGTTGTCGCCGCGTCCGGGCCGGCGTATACCGGTACCCGTAGTATGTTAGGCGAACAGCTCCAGGAAACACGGGTTATCCGCTCTGGTTTATGAGTTCTTGGATTGTCTGTACCGGTATGTATATACATGGGGTGAAGCAAGTTGAGTTCTCATTTTGCCATATAACTCATTCCGTGCTCGACGGGTTGTATGGGCTTTTGTGTGAGATAGTGCTTGTGTCGACTTTGTGGTGCTTGGGTTTATGTCTGAAGGGCGATGTGGCATTAGTTTTAGGCGCATTGGGTCTCGGCTCACACAACTTGGCGAGACCATTTTCGGTTTGGTGAGGTCGAGAGGTTTATTGTGCTTCGATGCTGTTGATTGTGATGTCACTATTTAGGAAGACGGTGGGAATTCCCAGCTCTCAATAGAACTCGGTGTTTCGTGAGGACGGGACATAGATTTCATGTTGCTAAGTGAGTATTGCGTCTGTGAAGTTTAAGATTCTCAACCTTTTTGATAACACCTTTTCACCGTGATACGTTGTCATCACGAGCGATGGTCTTAAGCCTGCATATAACCGCAAGACAGCAAAAGCAAACGTGTTGGGATTCAATTCGATTTCGCGTTACTGTTTCGATGACTGGTCACAGCCACATTCAGCTGGGGAGTGAGGCTGATGATTTCACCGCCTTACTAGCCCTGACCCATTTACGGCCAGGCGTACGGATGCGCATCTCGGCCACTTCATTCTCTCCATTCGAAATCGCTATATATCCGTTTTGGAAATGCAATGGTAGTCGTTCGTAATGCTGCTTACCTATTTTTGAGGTCGTTCTGAGTTGATCATAGCTCTGTAATCTACTTCGTATTGTGAGTATAAAAATAGGAAAAATTATAAATCTTGAAACTGGACAGGTTATGCGGATAAGCCGTGTAGTTTTTGTATGGTAGTCCGTACTGCCTATCGACATAACTCGGCCTTTTCTTCCATTTTCAATTTTTCGATTTCTTACCCGCAGAGATTATGTAACTGTATGCCCATTGACAACATATAAACCCACTGACCCATGTAATGGCGGAGATACGATTTAGCAAACATCGCGACATTGTACGGGGAAAAGAGGTGGCCGGGATGGGTGTCCATGACTCTAGGCCGTCTGGAACTGGAATGGGTAATTGTCATCCGGAAAACTTCTCTTCCGGGAGCCAACCCGAGTACGAGACGCGCGCCAAGACACAGCAATTCCACCTCCTATCCAAGTACATAAGCAAAGTCTTACCGCGTCGACACACACAGGCGGACGAGCAAGAAAGACCCGGCTTGACTGCCTGCAAGCGATTGGATTCACGTGCATTGCGTCTCCAGTCCTCAATCCCTTTTAATATGGCGCCTAGCTATGAGTTTGGCGGACCGTAAGTACAGCGCGCACTCTTCCGATGGCTCTACACGTGATTGACCGGCTTCAGGCTCGGCGCAACGGCGATAGTATTCGGGCTGCCGGTGCTGTTACAATTCTTTGCATTTGCCTGCAATGACTTATCCGGCTGCCCTGCCCCGTCTCTGCTGGAGCCGAGCACGTTCACCCTCGACAAGTTCAAGTCCGAGATAGGCTGGCCGGGCTTCAGCGGTCTTCACAGCTGGGAGGTCACCGCCGTCACGCTCGGCTACCATTTCTTCAGCTTGATCTTATGGAGAATCCTGCCTGCGAAAGAGGTGCTCGGCACCAAACTGGTGCAACACGGCCGTCCGTTGAAATACCGCTTGAACGGTTAGAACCCCATCGTCAAGGCCAAAGGTGCAAGTCGTTAATCCTCTCCAGCTTTCTCGTCCACCATTGTCCACCTGATAATCTGCGCTGTGGGAACATATCTCAAGGGCGCCGACTTCATCGTCTGGACTTACATATCGGATAATTATGTCCAGTTGCTCACCGCCCATATCCTCATTGCTTCGGTGCTCGCCGTTTATCTCTACGTCAGTAGCTTCAGCGTTGATACGAACTACCCGAATAAAGACATGCGTGAGCTTGCTGCGGGAGGTCATACAGGGAACCTCATTTACGATTTTTACATTGGCCGTGAATTGAACCCCCGCATCACCCTGCCCATCTTTGGCGAGATTGATCTCAAGACCTTCAACGAGACGCGCCAGGGTCTGACGGGATGGATTCTGATGGATCTGGCCTTCATTGCCCGGCAATACCGGAATTATGGCTACGTTTCCGACAGCATCATTTTCGTTTCCGCCTTCCAGGCATTCTACGTGCTCGACGGACAGTATCTCGAGGCGGGAATCATGACGATGATGGATATCACGACCGACGGTTTCGGCTACATGCTGTCATTCGGCGACCTTGTCTGGGTCCCTTTCTTGTACTCGACGCAGGCTCGCTACCTCTCTATTTACCCGGTTCACCTCGGATGGGCGGGTGTTGCTGCCGCCACTGCTGCATTCGCTACCGGTCTATATGTCTTCCGAGCCGCCAACTCGCAGAAGAACCTTTTCCGGAAAAACCCCAACGACCCAAAGGTAGCCAAGTTAACGTACCTCGAGACGAAGCGAGGCACGAAGCTCCTCGCCGACGGCTGGTGGGGCAAGTCTCGCCACATCAACTACTTCGGAGACTGGTTGCAGGCGTCGCCGTTCAGCCTGCCTACGGGTATCTCCGGGTACACGATCCTCTCGGCCGGCAGCACCGTTGCGACGGCGCACGCGGCCAAGATGCTCGACGGCCGTGTCGTTGTCCAGGACCAGGCGAGGGGCTGGGGCATCTTCTTCACGTACTTTTACGTGCTGTACTTTGCCATCCTGCTCATCCACCGCGAGGGAAGAGACGACGCTGCGTGCGCGAAGAAATACGGCGACGATTGGGTCAAGTACAAGAAGCAGGTCAAGTACCACATCTTGCCATATGTTTATTAGAACTAGACGCAACGTACGGACGTACGAGCGGCTTTTAATAAGTCCGGTCAGGGCAATTCAGCTCTGGACCTTGAATAGACGGGCCATTGTGCCGGGGACGAGTGGTATTAAACGGCGGTGGTGTATGAAATATCTGGTGTGTACCGGTATTCTTTTCCGACAATTACCTACTAATAGATAATGACGTCCGGTCCGCAATGATATTGTCTTGTGTCTGGCGTCCTTGATTAGACCGGCACCTACCTACCTCACTACTTCGTACACTACATAGTATCTAACGGTGAGCTTATTTTAGCTCAGGATCAGACTTCCGATCTATTCTCGCCTTTGACGATGCTGATTAATTACTATGTAACACCTAGGATAAATACTTCGTGCCTGGATTAGTGTGGTGACGGTAGTATCGCGATGCGAATAGGTACAGGGACACTACGTGGACACACCCGCTCTAGTCAGGTACTAGGACTACACTATCTACACTACGGAGTTGCTATGTTTAGGCATTAGACAACCGGTAGCCCGTCGTGTAAAATGGCGGTAACGAGATAGACAAGAAATCCAAGCGGCGAGACAAAACAATTATCCGTAAGACTTCCCATCTAGTGCTGCGCGATATACCACGGCAAAAGGCAATGCGTCCAACGCTTAGCCGCAACAGTTAACGTACCTTAACCCGTCCTTACTCGTGCTTCCGCACCTTTCGTTTGGAATTCGCCAGGGCTCACCAAGTCGGAGTTGTCGGCAATTCTGGCTTGTGGTTTCCCTTCACCGCCGTCGTGCCGTCTTCTCGCGTATCTACACTATACCCGGACTTGCGGCCGATGTCACCTCGACCTTGGCCGGCGCCCACGGGCTTGAATTAACCTCGACTGCGCTAGAACATAGTGGTGAAGTGCATCGTAGGCTCTAGTGTAGGCCGAATTGCCGCGACGCGTCATGGGGTATAGGATTGCATGGCCGCCGCATAACAGTAGACTACCTATAGGACACCGACGGAGAGAGCAGTAGGTATTACCCAGGAACGCCAACAGGGCCAACCAACATGGATCTCGCCGTCATAACTCGCAGACATCGGCGACGCAACCCCAAGTTCCAACAAGTCCCCAAATCCTGATCCGCACGCAACCCTAACGCAGAACAAAACTTGGAGAAACATCCCATTCGAGCCGTACATAAGGAAGCGCGCTAGGAGACAAGTGAGCCATGAAGCCCGATTCAGAACAAAGCCATCGGGCCGAAGTACGGTGTGTCTTCCGTTCTACCGACGCGGTGGCAGAGCACATGGGCGTCGTGACCTTCGATATGGAGTAGAGTGGTATCCAAACACTAGGGAAATCCGTAAGAACTCAAGTTGATGGGTCTTGTAGCAGTACCCACAAAGACACCGGTTTGCGTGGTGTATACCCGACCCCTTTACTTCCCGCATCGCTTGCCAGTAATAGTGTAGTAAATATCGTAACAACCCCAACCACCACGCAACCCCTAGGTAGGTACCTAGGTTACAAGTGAGCATCCTCCGTAGCCATCCATCAACTCGAACGAACCAGGAAAACAAAGCCAAACGCCCCAAACAAAGGGGCGGATAACTAGCGTAGCGTAGAACGTTACGGGAAAGAAAAGATGCGTGACGGAAAGACGCGCGGTAACGTCGGGTTGCATCGCGAAACAGGCCCACATGGAAACGAAAAGACTCGCCGTTTCCACGCTCCGGCCTCTAGCGGGAGCGCTCTAGGGTAAGTTGTTGCGCCGCCGGCTTTTCTTGCGCGCTACGTCTCGCCCTTTCGTCCGGCGTTGCGACTTGCGCGGGGGTTAGGGGTCAGCTCAACTCAACTCAACTCGGCAGGCTAGGATGGTGACTGTTTGGGTGGTTATAGGCTATTAGGTATGTAGGAAGTTGTTCCTGGGGGGTAATTGTTTGTTTGCCTGACGGTATTGCGGACTTGACGTCGCATGGAACCTCTAGTTAACTACGAATACTACATTATAAGCACGTGGTATTCCAAGCAACCAAAAACAAGGATAAACAAGCAACAACAATCTCCGCAGTAATTGCAAGGCGCGAAAACACAAGTCCCAAAGCGGCAGGTCTTGTTCTGCCAATGAGAGAAACGGATAGCGCGTTCTTCCCGGGTTGGGTAAATGACCCATGAGCCTCTGCATTTCAACACTGCCGGGTTTTAAAGCCGCATGAACGGGGTGCAGGCCCCTTGCCAATTCCAACTCTGGGGGTGAGTTGGTTAGTGTGAATCACAATGCTACCTCCTCTGTCGATGCTAGCGCCAGGTACGAAAGCTTGTGGTTAATCAGGTACGAAGTGCGGACTAGATACATAACAGCTGATTCTCTATACCCAGACGAGAATGGTGCGGAGCAAAAGCCGATGTTGCTTTGCTCGTCAGCCGTCACGACCTACACTAAATGGGTAGGGCTTATTCCATACGCTAGGTACCATGACTACAACATCGTAGGGTAAATACGGGAACAGCTGATGTGTAAATAGGCTTTGCTTCGTGGGCAAATCTCGGACGCATTCCTAGTGCAGTGTAATGGACGATGGCTTCTCAGTGGGTGGATGGGCAACGGTGAAGGTACTATGTGTGAAACGAAACCAGGACTTACACTATAACAACTACCAAGCTCTGCTTTAACCCGATTATAGTCACGCGTGGCCGTCTCGATCCAGGTGCGCGATCCGCTAAGAGAGTAGCATTCACGCCTGGTGCGGCTTCGCGTGCCATTGCGGGCTACCACGCGGCAACGTGGGATCTCACCTACGATCTATTAAGGGGCAAGCGTCAACTGGTGCCGTCGGGTATCTGGCGGGGGGCAGGTTTGCGCGTTGAATGAACGGGGCGCGGTGGGCCTTGCCGTGATAGCCAGCTACATATAAGTACGGCCTCAACGCCCGCCGATCAATCCATCTAGATCAGCGCAACCATCTCCATTCCCTTGGACGACGCCCGATTAGCTGACTAAGTAGCTAACGAGATGAAGTTCCTGGTTCCTTTCCTGGCCGCGGCCCCTCTGGTCGCCGCGGCCGACCAGGCTACCAGCTTCTGGTATCCTAACATGGATCACACTGGATCGCCGCGTGGTTTTGCCCCCGATCTCGATGGCGACTTCGACTACCCCGTCTACATGGCCGTTGCTGCTGGAGACGGTGCTGGCATTCAGACTGCTATCAACGCTGGCACCAACGGTGCGACTCGTCACCCTGAGTGGTTGGCCTCGCAGCCCCGAGTTGTGTACATCCCTCCGGGAACCTATGAAATCCCCTCCACTATCTTGATGAACAGTACGTACCACGCGCCCCCTCTTCATCCTTGCTGCGATCGGCGATGCTAACTCATCCATAGCTGACACCATCTTGATGGGTGATGCCACCGACGTGAGTTGCAATCTCAGGAACACGACTCTGAAGATTAAAGCTGACGGCCGTCTTTCTACAGCCACCAGTCCTTAAGCCCGCAGCCGGTTTCCAGGGTTCGATTCTCGTTAACGGTAAGTTTGACCGGAATGCCGTGATGACGACTCGTCTAACGAATGAACATAGGCGAGGATCCCGCCACCAACGGCGCTGGCGAGCTGTCCTTCGCTGTCGGTTTGAAGAACTTGGTTCTCGACACCACCAGCATTGCCGGAGGTGAGTATCCCGATTAAATTCCAACGACTGCTCCATTCTTGTATGTTGACTCGTGCTAGACCAATCGTTCGTTGCTCTGTACTGGGGTGTCGCTCAAGCTGCTCAGCTCCAGAATGTCGTTATTACCATGCCGCAGTCCGTCAACGGCAACGGTCACACCGGTATCCACCTAGGACGTGGCTCTACTCTTGGTCTTGCCGACGTGAGAGTTGAGGATGGTCAGGTAAATCACAACCCATGGTCCCATTGCGTGTTGATGATAGTAGGAGACTGACCAAGGCGATTTCCCCACAGAACGGTATCTGGCACGATGGACACCAACAGGCGTTGTACAAGTCCATCTACTTCTACCAGAACACCGTCGGTATGCTCATCAGCGGTGGTGACACCATCAGCATCATTGGCGCCACCTTCGACACTGTCGGAACCGGTGTTCTGAACACTGGCGGTGACCCTTGGATTGCCTTGATCGACGCCACGTCCATTAACTCGGGTGTCACCTTCTCCACGTCGGTGTTCCCTTCGTTCATCATTGAGAACCTCAGCAAGGACACCTCGTCTATTGTTGCTCAGGGCCCCGACGGCGTCCTCCTCGGCGCTTCGAGCCACGTCGACACCTTCACCTACGGAAACACGGTTGACCGCAACCCCATTTACGGTGCGACAACCAGCACCAACACGCGTCCCGCTGCGCTCGCGCCTGGTGGCAAGTACCCCGTGCTCCCGGCGCCCAACTTTGCCACCAACACCATCACCGACTTCATCAACGTCAAGGACCCTGCGCAGAACGGTGGCCGCACCGTTCTCGGTGACAACACCATCGATGAGTCCGGTGTCCTGAACGAGATTCTCCAGTTGGCCGCCTCCACCGGCAAGATCGCTTACTTCCCCTTCGGCAAGTACCGTGTCGACGACACCCTCCTGATTCCCGTTGGTTCGCGAATCGTTGGTGAGGCCTGGTCCACCATTACCGGTAACGGCGCCAACTTCCAGGACGCTAGCAACCCCCGCCCCATCGTCGCTGTCGGTAACGGTGGTGATGTCGGTATGGCCCAGATCCAGGACATGCGATTCACCGTCGACGATGTCCTCCCCGGTGCCATCATCCTTCAGTTCAACATGGCCGGAAACCAGCCCGGTGACGTTGCTCTCTGGAACTCCCTCGTCACCGTCGGTGGTACCCGTGGTGCTGACGCGCTGGCCGCCGCCTGCACTGACGCCTCCAACGAGTGCCAGGCTGCTTTCCTCGGTGTCCACTTCGCCCCCACGTCCTCGGCCTACCTCGAGAACACCTGGGTCTGGGTTGCCGACCACATCACGGAGGACTTCTCCGGTGGTACTCACATTGCTGGTAAGGGTGGTGTGCTCGTTGAGTCGACCAAGGCCACGTGGATCCACGCCCTCGGCAGTGAGCACTGGTGGCTGTTCCAGCTCAACCTCCGCAACGCCAACAACGTCATGGTCTCTATGCTGCAGTCCGAGACGAACTACGACCAGGGAGACCACGTCGCTCAGATCCCTCCTCTACCCTGGGTCACCGATGCTAACGATGTGAGCACCTGGGGCGACCCGGATTTCTCTTGGTGCACTGGTGGTGACACTCGTTGCCGCAGTACGTATTCCCGCTCTTATCCCCCTGACTTGCAAACGTCGTTTGCTTTTTTCTAACGATTTCTTACAGTGGGTCTTGCCAACTACATCAACGGTGGTTCTAACATCTACACCTACGCCTCGGCGTCTTGGTCCTTCTTCGGTGGTCTCGAGGGGCCATGCGCTGGTGCCTTCCAATGCCAGGGTAAGTCAAACAAGCCCCCTGACTGATCGAACTGCCTATGGCAGGCATGATGAAGAACCACTCACTAACGCCGTGATAGACAACATTCACTGGATTGCGTCGCAGCCTGAAAACCTCCAGGCTTTCGGTCTCTGCTCCAAGGATTCGTTCTACGCGCTCCACCTTGCTAACGGCACCAACATCCAAACCCAGCAGGGCTTTACCGGATCTTGGCCCGGTACTGGTGGTGACGTTGGTCGCTACACTCCTTAGATCGAGGAAGTATTTGGCCTGGTTTTTTTTAGGCCGGGGGTAATTATTCATTAATTGTATATAGATTGTTCATAGTTCGTTTGACACGAGCTATGGTGAATGAATTCGTTGACTCAAATGGTGAACTCTTTTCGTGTCGTCCTCTGTTCCGCCGGTGAATTAACATTTTGCCGTACGCCTAATGCGATGCCGCCGGTAGGTTGTTTTTGGTTAGAATGCGCTGACGGCAGCCGTATTCTGTGTGCATTTTCTGCAGGCCGGCAGAAGAAACATTACGGGTTCGCTGGCGTTGGTGGTCTTGAAGTAGATTGCAAACTTGAACCGAATTGAGACGTTTTCTTCGATACCACACTTAATCGACGAATGAGCAGACACTTTAGGATGGATCCGTTTGTTATTTCTCGAGTAGTGGCTAGGAAGGACCCTATCCGAGGAACGATGACAAACATGATGCCAACCGTCGGTCCTGGTTGGACCTATCACTTCAGACTTCTTTATCCAACAGGCCAGCCAGTAGTTCTGACCAACACAGAATCGGATTTGAGTCCCGCCGTAGTCGATCGACTGCTTGGCAAAGAATGAAGGGAGAGTCCGACCGGCATATCGCCGGACTAGCCGACATATGTACTACTCTGCGGGCCTCGGGGAGGAACAAACGATGTTACCGTGGAGAAGCAGCACTCTGAGTGTCAACTTTGAAGACTCAAAAGCAGCTTTCTTAAATCTGCTGGATGGCTCCTTATTATTATTGCAGTAGGGACGAAAACCCAACGTTCAATCGACAGGCACAAAGCGTTAAGAGTGTACCCATCTTGGTGATAGGGACAATGGCAACACTGCAACGTGTGGACTTTGTGCTGTGCAGGATACTATGTAGATAGGTAGTCCGTAGATCATACCTACAGCCGGTTAGAGATGGACGCCGGGTCGAGGGTACCGTATGGGCAGGCCGACCGAGGTGGAAGCTAATCTTTAGGTGCGCCCGACGAAATGGACGCGGGTTAATACCGGCGCTTTTTGTCGCGGACAGGTCTCCGTCTCTCTCCCACCTCGACCTCCGGTCTCACTTCCGTTACCGGCTGATCGGCGGGGGCTAATTTGGCGGTGGTGAGCAATTTCATTGTAGTCTCGCCTTAGGTGCGCGGTTCGCCGTGCAGTCTTTAGTTCACACGTCGAAGGACGCACCGGCGACGGCAAATCGGATTGAACAATGATAATACTAATAGACATAAATGCCGCCGCGTCTGGCTACCGTATTGTCACGACGTCATCGCGGACTCGGAGCGTTCATCGGTAACGATAGGTGCATTTCATCGCGCGCGCTGACGCCATAACCAAGCTACTTGCCACTCGCGGAGCGGTGCGTCTATGAGGCTATTCTCCGAGGCGACTGAGGCCGGACGGGACACGCGGGTGATTGTACAGCCAACTGTAGATGGCTATGGGAAGGGCTGGAAGGCTAGCCATGACATCCGAGATCTAATAAATAGCTCACGGAAAAGTTAGCACTCAAATCCCCATTACATAAAGGCCTTGGTGAACGCACTGCGTCCATGAGTAGTACTAGGTCACGTCTTCACAGTTAGGTGCGAATCGAAATAAGGGATACCGTCGCGGATCGGTTTCGTAGTGGGCATCATTGTTGCAACAAGCCGAAGACAAGGTTGCTGCCAGTGGGCTTGAGAGGGGACTCAGGGGAGGAGCCAAAGATCTGCAAAGCGAAAATGGACCAACACCAGATACCTAGTTGAGGTGGTTGTTGACTCGTCGCTTTATGGCCTCGGAGCGTTGTTAGTTAGTTGCTGTAGGCACGAAGTATAAATATTGACTAAACGGCGGTCTGTGAGAACATCATTTCCGGCCAAACCGAGGGAGTCACGGACACTGCCAAGATGATAGGCACGGTGTGATTAACTGCCAGTGAAACTGTATTTCTTAGTTGGTTGCAAGGCCTTAATCCCACCAAACCTTAGGCGAGCTGCGTTACAATGCTAGGAGAAGTAGTTGCTCGAGCCCTATAGCATTTTGTTTTTTCACACTGTGGATATAGACTCGTTACATAATCGGCGCAGAACTTATCTAGGGCTACCTCCATCCGTGACGGATCCTGATCCAAGTCCACAAATTCGGTAAATCTTCCAAGACATAATCTTCCAAGATCTTATGATGCTCCGGTTTAATGACATCACGAGGGATTAAAAGCATAGCATCTGCTTAGGTAGCATCAGCCATCTCTGGTACTCGACCGTTTTCATGCATCAAATCTACACGGCATCGACCGAAGCTCGGTTCTGCTCGGTTGAAACCATGGCATTGTTCCCGCCCCCAAGCCCCAGCTATAACCTCGCTTGTACGGAACACTCCCGTCAGGCTAGAAGCCGTGAAATATCGAAGAAATACAGGGATGCCGGTCTTCCTGCCGGATTCGATCATGGCCAGCAAGCCACAGGCGCACAACTACCGTTCCTAGTAAGACGACGTGCAACCCTATGCGGCTTACCGCCCACTCTCCATCCCCATCCATGTCAGCTCGGAGCTTACCAGACCTACATGGGTATAGAAAGAAGCTCTTCCCGCCCCGGATTCCCCGCTGAGGAGATCGGTTCTTCCCCGAGCCGAACCCCTCATGCTATCCCGTGACTGGGGCCAACCAAGCAGGGGATTGGCCCCAAAACCTCAGTTTAGGCGGCGGTATTCCCATTACCGTTAATCCCATTAGGTAAATCGCCGCTGGAGTGGATGAGCAGGTAGGTAGGTACATTGTTCGCATCGTCCACCGCCTAACCGAGTGTGTAGTTTCCAAGTAATTATACCTCTACACTCACCAACCTGCTCGAAAATAGTTATCTTTCGGCCACTTGACCTGCTCGTGTGGGCTATCTGGGCATCCAAAATTCGGACGGATAGCCTTGAGGACAAATAACGTCTGCCAACCTCAGGCGTTTCTCGAACTAAAGTTGCACTCTCGCTGCGATAGCGAGGATCTACACTACATTCCCTAAAGTGGCGATCAGCTGCTATGGAGGCGACGGTAAGAACCGGCAGAGATGCTAACACTTAGCACGCAAACTCATGCCTACTCGATTTACTGAGTAGCATACCGGTAGCATAGGCCCAGGATTGAAGACCGGGTCTGATCCTGGTTAGTCCGTAAGCTGATGCTAAACCGGATGAGTACCGCACATCTTTACCCCGAACGTTCGCGGCACTCTTTGCCAATGGGCATTAATAAAAGTCCGGCCTCCCCCCGCAGGCCCTCCATTTCTCGGCAGTCCTATTTTAATATTTAAATTACGTCTGGACGCTGGGTACTTCCGCATCTACCTATCTTCCTCTTTGGCTTCGTCTCGTCTGGATTGCGCTGATATCGGCCGAGGGAGACGGATACCAGACAGCGTTGACGACGTTTCCTTGCTATCGCCAAGATGGCGCCTCCTACCTACATGGGCCTCAGTGGCCGGCCTCTTTCACTGGCTGTGTCCTCCGTCTGTACTGCCGGGTTCTTGCTGTTCGGCTATGATCAAGGTGTAATGAGCGGCATATTAACAGCCCCGGCCTTCGCGGACGTGTTCGAACAAACCAGAAATAACAGCACCATACAGGGTGTCGTGACCGCAGTCTACGATCTCGGGTGTTTGTTCGGTGCCATGTTCATTCTCGCGACCGGCGACCAGATCGGTCGGCGCCGAGCGATCATCGCCGGTGGAATAATTATGGTCATCGGAACTCTCATTCAGATCACAGCGTTTCCCGGCCATGCACCTTTGGCTCAGTTCATTATCGGACGTATAATAACTGGCATGGGCAACGGTATCAACACATCGACTATTCCAACATATCAAGGTACCTAATACGCGTCTTGGGATTCTCTCAAGGCTGGTCGCTAACCCAAAATCAGCCGAATGTAGCAAAACGTCGAACCGCGGTCTTCTCATCTGTATCCAAGGTGGCACCATCGCGTTCGGTACTCTCATTGCTTACTGGATAGACTACGGCGCATCCTATGGTCCGCCGGGCCTCGTCTGGCGCTTTCCCATTGCCTTCCAGATTATCTTCGGCATTATCGTCTCCACCGCCATGTTCTGGCTCCCCGAGAGCCCCAGATGGCTATTAACACACGAGCGATACGAGGATGCTAACCAGGTCATTGCCGCCATCCGAGGCTACGAAGTGGACAGCCAGGAGACACGCATCGAAAGTGGCATCGTCCTTGACTCCATCAAAGCGTCCGGTGTATTCGGAGGGAAGACCACGCCTTACAAGGCTCTGTTCACGCATGGCAAGACTCAGCATTTCCGCAGAATGCTTATTGGTGCCAGCAGCCAGCTCATGCAACAAGTGAGTTCCCAATTCGGCGCTATCCCGGCACTCGGCTTGCTATGGACCACGAATTTAATCTCCTGAGTTAGGTTGGCGGCTGCAATGCTGTTATCTACTTCTTCCCAATCCTCTGCGAGACCTTCATCACGCCGGGAGACCACAACATGGCGCTCCTCCTCGGTGGTGTCAATGCCATTGTCTACGCCCTTTTTGGTCAGTGAAAAACACCACTCCAGCCCTTCCAAAGCCTTACCTCGCTAACATGCTCATAGTATGTTCTACTCTGCTGGTTCCTCATAAGCAACTACGCGAATCAAGAGAATCAGCACTGGGAATTTCTGAACGCCATGCTTACTGGCTTATAGGGAACTGTTTCGTGGTTTCTCATCGAGCGCGTCGGTCGCCGGAAACTATTCCTCTGGGGAACCGTCGGTCAAGGTTTATCGATGGTTCTCGCTTTCGGCGCCCTCATTCCCGGTACCCAATCTGCGGCCATTGGCACTTGCGTCGCGCTCTTTACGTATATCGCTAGTTTCGGTGCTACTTGGCTGCCACTCCCATGGCTGTGAGTGTCATCCACTTCCATTCGTGTTTATCGATCTTGCAAGTGTTTCGAGAGGATATCAATCTGCTGTTGTTGAATTCGGGCTCTTGCATTGAGAATACGACTTGCGACTAACTCTTTGCTCTAGATATCCCGCTGAGATCAACCCCGTTATGACGCGAGCTAAAGCCAATGCGGTATCAACTTGCTCGAACTGGCTTTTCAATTTCTTCAGTAAGCAGTTCCGCGCATTCCCCTGAACCCCGTTTGAATTGGTAGAAACTATATCCCATGCGCCAACTCTACGAAAATGAAAATAAATCTACCACGAAGGAAACTAACCGAAGTGATAGTCGTGCTGATCACACCCGTACTGGTATCTCACATCGGCTGGGGTACATTCCTGTTCTTCGCCGTGCTAAACGCGACATTCCTGCCGGTTATTTACTTCTTCTACCCCGAGACGGCGGGCCGAAGCTTGGAAGAGATAGACATCATCTTCGCCAAGGGTAACGCTGAGAATATATGGTACGTCAAGGCCGCGGAGGACCTACCGCTGCTATCAGCCGAGGAAGTCGAGCAGGAGGCTTTGAAATACGGCCTTATCGACAATGCCAATGGTACGGCGTTTAAAACTGGCGGCGATGAGAAGGCGCTGGAAGGCGATGCTGGTAAGAGGAGTGGCGAGGACTCGGGCAGTAAAGAGGAGGCGTAGATACGCCCGGTATTAGCTGAGCTGGAACTTGATGAAAGGCCCTGACGGCAGCCGGGTCTGCGTTCTTCAGAGGATATCCCCTCGAACCTATTGCGTCCTGGTACTGTATGCAAGCTTTCGCTATGCTTCGAGTCTTGGACTATGAAGCGCGCAGCGAGCTAGTCTGGGTATAGAACGATGGGGATCAGAGTCTAGACCTCACAAAAAGTTCCAGGACTGTAATACGGTATACCCGGAGCCGAGACACGGGTTGGAACTTGCAGGTGTACGATCTAGAAAGCATAAAAGTAATAAGCATCATAAGAATCATGGTCATTACGCACGATCGAAACTACCGATCAGCATTCTAGATACCGCTTCACTGTCCCAGCCGTGAGCCAAACCTCTTAATTAATAATAGAACGCCGTGTCTCCAATATACCGGCCATTCGCCCCCGAACAGTGACATCAAGTAAAACCCCAGGAGTCTACGGGTTAGTGGTGAAGGCGAATACCGTCGCTACAGAACTACTCGAGAACTATCTAGGGTTCGACGAAGTTATGAACTGCAAGCGGGACTCAAAAGTATGTCTGGTGATTAACCTGCAAGGGGAAATCGGAAACTATTTGGATATCTGTTTTCTGATTGTTTTGTCTGGTCTATTGACGGTAGACAATTTTATTATTATTTATTTTTGTTTTTGGGTTGGTTGTAGAAGGGAACAAATCAACAATGCATAGTAGATAACCGCTTAGATTCTATTCGTGTGTACTTCGTACATGTATTTGAATTTTTACCTAGACGTTCACGGTTCAGTGTATTGCCAGGTGGGTTTACCGTTTTGTAGAGTCGTGGTTCTTGGGAGGTTTGCAGCTGCTGTGCGTCTATGGGTTTCGTGATTGACGGGTAATTACTACTCTCGCTCGGTTCGCCGTGGTAGCTGAAGACTGAGGGCACGTCTGCTGGAGGATTCCTGGCACTTTTACTATCTTCTGGCGCGGTGGTGGTATTATGGTGGGTTTGTCTTGGATGTTGGGGTGGTGTTGTCGGTTTGGTGGTGGCAGTGGCAGTATCCGCCGTCGTCTTGAGTTGTTGGTATTCTTCTACGGTGGTATCCTGGGACCTGGACTGGCTCGGGAAATATCGATTGATTGACTTGTTACGGGAGGTTTGGTTTGTTTGGCTTGTGAGGAAATACATCGTTACGGGTTTAGGGGGTAATTCGAGATAATACGGGTCGGTTTGGCGGTGAGTCGTAATGATGGCTGCGATTGTTCGTCGCGGGTCAACGTTATTCTCGTTCTGCGAATTGGAGACTGGAAGACGGACATACTTAACAATATTAGATCATCAGCTTGCCGGAAGAATAGACAGTATTTAGATAATCAAGACTCCAGATGGCCCAGGGACTGGAAAGTTACGAGAAAAGTAGGTTGCTATTGTACAAGACCAGACAAGAGCAAAGATTTAAGTCAGTTACCGGTAGTGTGGTCAATTTTTGTCTGCTTTCTGATGAGTTTCTCAGTTTCGTGGGTATAAACTCGTCATACCGGTAGATAATACCGCACAAGATACCGCAGCGGTTATGATCGCTACATAACCTGGTCCGTAGGTAGGATAGGGGGATAGTCCAAGCACGACATCGGAGATCCTTCAGCCAGGGAGGTCTAAGGTATGTAATGGACGGGTCGCTCACAGCCAAGGGAATCTTGGCCAGTTACCTACAGGCTCTATCTAGCTCGACTAGTTACGTGCGTACAGCCAAGCCGCTTCAGCCAGTCGGTGAGCAGCCAGCAAGCCCTGGCCCCTTGAGCTTCCTGGATTAGAAGTAGACTGATAGGTAGATAGTTAGATTTATCTAACCTAACTGGAGGCTACGTATTTGGAATTTCTGATTCGGGTTGCACATTACCGCTGCGTGTCACTGCACACAACGGGCTTACACTAAAAGAGATAAGCAGGTAACGAATAATTTAGGCAGGCAATGCTCGCGATGGCTTCATTTCGCACCGCTGGGTCGAGAATCTGCAGTCTCGGGTAGAATTGGCGCCGGAACCAGGCGAGAACCGACCCATGTCTGACAAGCAGAACCAAAATATCCAGCATGTAATTCATGGGTCGAAACCCGAGGCGCCAGCAGCCCAAAGCCTACCCAGGTCCCGGCAATCTCCCTAATCTCGCACGGGTATTGCGTACGTCCCCCACACTGGTAAGATCACGATGGTTTGTTCCGATTCAGATTCAGTCATTTCGAATCCCCCTGCTACCCCTTGGCTCTGGTATGGCTTCACGGTAACCATCCCCGGATTATTATACGAGATCGGAGATGTCTGAGCACACTACGCTATTTGCTCCGTTTGCCTTTAATATAACTTGTATTATACGACGTCACTGCATTCGTCGTAACCGTTACTATATAGTTACAATAGGTGGCACGGAGTCCACGTCCTGAGAAGCATCGTGTACAACCTCCAGGGGATTTTGGCCCAATGTATCGCTTGTTCTGTGTCCTCTGCTGCCCATTCCATATGGAAAGTCGTACATACGTGCTCTGCCGTGTATGGCGGCTGGGTCTGGGGACTACGCTATGTTTGTTGATACATCACATTCGCAATAGATCACTGAAAGTCGATGGCCCGTGGATAAATTATAATAACTTAATAAGATTATCCCGCCTCGGTCCTCGGCCAACCAAGCCGGCAATCGTGAAGATCTCGCGTTTCCGGTCCCCAGATCGCGCATATCATCACGGTAGAGCCAAGTGTCGTCGACTGGAGTCCCGACGTATGTGGCTGAACGTCTCCCGTAAGTACGTGAAATTGTCACATCCGTGCGCAGCAAGGATCGAGCGGTACCGGGCATGTAAGTCAAAAGAGATCGTTCCTCGATCAATCACCGTTCATGGGCCTCCCTTGTAAGATACCAACAAGGCCCGTCGTGAGGAGCCAAGCAATACCCAACCCCTTCCCATCCCCTCTGGCAGTTCGGAACAAGAAGGGAGCGCAACACAAACCATGCGCGTGCTCGGCCTGTCTTGACGTCAACTGGACGCCAACCCTCTTGGTGAGGGGGATCCAGACAGACCCAATGACGAGCCGAACAGAGGGTATTTCCGGTAATAGACCATCCGGGTTTTCGTCGCCACAAAAGCTTTTCCAGAAACGAATATCACTGACGGGCGCGAAGTAGCTCCGAGAGAGCCCGTCACGAGGATTCTTCCGAATCTCAACGCTCTTCTCTAGCATTTGTGCACACGTAGTCCATCTGAAGTACATAGATCAGGTACCGACGCGGTACGAAATGTAGTCTTATTCGACAACCGGCAACGGGGCTGAAAGTGGCTACAGTACGAAATTGGGTTTGCCACCGGTTTGTTGGGCATGAAGGGACAAAAACGCCTTTGATCTACGGACGTTTGGCATATGCTATGCAGCAGATTGTCGTCGGGCTTAGTATTTTTTGTTTGGGATACCTACCATAATTAGGAGGAACTCGGCCGCCCTCGAAATTTTAGCTTTCTTTCTCCTTTTTTGCCATGTTACTGCTTTCGGGAGGATGGGTTTCGGACGAAAGCTGGATGGAGATAACCTTGTTAACTTTGCTGGCTAAGTATAGTAGACACCAGAGGATTATGCCGCCTTCGGGCGTAGTGAAAAGAGGATTCACATTGATGCCCGGAAGTGGGTTTGATGTCCTGTCCGCAAGTGGCGGGCCCGGCGTTGCCAATTGGATTCTGACGCAGGTTTAGTTGGGCCTATCTATGCTGCGACTGAAGAGCCGTTTTCTCAAATTGCCGACCGTTGCTCTCTAGGAACCTGGCCGTTTTCTTTTTGCTTGTGCGAGTTTGGGTCTGCGGGCTGTGATTTGCGATGGTCGCGGGGAGACGTCGTGCTAGGTAATTGGCAACGTTCGGTCTTTGCGTACGTGGGGGCAAACAAGGCCCTTTCCTATCCCGATGGATGACGATGACGCTTTTCGTGATTTGCTGTCTGTGATGCCTTATCTTCAGGTGGTTGTTGGTAGTTGTTCGTTGTGTGTTCCGCGGAGAGGCTTCTCTTCGTTTGCTGGCCAGTCGTCGTGGGGTTCACTTCTTGGTTGTCATTTTTGCCTCACTTGGTTTTATTCCTGCATGCTGTCGGTCTGCCCAAGATTACAGTGCTATGGGACTCAGAAATGACAGAACGCTGCCGTTCCGAGCGACGGCTATTCCGTATGCCACTATATCTACGGAGTTATGAGCTTGCAGATAGACTTCATCGCATCGATATTTATATCGAAAAACAAAGCAAATCCAGGCGATTGCCATTCTAATTAGGTAAGATACTCCCAGCAAAAAACCAAAATCAAAAACGGATTTTCAAAAAAGAATATCTTTTCTCCGTATTTTAATATGCATCCATAGACCCTTTGCAGGATAAATTCTTGAATCTCTAGTAAGATACAATATGCACATCCACGCTTCTTAGACCAATTGTAGCTTTTTCCCGCCCATTCCCTCCCTCCCGTTTTTCAATTCAAAGCCCTCGTGTTTGTTTTCCATCAATTATTCGCCGCCCGTAGAAGAAAACCTGCATTCCGGCGATCGAGATATATCCAAAGCGCGAGTTCTCCGAGAAAACATAATAAAAAGAGACATTCTGCAGTCCGGTTTGGAGATATATAATTCCGCAATCTGGTATCGAATGGTGGCGCTCACTTGCTTTGACCCGAGATAATGGTAAAAAACAAAAATAAAATAATAAAAAAACATTTTGCTCCTAGTTAAATCAGACGCCGAGACGCCGGTTTCGAAATGCAACTATTGACACAGCCCAGCTTTTGTTCCCCGAGGTAATGAAAAAGATCCGTAGTATTCGTGTACGAAACCCTCCAAGCGGAAAAAGTCCCTGGGCGAAAGGTAAAGATAGGCGAAGAACATAACCCGTCCTCGACCCCATGAGGATTCCAAGCTCAAGGTTGATGCAAACCCGTAATAACCCTGCTCCCTGGCCCCGGATCGTAGGCATCGTAGCCACAGGGGATGTCACTGCCGGCTTTCCATATGGGGGTTCTCGGTTGCCCGGACGTTTTGTGAAATCAGATCTATAATGGCCGCCCGTATTCCGGAATGAGAAAAAGGAACTCTGCCGTTCTAACGAGTGGATGCTGGGTTCCCCTTTCGGGTACTGCTGGCGCTGCCGGCTGGCCAGTCAGTCATATTAGGAGAGGGGAAACCTCGTATTAGGACGAATGTATGGAAATATGCCGTGTCGAGGCGACGAACGAGTCGTTCCGTGGTTGGGGTCGTGTTATTCCTGCCGTCGGTCATCTCTGCAATGGGTCGGCGGATGTTCGAGACGCTGTTGCCCATCCTGTTTCGTATTGCTCTCTCTTCAGTTGTTGACAGGCCTGGACCGGCGTGCTTGCTCCCGATGCTGCTGTCGAGGGCGTCCCGGCTGCTGAGCCGAGTCGTAGCGGCGGCAACTGAGGTGCCTGTGGTCTTGACGAAGGTGTTCCAGGGTGTGAGATCGATGTCGGATATCCCGAGGCGGCGATCGGCGGGAGCGAGCCCGGGGTTGATGCGTAAGGGGAATTCGCAAACTCGACCTGGGGATGGGGGTCCGTTCTACGACGTTGCGACGGTCTCTCACCGGTTTCGGGATCAGCAGTGCCGTACGTAGGCCGGGCCCCCAGCGGCGACGGGGAGGACCCGTTGTTCGGCTCTGGGCTCGGCGGCCCTTGGTATGCGAATTCGCTGACGGAGGGAGTTCGGTACACGATGTCGCGCAGTCGATCGCGGTCAGAGCGGAGTCTTTCCCTGTCCGTCTCCAACTCCTGAATTCGCGCCTCCATCTCGCGATACTGGTTCTCCATCCTCTGGTGCTCCAAGCGCTCCTGCGTCTCCCGGTCCTTTTTCCTCTTGCGAAACCTCTGAGATGCGCCTGCGTTCCGCTGTCGCTTCTCGTCCGCCTGCCTCGACCCCTGGTGCGTGTCCACGGGGACGATGAACGGCTCGCCGTGAGCGGGTTGGATACGGAGGGCCGCTTGGCCTTCTCCAAATGCGAAGTTCCTTACACCGCCCGAGCCGTATTGCATGGCGTGTTCGTTCCCTGCGGGCCACCTGGGATCGCCCCCGGGGCCTTGGAATGCGCAGTGAGTCGGGGGCATGGCGGGAGCGTATGGGTTGTGCGGTGGGTATCCAGGAGACTGCCCCGGCTGAACCGAGCTGCCAGGGGTAAAGTATGGACGGCCTTGCAAGTTATGGTCGGGGTGATTAGGAATCGGCTGCGAGATGGGCCGTGATGCTGATAAAGGGGCCATATTGGGCGGCGGCCTGCCCACTGGGCTCACAACCCTGAACTGCTGCCCCAGCGGCGACCCTCTTGTGGAAAGAGGCTGGTCCTGCCGCCCAGGAACCCCTGCGTCCAATGGCATTCCTCGACTCGAATCTTGCGACCCGACTGGCGGGTGCTGGGGTTGGATCTGGCTCAGAGTCCGTGGAGGGTGGTTTTGTCCAGGGCTGATTAGCTGCGGCGAGTGGGGAGTCAATACCCGTCTTGCCGCTGCTATGGGGGGATATGGACGGGCGGTGCTCGGAGAGTTGCGCTCCACGGACGATGGCGCCGTTGATGGCTGGTCCTCGAGAGTCGGCGTCGTGTGGCCATGTCTCGTCATCCCCTGCCCTTGGAATACGAATGGCGATATGCGCGGGCTAGAATTCGGGGCCAGGCTTGGTGCCCGGGAGCTCCTGGCATTCTCTTCGGCCCGTCCGCTGGAGAGTGGCTGTTGGGTGTCCGCAGGGTTCAGGATAGTGTGAACGCCGAGGGACCTGACGGGAAGTGACTGTTGTAGATCCCCGGCGCTGGGGTGCAAGTTGTTGTCGCCCTCCAGCGCCCTGTTCTCCGTCTGATGGTCGCTTCTCCGAAGGCTGATCTGATACGGACTTGGCTTTGCAGGCGTCTTGGGTGAGGTCTGGGGCGTGGCAGACGGGCCTGTGTATTCCCCCGACATCGAAACCTTCTCCCTTGCTCTTTGGTCGCCAGGTTCCAGACATCGACCTCTTTTCACCCCGGATCGATACTCACAGTTCCTGGTTTCCACCCCGCCGCCTTCGGGCCTATCCCCGCCCTGACCGCCGCGTAGCTGAGTTGGCCAGTATTTGCGGATAGACTGATTTTCTGTGACTGCGTATGGGTGGCAACTGTAGGCCAATGGTTGGGGGGTTATCGAATGGGCCTTTTGTAGGACCGCCACGGTGTCTACTCAGGGTGTTTCCGCGGGTGTATGGTGAGGGAGTTGGAGTTGGAGTTGGATTCCCGAGGAGATGTCTTCTGGTCAATACTACAAAGGCGGAAATGGCTCGGGGGATCTGCTGCACAAAGCTCTCTGCCTCTCACTAAGAATATTGATCCGTACAAGTGGGTAATATCGGTATCCCTAAGCAGGCTATTTAGGCGTATTTCACTGTCTAACCGTACTCCGGAGCAGATTCGTCGCAGACAAGGCGTTAGTTAGAAGCGGTGAAGAACACGCAGCAGCAATTATGATGACGATAATGATAAGTGTGAATGAAGCAGCGGCGGGGAGAGAAACAGAGGGAGTTGGGTCAGTGCTCGAGATAGACGAAGATCAGGTAATCTATAATGTAGTGCCCAACCCGGGATCTACTGCGGCAAAGAAGAGTGATGCAAGAAATCCGACCAGTCAGCGCCCTGCTCAAGCCCTGCACAATGAATGGATGGAGGGCTCGAAGCGCAAATCCTCTGCCCGGGATAGCGTCAACTAGCGTAGAGTCCGTGAGGAACAACTAATTAGGCAGTGTGGCCCCTCCCAGCTAATAAGGAATGATGAGTTCTCGAGTAAGCAGGTGGTTCGCTATGATTGGCGTCGACGACCAGAGCGACTTGAGTGGATCGGGTGAGCGAGAGCGGCTCCTGGAACTTCAAGCTGGCCAAGTCGTCCGTACGGTATTGGCTTTGGCTTGCTTCAGAGTGTTGGTTGTGAGAACTTAGAAGTAGAAGCAGGGAGGTTGTTCAGTTTCGAGGTTTCCAAACAGCGGAACTCCTGCTCCTCGATCATGACGACCTAAGTACCGCAACCCAGAGCTGTCTACTCCGATCCAGGGCCAGTCTTATCATACGGACTACAGGAATTGCGCTACTGTACTGCTCATGGGAGGGCTGGTACGGGCTGGTACACTCCATCAAGTGTGCCAAGCATGGGTGCTTTGGCCAGCCACTGGGGTGCATGGTCCAGGGGCCCTGGCAAGACGACGCTACATAATCCGCAGGTAGCATTTGCACGTCAGTTGTTGCTGAGTACCGACAGGGCTTAGAGGCTTGGACGCCTTGGGGATTTGATGTACTCAGGGATGAGGCCGTGGCTAGCGTACCGTATCCAGTTCCCCGTCCCGGCTAGATGAGGCAAAGCCACCTTATTACATGAAGCAATGACAGTACCGTAGATGCTGATCAGCATGATCCTGTTCCCTCGCAGCCTTACGGCCCGAACCTATGAGATCTGCCCGATAGCGTCTCTGCAAGCATGCGCGAAACATCGTGGAGCGAGTCAACGACTGAGAGCACGTCGTCTGGCTTCACGGTGTAGGCATCCCGGCAGTTTTCCGGCAACAATGACATTGCGCCGTAAACTGACAACTACCTAACCTAATGTGTTCACACAAGTACCTTATTGCTCGGCCACTCCACCTAATCTGCGGAATAGTTAAGGTGACATCCCTATGATACGACCTGCTTGAGTGTGGGTTGGCCTAGCAGTGCGGTGGGCCAAGAAATAGGACGAACACGTTAACATTGCCTAAGTTAGTAATGTAGTTATCTAGGCCGACGTCTCCTTTTCACGATAGTAATCTTGCCTCTCACATGGCATGATGCCCTCCGAGGTTAACGCTCTACATAGTGTAGTACTTTGCTATTGCTCAAGGCCGACTCCCGAGCAGTGAAGTCAGTGGAGACTTTTGGGTACCAATACACATTTATACGCTCAATTTAGGGGAATTATCATTTTCTGCTCTTAGTGTAGGCAGGCCAGTCGTTTAGCCTTGGCGTAGTCGGCCTGGGAGAAAGTGAGGGCATCGTGACGGATCAGCTAGCCTACGACTGCTGGGCATGGAACGTACACGTAGGTCGGCATGCAGTTCGCATAGGTCGCTCGGGCGGTGAGAGAACGCGTGACATGCAAGAACATATGAGGTCGGATTTGCCGTGGACACTGCATATCGTGAGGTGGATCTGTGGAGCGCTATGGTTGACCGAGAAGACCACGATGGGCATGCTTCTCTTGGCCGTGCTTCCAAGTGAGGGTAGATTGATGAGTTGACTTTAATAAGTTGCAGGCTTTACTTACCACATAAGCCCTAGACTAGGTGATCAGCAGGCCCTCGGGCTAGCAATGCGTCGAATGCAACTCGGGCAAGGAGATACAAGGAGATACTATGTACGAAACGCAACTGTACGTAGTCCGTAGTTTATAGGTAGCTGTGCATTCTGGTCGGTGGCAGACTGTCACTGGCTGATTGCTAGTCACGAGCCCACCGTTGGGGCTTGACGGCTTATAGTGTACGAGCAGGTCAGAAGGAGCGCGTGGTCGCCACGGCTAATATACTTCATACCCAGGGTGATAAGTACGGGGTAGAGTTACTCATCAAGTCATTTAAGTCGTTTGCGATCTCGTTCGCACATAATATACACTAGTTGTCAGAGATTGGGGTTGGTCTGATCGCAATAACAACAATTCCATCCATCTACCTAAACTGCACCAAAGCCATGATGGCAATTAGCGCATGAGAACGTCGCGACGGATGGGCAGATGAAATAGGTGCGTAGTTATTAATCTGGGTCTCATCGAAATCAACTGGTGTATATTCCGTGCAACTGTAGCAGTAGCAGCAATGCGACCTCGACGACGGGAATGACGAGCCTGAGAAGGCGTGCTACCCAGCTAACAGAGGACCCATAATACCGGCCAGCTCATCCTACATAGAATACGTAGGAGATACAT
Organism: Xylariaceae sp. X802; assembly: GCA_028637635.1. NCBI lineage: Eukaryota > Fungi > Ascomycota > Sordariomycetes > Xylariales > Xylariaceae > Xylariaceae sp. X802. The sequence goes on from JAJFDH010000032.1 coordinate 46,067, forward strand.
TCGTAGCTGGTAGTTAGTCCGTACATGATGATGATGATACCTACACTGCATATGTAATATGATGTATGCCGGCTTATTATAGGTCCGGGGGGGCTTTTCGAGGTTCCTGGCGACTGGACGGCGATGGAGAGAACAAAGATGGAGATACCGATACCTACTGGGTTTAACTCACTCTCCTTCGTACATGATGTAGTGTACTGGATGACATTATGATTTCCAGTAACTACCCGGTAACTAATTCCCTACGATCCCCTGTACCTAGTTAGATGCTCAGTTATTATATTCTCCTACCGTAACCCAAGAACTATACCCAACCTAGTCGGTGGCGTAGTGTACATGTCACGTAGATGGTGGGCATGTACCCAGCAATAGCAGTAGGTAGTGTCGTGTACTCCGTGGGTTGCAGCACTCCCGAAGCTGGTCACGATCAAAAAGAAAATCTGCGTAGCATCCACACCGCGGAAAGCGGGAAGACGTATCCTGCACGAAATAGCTACCGTATGAGCCTCCCACCACAGCAACGATACGCATGGCGCATACTGTGCTGTGCTGCGTTCTGCTTTGTACGCTACGTCGGTATACGTATGTACGCTATGCCCAAGACGCTCGAGTGGGCACGGGCATGGGCACGGGTAATACGCCCTGTTAGTTACCGGTAGTTGTTCGTACACTTACGGAGTGTCTCTCTAACTAGCCCGTCATCCTGGCCGGATCGCCGTCTGCTCTTGTCAGTTGCCTTTGTTACGTTTGCATTAGCAACAGTTAACTGTCTTTGCCAATTCACAACTACCACGAACTACCTAGGTAGGTAGTTAACCCAGAGGACATCTACCTATATCGCCATGGGCGACCTCTGCGCGACAATCGGATCAAGCCATCAGGTACCAACACGCGGGTCAAGCATTGGGAATGATTCCAGCCCAACGTTGCCGAAGCGGTGTCGTATCGCAGCCAGCCTTTGTCGGTATTACCCAGGGCCGCAGGAGGATCGCCCACACAGCGACTGTAGATTTTCGACACGCATGAGTTAACACACGTCTCTCGCTGATACTTCCACAGAGGTATTTGCGGGGCGCCCCTGGAACCATGGATTGGAAAGTCCGTCTCCAGGTGTGGCAGCTGTTCCAATCACTGGCCTGGGTTTGACCCTTGACGACGAGGAACAATGTGTCTGTGTGGTGGGGAGTGCGTTTCTACTACATACCTACATACGATGATCTAGGTATCTGTCTCATGGACGGTGCATCTTGCATCTTGCCGTGCTTCGTATCTGGCGTCCAGGAAGATGATGACAGTTGCCGGCTTTCTTGGGCAGAGTCGTCGGTGTGAGATCCAGCGCCACGGACGCCGAGGGTACTAATACCGGTAATGTAGTGGGTAACTATGTATACTACCTATCTACTTGTAGTGTAGTGTATGTCTGCATGTGCAAGTAACAAATAGTTAATTGCCTAGTTATGTATGTAATTGTGTTGTCGCCATCCAGCCCGGCTTCGGCTGTTGTCCTGCTGTCACAAAGTTCGTCGTACGGCCAGCTCGTCCACAACTCTGCCTCCGTCGTATGTAATAACGCCATTCTGGAGTCTATAACACGGAATAGTAACCGCGTCGTATGTGCCTTTCCGACAACTAACCGTGAATGACGAACTGCATGAGAGTGCAACGTACCCCGGCCATCACCGCCCATACTACCACCAGAAGTCGGCTTCACAAACCACGGCATCGACGCTCTGCATATGTATGTGCGTTGTACGTACCAAGCCGTTTCCTCCTAGTGTGCAGTCCTTAAGTATGGAACGGCCTCCCGCTGCATGATGAGCATGCCCGTCACCTGCTAAGCCGTTGATCCCTCCACTCTCTATGGTCGACTTTCGAACACTTACATAGGAACGCTAGGAAGTCCTGCGTCTATTACACGACTTACATACATTAGCCTGCGCTGCACCAGTAACTATGGCGTATGTGCGCTACGGTAGTGTACTTTATACCAGCAGTACCGGTGTTATATGAGTTGCCCAGAGACGGCGTTGCTGTGTACTTCGTAAATACGTAGCACGCCAGGCCACGGCATGCAACCCCGAGTTCTCGACAATGCAACCCCCAACCAGCCTCCACGACACACTCCGGAGCTGACCCATAGCGCAGCTACGGTCCCCATAAATAATAAGTGCAAGGATTCCGTCCCGATTCTTGTCAACCCAGGCATCTGGGTAAGGGAGAACGGCCTAAGCCGCCTCGGGAGTAGTGTAGCGCTCCCAACAAGCGTGGGGTTGTCAAGGGAGGCGTTGGTTTGGTTTCGGGTTTTGATATGATTGGGGTTGGCGCCGGGGGGCCATGTCACTTGGGTACGCTGAGACATGGTATTGTTCATCATCCGCGGGTTCACGCTGCCATCTTGTGTACTGTCGTATTGTAGTATTGTACGCGTGAACGCTAGGCAGTGTATATATTGCCGTATGTATGTGGCAGCGGAGTGCAGTACACTTCCCAACCAGTAAACTGCCATAGGCATGTCACATTTGGCGATCGCACTATGATGTCTAACGTAATTAATGACAGATGCTCCGTCCTTGGCGACGAGCCAAAGACCCAAAGTGGGCAAGGAACCTCGCCGGCGGGATTGAGATGAGAAGGGGGGAATCTTGCGGAGATTGACGTATATCCCGAGATGTGAAGGCATACGCTGTCTGCCTACAACCAGCAGCGTTTGCCTATCTGACTTCACAAACGGCCTTTGGTTGGTTTCTAGATCGTTGTTCAACGTGACTACTTACATAGATGATAACTGATACCGGTAGTTGATTTGCTTTTTTATACTGGGCATCGAGGTGGTGCGTTGCTTTTCCCAGGACCAGGATATCCAGTGCCTGGCTCGGCAAGGATGTCCGAGCCACTCCATCAAGGTCACAACCGCCTCGTCATCGTATGTAGTGTTTCCGTACATCTACGCATCAGCAGTACCTAAACGACAACGTATAGGTCGGTAGTTATGAGGATTGTCTTACAATTGGCGATATCACACGTACGGTGTCCGTGCATGGTGTTGCTGCAAAGAATCATCCGCGTCATTTCGAGGCCAATCGTCAGCAAAGATGTTTTAAATCTGCTGCTGCACGGGAGCCGTCGTCGTTCGACAGCGGCCGTAGCTCCCAGTGTGACAGCACGTGGTGTTGCCCGATATATTCCCAGAGTGCGGATGGCGTGTAATCAAACCCATGTTGTTGTGGCGGTAGGAACAGTCACACGCACCGCGAAAACAGAAACCGACTGACACCGTTGAACAACAATCAAAGAGACGGCGGGGCACGGCACACTACGCGGAATGAATACCTAGCCCACGATCCACTTCGTCGTTATAGCGTGCCTTAATCTGCCCATATTAAGAGTCTATATTAAACCCCTTGATTAGACCGGGTGAGTACCTTCGTACGTCCGTACTGCTAACCTAATTCCTTACTGCATGGCCTACACGTACGAATCGTCTACAGTCTGTAGTTAGTTCGTATCTATTTGGAATTCAGATCGTGTTCCTATGTCGCACACGACGTTACGAAGGGTATGGAATGAAATAAGACGGTAACGTCGACGGCCGAGACTTGTGTAGGTAGTTACATAGGTACGGACGTACGAAGTATTAATCGTGAAGTTATTCCACAACTGCACTAACACCGGCATGGGCATCCGAGAGTGAAGCATGAAGCCGTAACTAACCTAACAACTTATAGCGTCCTACGGAATACTATGTACGTGTAAGTCGAATGCCGTAGCAATTACCACTCTAGCCGGGTAGGATTGTGTAGGTACACACAGCTACAACTCACAGTAACTACGTGTGTCTGGACGAAGCAACGCATACAACTACACTTCATTAACGCAGTTATACAGTACACGTGCCAACCTAGAGCGTCGAGTGCGTTTTATCGAAATTAGAACTTTCTTTTTCAAAATGTCTGTCAAAGTTATCTAAAGCAACCAGCAACCCTCGCCGTCAATTCCTACAACAACAATTCCGTCAAGGTACGTAACTCCGTATGTAGGTAACTGCCCGATGGCGTCTAATCAGGTACCTACACTAATAATACAGTCCCTGTCAGTGGGTTGTTGGGATTCCCACACCTCATAAAACGCACGACCCTATCACAGTTCCGAGGCGCCAGTTGATTCGCCGTGGCTGTTGCCGAGCAGCTCCGCATCTCGATCAGGGAGCACAACGGGACCGTATGCGTACAAAATCTGAAAGTATGGTGTGCAGAATGCATCTGCAGCTAATAAGAATGACTGCAGCATTCCAGGGTTGACGGGTTGGAATCTTTGCTAATTATTGCGTAGTACGCTACCCGGCGCAATGCACTTAATGTGGATTGGCTGTGGCATAAATCCTTATACCCGCTGATGCTGCTCCGTATCTCAACAAGACTCTTTACTGTTCCGGAGCGAAACTGCCGGCGTATAATGAGTTTAGAGGTCCGTGGAAGAATGTATATGTACCAGGTTACCTTGAATGTACAGGCCAGGCGGTAGGCAGATACGAAAGTCCGATCTAAAGAGTTGATCAGGCCAAGATATGCCAAGGCGCCGGGAAATCGTTACCTTTGGACGGCCCATGCAACTACGCGCACAAGGCACCTGTCGTCATTCGAGGCACATTCAATAGTTACGGTTACGGTAGTTAAGTACAACTGTAACACTATCCGAGGGCTTCGGCAGCTAGCCACGGCGTCGTCCGGGTTCGAAATTCAGTGGACTTCTATGGGGTTTACCTACTTACATATCGACCAACTTATTTTATAATTATCTCTCATTGCTCCGATCCGGTCTACGAAGTAACCTGCCTATAACTAGAAAAGAGTAGGACTGGACATAAGAGTAGTGATATTCTTCCTGGCCTATCAACGCTGAAATGCAAGACGGGCAGCTATAGGCGGACCCACTCTACACATACCGTACCGTGTGACTAAGCCCAATAGCGAACTATTCCCGTAACCACGCAAATCCGGTCGAGATGCGGAATCCTATTTTTACTCTGTGTGAAGGAATTCCAGATTATAGCTAGGCAGGCGCCTCAAGTGATCTCTCATCGTCAACTGTCTCAAGAGAAAACGCGGTGCGGATTCCGTACATAGGTACCTACATATCGGCAACTTTCAAAAGCAAGCAAGCGCTGTTCGTAACATTACAGATCACTTATCAAATTTCTGGCCAACTCAACAACCAGCCGGACGTTGTGACGGGAATGCCTGCAATCCCGAGCGTCGTGCTACGGTACGCAGCGTATGTGTGGGATACCTATACGGAATACTGCTCCGGATGTAGTGTATGTACACTGACACAAACGCTGCTGGGTTTGCTATGTTATGTAATGGCCGGTATATGTAATTCTCTTCGTTGTACGCTGCGAAAGTGAGCATACGGCATACAGATTCAGTCGATGTGGCGAAAGTCATGATGTACGTGATGTGCAACTGTATGCACATCACTTATAGGAATGTGTAAGCACGAAGGTTGGCGACTAAAATAAAGAGGCCATGGGGCTCATACCGCTATACGAAGTACGGACGTACATTACTCATACGGCATCAAGGCGACACAACCCACGACGAAGGTCTTGCAACTGTGGAATACGGAATGCCTGGGATAGGCAATAAACACGATGCTCTTGGTTATTGGTTGTGGCAGTGTACACAGGGTAACCGCATCGAGTCTCGACAACTCGAGGTCTGCCCAGCCAGGAAGTGAAGGCACACGATAGTGCAGTAATATTAGCGGGGAAAGAATCAATCAATCGTTACCCGGGGAGAGACACAGAACCATGCTTTCTGCCCCGGATTGCTTCCCCTAGCCTGCATGTCTTCGCCACTCGTTCGGTCTTGGACGGCCGGTATGGCAGCACCGTATGGCCTGCTTTACTGGTCAACGGCGGTCCCCCAAGCCTCCCGCTGGTTGAGTTATCATGGACATGGTGAGAGCTGAATCCTACACGGCACTCCTCGAGGCTCGCGAAGCCCTACACGCTAGAGCATCCTTAGCCGTGCGCAGCCCTGTCCCGATACCCGGCGCACAGTCGCATCGTATGTACAGTACTTGTCGCGGTAGTAGTGTAGGCAGTGTACCCTATGTTCAGCTCACATATCCACCGCCTCGGATTGCTGGCAGGGATTGAGTTCCTTACCGGCTCGGGCTACCAGAAAGCTACATAGTCTTGCAGCCGGAGACCCCGCCGTATGCTCGAACATCTGCTCGATCCACATTCCATGTTCTGATATCCGAAGATCGAAGAGAGCGCCATGATGATGACCCAGCCAGCGCTTCTTGCCACTGATGATGTGTTGGTGACCGCCCTCCGAGACCATAGGTACGTAGAATACCCCATGGAAAAGTCGGAGTGACACCGGAGCGTTGAAGAGGGGATCTGCAACCCCACAAATGCTCAAGATTTGGGTTCACGCCCTATAGCAAGGGGTGACCGTTGGGACAAGTCGTGCAGTACCATGTTTGCACGAGTTCCGCCCCTTGTCTTGAATTCAGGGAAGCGGAGAGTGGGGATCATCTGTGGTGATGGCAGTCAGGTTGGATGCCAATGGAAGCCAATTCTCTGCTCGGAAGCGAGAATCTACTGATGGTCTTCGGTATACCTACCCTGTTGACAAGGGTGACTCCAAAGGACAGGGCCCGATGTTGGAGCGGACCGTTGGTTTTGTCTACGAAGCGGTGCAGAGCGGCGTCGACGGCGGGGAAGGAGGCAATACCGGCCGACAATGAAAAGAAAAAGGAAAGCACAGTCGAGTCTCGATTTCGGAATACGGCCGATTGCCGATTAGAATGCCTCGGTCAACATTCCCGACCCATTTCTGCACGGGTATAAGAATATTGTCGGGATGCCCATTTAGCTCGACCGGTCTTGAAGTACCTGTACCTCGCGGAAGACGTGGGCAGTGACCCGAAGGTGGGGAATTAAAACTAAAAGTGGGCACCAGGAATGGGCACGCTAGGGATATTCGCGATTTAGGAATAAGAACTGTCAAGAATTGTCTTGAACGCGAGCGCGACGAGAGGTACTTCCATACTATGTACTCCCGTACCTGATACACCATAATGATCTGTCAATTTAATAGTCTCTCCAGGTTTCTGTCAAAAGGAACCAGTTCCCGGCCGAGACAGTCTGACCGCATCCATCTCTGGTCATGTGGTGCCGTGCAAATTGGTACTCGTTGGTTGGAATCAGCTCGGAACACATCATCTCTGTCTTCTCGTGTTCACGGTCTCTACACTATATAGCCGGGTCTTCGTGGCGCTGCTGCTGACCTTTCTTTTCTTGACCATCGTGAAGCCCAGCTCTGCGCATGTGTCGTGTCGTATGACATGCACCCATGATGTGTGCGCTGATGCTTGTATGTGCCTTCGTCCGTTGCCGGCCTACACACCGACACTACGAACCAGGAAGGAATGCAGCTGGGTAAGGCCGTGCATGGGATGGAGCCGCATGAACGCTTCAAGGAATGTGTCAGCGACGACGTGGACGATACCCATCCAAAAATAGTTGACGTGCAAAAAGCGGTCACGGTTGCGGATGGGATCTTATACCCACGGGACTCTGCAGCGGTGAAGCGACTACCCACGCATTGTGCCTCGACGGTTGCTCACGATGTTTCAATTGAACACCCGTTGCTTCAATGCTAAGCGTATGCCTCGGCTGGCACCCGACAGTTAACCCGATTCTTAAGCCGACCATCTCATGAGCACGAGCCCATCAATTGCGGTTAACAAAACAAACTATGGCAATGCAGTCCCTGCCGAGAAGCTTTGCTAGTTGATTCAACATAAACACGTTTAAACATGTTCAAGTGCCAACTTTCCTACACTGCGCTCAGCCTAAATAGGCAGGCCATTACTTGCAAGTCGCTTGGAATGTAATATTTGGGCTTCGTCCAGTCTAATCTCAAGCTTTCCCGTCTGCAATGTACAATAATCGCACAGCAACCACGTGCTCCCAAGGTTAACGGCAGCTAATAATCAACCAATGCTTAGCCTGGCAGTCTTTGCTCATCAGCCATTGAGAAAATGGTAATGGTTGGGGTAGTTAACCGCCGCTCGGCATGACGACGTCGGGCAACGACCCGACTTGAGCCGCCGGGAAAACAGCTGCCGTCGCCCGAGCGGAGAAATTCAAGATTCAACGGCTTCGAGGCCCGCGTTCCGGGTAATTAATTACGGGTTATCTACATTACGTATCTAGATAGCTGCCTATGTGCCGTCGTAATAAATCAGGCGACAACCACCCCTCGCTTCAAAAGAAGAAGAAAAATGAACTTGAATTGGACATTTGACTCGTATGTTCCATGATACTCGGATTGATCGTGAAGTTGAGCAATTGCCACGCACCGATCACCAGCATCGCAATCCGCAAACCCGACCAGTTTAGGTACCGGTAGACTGCCTGCAATCGCGAGACCAGCCGGGTTCCACCGTTCAACCCCTCATCTCATCATCCCAACGAGATAAACGCAGCAGACTCAGCGAAGCCCAAAGCTGAGATATCTCAAAAGTCAAACAGGCAAGCAAAATAACAGCAAGCAAAATGTCGGCCGCTTCACAACCCGAGTTAGAACAGTGGCATGTCACCAAGCCGTATCTCCAGCTCGGCTGCGCTCTAGGCGAGGGGCCATTCTACGAGGAGGCAACCCACAACCTGCGATTCGTAGACATCAAGAAGCATCGCGTGCACTGGGTGAATCTAGACGAGGGGCCGGAGTCCGTGACGACGGTGCAGCTGGATGCGCCTGTCACCGTCACGGCGGACATTGAGGGCGTTGATCCGCGAGAGCGCATCCTCATCGGCATTAAAAATGGCATCGCGGTGCTCGACCGCAAGACGGGTAAATACGAGTATGTCGCGCGCTTCGCCACGCCCGACAACGCGAGGCTTCGCAGCAATGACGGCGCCGCGGACCCTCACGGCAGGTTCTGGCTTGGTTCTATGACCGATGTTGGGCTTGATCTCCAGGCTGAAGGTACGTTAAGAAACTTGCCTACTGCGCCTGTCCTAGAGAAACCCGAGATCAACCTTGGGGCTCGTTTTTAGGGGGAGTTGTTGGTATCTAGGGGATTAGAAATCGAGATACGGCGTTTGGGATCACCTAGCGCTGGACACGCCTACTAATACAAAACACCAGGACATCTCCATCTATTCAGCGGGGGCCCCGTGGCGCAGTCAATACGACACCCGGTGACGATCCCCAATTCCGTCAGCTGGTCGCCAGACCGGAAGACTATGTACTTCACCGACTCGACCCAGCAGACCATCTTCGCATGGGACTACTCAACCGAGGACGGAGGCCTGTCCAACGAGCGCGTCTTCTACCGCCACGTGGGCTCCGGCCAGCCGGACGGCTGCCGCATCGACACGGACGGCAACCTGTGGCAGGCCGTGTACGGCGAGTCGCGGGTGCTCAAGATCTCGCCCGAGGGGAAGCTCATTGGGCAGATCAACCTCCCCACGCATAACATCACCTGCACGCAATTCGTCGGCACGGAGCTGTTCATCACTAGTGCGGCCATGGAGAAGGGCGAGGGCACGGATGAGGCTGTGGAGCTGAGCGGTGCGGTTTTCAGGGTCGACGTGGGAGCAAGGGGGCTGGAACCTTTTGCGTTTAAGCTGCAGAAATCATGAGGGGTCGATGTGGTGGCGTTGAGGGAATATCTACAGGCCGCTGGCGGATTGTAATATCTACCTAGCCGTGTGTGCTGTTCCATGCGATTGGGGTATCTTCATTGCGTGGCTATTGGGTAGTCCTTCATTCCCTATATCCAGCATGAGAAATGCACTGATGAATTTACCCCGTTGCCATGAATAATCCCTTACTGCTCCTCGACTCCGGCTTTCTTTTTCATCCTGTCTAGTTTCACTTTGGCTTAAGTGCAAACATTCGGATAGGGTATAGCTCGTCGGGCATTCCATGTTGCAGTTCTGTTCTGATGATGCGAAGCCCCTGACTCTCAAAGATGCGCTTGAACGTTTCCTCTTGTCTAGATTCGTTCGTTAGTAACTGCTGCTCAAGGATCAAAAGCCCAGGAGCCATATGGATGTAATGCTATGAAAACAGTTCAACCGAAGTGATCATTACAATCCTTACCTCGTCACGCTGCTATCCTGTTCATCAAACACGTCCTTGCCTTGACAGATGTTTTCCTTGACGACAATGACACCCTTGACCTCACCGTCGTCTCCGGTGCTTAAAACCGACTTGCACTTCGGTTCCAACATCGTACGTCAGTAACACAATTTCCTGATGGAATGCCCAGCAGGACAGGTCTCGAAACGAGCCGGACAACTCCTGACAAGGGCAAAACTGGGTGCGAATGAGAATACTCACGTATGCCAGGTACATACCAAGCTGTGCATCGTTCAGATATCCAAGACACCACTGGTTCCAAATAACGTCGTAGCGGACATCGCCGGACTCATCAGGCCGCCACTCCTCAAGCCCAACATTAAAAATCCTCCCCACGCCCTCGCGCCCCGCCAACGCCGCCGTGAATTTAGACACGGGCTCAATGACATCAACGGTCTCCGCAAGGTCTAGGAGCAGACCATTCGTAATGCGACCAATGCTACGAACACCGTCTCAGCCTTTCCCGCCCTTAGTCTATATCCCTTCGGCACCCGCGCGACATAAGCACCATCGCAAGGAGGGAAAAAAGTCGACGGGGGAAAAGGAACAATGGGAGGGAATAGCCGGATTGAATCATACGTACCCAGCACCGCCCTCCAAAGCCCGCCCTATGGCCTTGCGACCACTCTTACGGCCGAAGCCAAGCTTAGCCAGGAAGCTCCGAGAGCCGCGCAGATCCATCCTCGAGACGTGCGGGTATCCGCCGAGCATGCCATTGTCGCTCGCGTCAATGCCCTCCCAGTACTGCCGAGAGTCCCGGGTGTTGATCATAGAGTCCGAGGAGACGCCGTCTCCGGCTGCCGTGGTTTCGGTGGCCATTAATGTCCGCTTCGTAGCATGACCTCCTTATATAAGAATCGAGAACCCGGGGGCGGAGGGAAAAGGGGAATTCGGAGCGGGGAGATAAGATAGAGGACTGGTTTAATTAGAGAGAATTTCTAATTGAATTCCTCTTGTCAGTTATCATGGTGTCTTCTTGAACTTGGCGAGGTTGGCGGTTTGGCTGGTAATGCGCGTTATTCGGGTAACCCCGGATTTTACATTATTTACGGAGTGCATCCACTCGCTGTTCAGAATGGGAATCAAATCAATGGCGGAGATCGATCACTGGCGTACAAAAAGCGTCGGGATTTGGCCGATCTTAGGTAATATTGACCGGTTCACAAACTTCAATTCACGTGTTCGCACTTGACGTGTTTACTCCTGTTAGTCGGCCTACTATCTGGCTCGGCCGTCTTAGGGATGCCATTCGCCTGTAATCCCCTATCGATGCGTTTGGTTAGGGAGTCGTGCAGGCTTGGTGGCCGAGACAGTCCACTGACCAAACCATGCGGTAACAACGTTCGCTTTAGGTGAGTAACAACGCCAGCTGAGAAGTATAAGGTGACAGCTCGTTTCAGCCCGTCGGAACGGCTCTGACGGTCTGACGGTCTGACGCCCACAATCGGTAGCAATGATCAGTGGCGGCGATCCGGGAGTTGCCGGCAGGCCACCTGTACGTCCGTGTCTTGGACCGCCCTTTGTTAACATCCCAGCTAACAATCCAATGCCGACTTCATCCGATGCGCCTCCTTCACATCTCAACCCTCGTCGCTCGTCTCATGATATGATCTCACCCTAGAGCAGTCGTGACGAATATCCCTTTTTCGAGAATGGAAGCGATATGGAAGCTGCGGACCAAGCCAACGGCTCAAGGTGCGCTTCATCACGACAAGGACAATATCATCCGAGAGTATGAGCGTCTTGTCAACAGTCCTCAAAAGGTCTGTTTCAAGTACGTTGCCGAGGGCCGAGCTAATGTTGTATTCTCCATCTGGGAATCGAAAGGGCCCACGGCGTCCAGGGGACGGTTTGAGGGCGCCCTGCTCCGCGTCCCCAAGACTACGCCGGGTGTGACTCCCTGCGACTATAAGACTCTCCATGAATTTCACGAGAATCATGTCCAAGACCGCGTCGGCCACCATAATCTTGTTCCCCAAGCGCTGGTTCGTATATCAGCCGAGGTGGCGGATATATTGCACAAGCAGCGGGATAAGAAGGACGACAGTGTGATCCGGGCGGGCTACGCCATGTTAATCCAGGATATGGGTGAGGCGCCGGGTTATATAACCCTTGAGTTCAAGCCCAAGTGGTTAGCGCAATCGCCAATTGCTCCGCCAAATTCAAAGCGATGCCGTACATGTGCCCGCGAGGCGTCTCGCAACAGCCAGAGGCAGGCGAAGGGACAAGCTGTGATGGTGCCCATATGTCCGCTTGGGCTGGTGCACGAGGATCCAGCCATAGTCATGAGCACTATAAAACGCCTCACGCCAAAATGGACCGAATGGGACCAGAAGCGTCTATTTGATGCATTTGAAAAGAGTGGTATCCTGAAGCGGCTCCGCGAGTTGCAAATGATGGGAGACCCCGGACGGGCACTGCTAGACGACCCGTCGGATCCCAACCTTGGGCTGGCTATGACACTACGGGACTGCTCTTGTTACGTTCGAGTGCCTATAGATCCCAAAAAGGCCGTGGAAATCAAACTTGCGGACCTCGATAAGAAGAATTGGGAGGAGAAGCAGACATACTGGCAGGACTTTCACTGGAACTTGGTTGAAAATGGCTGGTACACATGTGAAGAGAACGTTGCAATGCCCGTTGTGACCGAGTGTGTCTTGAGTTGACCATCGTCCACATAACGCCAAGATAAACGAAACGTATGGGCTGATTAATATACGCTGGACCTACGGTGCGAGACCGGCGGCAGAACGGAAGCCGTACAGACTCTATTGAAGATGAAGCAAGGGTACTGAGAAGGAAGCTTGTCTGGGCGGATTTGCCGAATTCTAAGACAGACAACTTCTTCTCAGGTTATTTCCAAAGGGAGCCCAAACATCGTACCAGTGTATCCGACCATTCAACCATACTTGGTAAAGCACGGTCTTGGAAAACACCAGGGCTGAGCAGGATACCGCATACGTTTTAAAAGCTTGCGACCCAGCGCCGATAAAGGAGGCGGTACCAGGGATGCCAATTGCGGAACGTAGCCGACACAGAAGCCACCTGCTTCTCACCTTAGATACTACCCGTATCGTTGTGGAAGGTCTAAAACGATGGTCTTTATCGAAAGACTAGCCAGGAAGAAACGCCACGGCTAATGCACGACGACTTGTTGGCCCATGAAATACAGCCAAGAGTCAATAGAGGCTGAAATGACATTGAAGCGGCTACATGCAGCGGGAACAGGTAGACTGCTATCGCTTGAACAAATATCTAAACGACATGGACCCGCAAGACGGCCCTACATCCGATCACATCGGCGACGCCCCGGGGGCCGTGACGTGATGTCAACGAATAGGTGCGCCTCCATGTAACATGGCCGATTGTGCGAGGTGACGCGACAGGAAGCGTGACCATCCTGGGCTGAGCATCGTGGAAGACTAGAAGCTTTATGACGGGGAGAGCGACGGCACTAGCAACGATCAACACTGCTGCGATGGCCTTCATGCGTGGTTCACCGAACTACTGTCAAAATATATGCCGGAAAACAACAAATGTCCGATCTCATTAGAGTCTGTGTATCCGGTAATGGCAAGCCCACTGGTTAGGTGAGTCTAATGCTCTGAAGTTCTTTAAGGGTGGCCAGCTCCTTTGCCGCCCCCATAACCACCCTTACCGCCCTCCGCCTTTCCATAGCCACCCTGGTAGCCACCCTTACCAACCTGTCCCTTTCCATAGCCGCCCTGATAACCACCCTTAGCACCATCCCCTTTTCCGTAGCCACCCTGGTAGCCACCCTTGCCGCCATCACCCTTTCCATAGCCGCCCTGATAACCACCCTTGCCACCATCTCCTTTTCCATAGCCGCCCTGGTAGCCGCCCTCAGCCTTAGCACCGCCCTCAGCCTTAGCACCGCCCTCAGCCTTAGCACCACCCTCAGCCTTAGCACCATCGGCCTTACCACCGTCAGCCTTACCGCCGTCAGCTTTGCCGCCGTCGGCCTTACCACCATCACCTTTACCACCGTCAGCTTTTCCCCAGCCGCCCTGGTTGCCGCCCTTGCCGCCATAGCCACCTTGATAGCCACCTTTGCCGCCATCAGCTTTTCCCCAGCCACCTTGGTTGCCACCCTTTCCGAAGCCTCTCTCAGCCAGCTTCTCGCGCTTGTCGTGGTGACCGTCGTCACGGTGACCGTCGTCGCGGTGGCCGTCGTCGCGGTGTCCATCACGGTGGCCATCGCGGTGGCCGTCACGGTGGCCATCACGGTGGCCGTCACGGTGGCCGTCACGGTGACCGTCATGGTGGCCGTCACGGTGGCCATCATCACGGTGGCCATCGTCACGGTGGCCATCATCACGGTGGCCATCGTCGCCGTGGCCATCGTCGCCGTGGCCATCATCGCCGTGGCCATCATCGCCGTGGCCGTCGTCATGGCCCTCGTCTTGACGGGTAGTCAGGCCAAGATCGGCCTCGACATCGCTCACAATACCGTCGATATCGACATCATCGTCTTGACGGGCACGCAAGTGGTAGCCCTTATCATAGCCGCCGTGTCCGCCAAGTTTGTTCTCTTCTTCTTTCTTGATGTCATACTTTGCCTGCTCGACAACTTCGGCGCCCTTTTGAGACGTACTCCGTTAGTCACTCATATTTGTATGGAGCAGATGCGCTACGACGTAGAGGGTCCGATGGATATGGCGGTGGGGCTACCGAGCCGGGGATGGTTCCCGGCTGTGTAGGGAGAGCCTGCTAGACGGAAAGATGGGTGACTTACTCCACCAGGAGCGGCGATCGGGTTCGCAAGGACGGTGGGGCCGAGCATCAGCACGGCGGCCAGGAGGGATTTGGTAATCTGCATCGTGGCAAAGCGTTGATGATAACTGACAACGGTGTGAAAGTCAGGTTCGAAAGAATTCCGAGGGGGAGAGGGGAACTAAATCAGAGGTTCTTGCAAAACGTTCGTTTGGCTTGGTATTAGCACTGAAGGATGCCTTCGTGGAGACTAGACGATGGTGAGCTTCTCTCCCCGAGCTGGCAGGCGGTTGTATTTATGTGCAGCCGGGCACGTTCACGGGGCTTCGTATGGGATTATTCATGGCTGCAGTTGTTCCCTGTTCCACCGGCTCTCATCACGGGGTGCTCATCGACCCGCGTTTTGAGTTCCGCTTGACGACAGCTCTATCTCATACGACAACCCAACACGCATTGCGGCGAAATACCGGGAAATAGCATCATCCGTCATCCCCGCCAAGCTCTGATTACTCTAGCAGAACCGCGTACGCCAGGGAATGGGTACAAAACACGAGGATGTGTTCTCATCGACCCGGATGGGGATATTTGCTGCTATGACGAGTTTCTACGTCAGGATACTGGGTTAGGGTTTAGGGGCTTAGTACATACACTACCACCCCGTCATGGCCCGGCCGCGGAGACGTCGGAATACGTATTCGCCAGCCATATGAAAAAATCTTGATGTTTGTATCCGCACACCTGCTGGTTCGATTCATATACCCGTCATGTTCACCGCCATGACGCTAATATTATCGCCGACGCTAGACGCGTACCGGCGCCGGGGACACGGCAGACAACCCAGGAAGCCCGCCAGGCCGTGGTGTATCGGGACCGGGGGGCCGGGGGAACGCAAGACGTCAAGTAAGGATCATTTGTCGCCAAGCCCTGGCCTTTGGACACGGGCGGGGATCGTCCATGTTCGGGAACGTTTCGGTCCATGTCGTATTTGCTTAACTCATCGAATATGCGGGATCGGTTAGTAATTCACATGTCTAAATACGGCACACGAGGATCTGTGGGGTGACGGTGACCGGGAGGGTTGGAGACATAAGCTTTTTGTTGTTGGTTGCTTGACGCTTTTCGAGGTTATGGGGTTACGGCTCTGGCTGGTACGAAGGGGATTTAGGGGGGAATATGTCAGCCAGCTCATCCAACTGATGAAGATACCTATAGATGAAATACCTCCTTAATCAAATGAACCATACTCGTGAAAGTAACCGCCTTTAGTCTGAGTCTCAAGTAAGGTGAACACGAAGAGCGGGCGTGCTACGTTTCCAACGCCCGTGCGGGGACCGACGCAAGGTTCTACCGGACAGATGAAGAATTATACTTCGAATGCAAAAAAAAAACCTCCAACGCCCGCCGTCTCGTGTTAGTAATCCCCAAGCATAACACAAGAATAAAACAAATACAAACCAAAGGAGAGAATGACGTATTGTAAGATTAGGACAAAAGCTGATTTTCTGATTAGATTATATGTATGTTACTTTCTAGATAATAGCGTTCCGGATTTGATTCCCGGGTATTGCTTCCAGGTTCTACTGAACATTACGAGAAGACATAGGTAAGATAGCCTCTCTCAAGACATGAGCACTTCGGACCCTCTGCTCGCGTCATTACACGATGACCGGTACGAGGCGTTCTCATCACCCATGACGTATTAGAGCGAATACCCATTCACACCCACGCAATGCCAATTACGGACGCCCATGCCTTCCTCGAGCTCGACGCACCACCACAGCGCGTCTTTCGCTTTGTCTATCTGCCCGCTTTCTTCGTGCGCCCTGGCCAGGGCAAACCAGGCATCCGAGTAGTTCCATCCCTTGCCGAGCTTAGTCAGGCCGGACAAGAGGCCGTATGCTCGATCTCGTGCGGACAGACGGTCGAGAAGAGGGAGCGAAGTCGCTTTATGAGGGGCCGGCAGGCCGTCTATAGCTGTGAGCTCTGGTGTCTCTTGTGCAGGATGCCTCCTTCTCGGGTTAGACACCGCATTTCCCTGGTATGTATCACCTCCGAGTCCAAGGGGAACGCATGGCAAAAGAGGCGAAGCCTCCGTTTTTGCCAAGGCAGGCTTCTTGGTCTTGGTGCCACTATTAGAAGTTTCCGCTGAGCTCGTTTCCCCAGTCATGCTGGGGATCGCGGGAGGGGGTAAAAGGACCTCGCTGTAGATGTCCAGCAATATGTTGGACAACCCGACAATGGCAGACGGGTGATTGGGATAATGTATCAAGGCTTCCTCGAAGCAAGCTTTGGCGATATATGGCGTACCTTCGTCGATAGCGAGGAAACCCATCTACAACCTTGTCAGTCGAGGGTACCCGGTATTTACTGTTCTGGCGATCTTACCTCAGCGTGTATATCACCTAGAAGCTCCTCAAGGCATGCTTTACTACCCCAGCCGGGATTCCTCGTAGTAACACCACCACTGGTATCCTTCGATATCGAGACCCTTAAGCTATCCGCTAATTTGTTTGCCTCAGATATCGCATCTCTCGCGTCGCCATACATTTTGGAGCATCGATAAAACGAGGCAATCATTAACCAAACCTTGACCAGTATACTTTGCCGCTGCCGTTCGACTTGATCTTCGGGAAATTTGATCATGGGTAGGAGGTTGGGGGAATCTAAGACAGGCAGATCAGACCCATTCACTGACCCAATGGTTGAGGGGACAGATGAGCCATATCGTAGAGAACTCCGGCCTTTTGAAAACTGTTGCGGGTGAATGCTTTTACCTTTACTACTCCATCCCAAGGAATCCTGTTGCCCGGCGGCCCTAGCAGTATCCGGCGTGGTAAAGGCTTCATCACCCGCAAGGTCGGGTTCGCGCGGTACGCCGCTACTGCTGCGTGCGCGCTGTTGCTGAGAACTGCCGTCTCGTTTCTTCAGACTATTCCTGCGCACCGACTCGCTCCGTCGCCCGCGAACACTTGTTGCTCTCGAAGATGGTATGGACTCGCCACTCCCACCATTTTCCTTGGTTATCTCTATGATCGGCGGTATAGCAGCGTTACTCGCGAGGGTTTGAGTTGTTTGAGGTCTCTCGGATAAAGTCGCAGGCTTCTCGGTACCCAAAATGCTCTTTCTTCTCGATTGGCCACGCTTGTCTGACTTGGTCCCAAAAATGCTCCCCCTGATACTTCGAAGCGTACCAGTCGCGCTCTTGGGGGGCTCTGAGGGAGATTTTGGAATTCTCGTGAGAGTCCTCGATTGCATCGGTCCAAATAGACGTGTATACAAGACAAGAAGCTCCTGACTCGCATTGACTGCAACTTCCGGCCCCTCTAGTAGCTCTAAAAGCGCGAGCTGTGTCATTTTCACTTCAAGAATACCCTCCTTTTCGAGGTCATCCATCTCATCTACGAGGCCACGAGAATGTGGTTTTTCGTTTCGAGCCTCGGCCTCATTAAGGTGTTCGCTTCGAAACGAGCCTGGTAACGGCTGCGATCCAAATAACACATCTGGATCGTTGAATTGCTCGAATACTGCTTCGCAAGCACGTGTCGCCATTGTGTAATCTTGCCTGGCACTAAGCAGTAATGCCAGAAGATGCCACAAAGGGATTAGGGACCTTTCATGCCAATATGGACCATTCTCAAGACGTTGCTCAGTTGGCCTTTTTTGAGTCATCAATGCGGCCTTCACAATATCGATAGCTGCAGTCAATTCGCGTTGCTCTGCTAATAAGAGGCTCAAAGTAAAAAGGGGTTTGACGTCTGTAGGATTACCGGTCTCTGGTGATAGTGATTTTTGGAGACTTCGGATGGCTTTTTTCTGCAACTCACTCCTCAAAGCTGTGTCGAAAGTAATTTGAGACCAGTGAGCTTGTGACAAACCAATAGCCTGCCAGGATATAGCGTTGACGCGAGCAGGCACTCTAGGATGAAGAACATTGCCATTTCCGTTCTCCTCATCAACCGTAGGGATGCTGCCGCCTGTCTTGGGCAGTGGCGGGCGCGACCTTTGAAGCATCTCTTCCAACTCAATGCCTAGATCGTAAGCTTTTTCGGCAGTATCCCGGAAACCATACTTGCACAAAGCCATTATGGCTGTTGAGACAGTTTCCAACACCGTCGCATCATCATCTAGACTAGGTTCGGAGTGGCCAGTCTTGTCGACGCGGGCTTTCCCCATCTTGACAATTTCTAGGTAAGAGTCAAAGGCATGAAAAGCTAAGTCGAACTCAGCGACGGCAAGATGAACTGTGAACAAGTGTCGTAAGATAGCGGTAGAGTGGAAAGTCTTGGTTGCCGCACGATATAAGATGTCCAATACACCACGACTGAGGCCTTCTTTACCTCCCGGTCCGAGTTCGTGTTCAAGCCAAGTACGCCCGACCGAGACACGCCAATTGCTCATAACAACAGCAACGAATTTCTCGACTTCTTCTCTTTCTTCATCAGCTCGAGGAAAAGTAGTCTCACTCAGGAGAAGACCTTCATATGTCGCCTCAACTTTCTTCAATTCTATTTGCAGCTGATGGCGAGGGGAGGACGCATTGTCAACGTCATTCATATCGCCTATTCGGAATGGTAAGTCCTGTTGGAGGATTCTGGAAATAGCAGCATAGTAGTCGCTCCAAACTTTTCTTCGAGGTACTGCACCATGGAAACCCTGACCACCGACGAGGGGGGTCCCCTGGGTCTTGGTCATTTCCCAGTATTTGGCCCATGAGCGGAAGGGAGTAAGCGAATCATCATCTACGATGCTCTTCTCGCCGCTGTCCAGGGCTTGGGCTTGCATCGTGCAATACTCAGTCAAGAGTAGTTCAGCCCAGAGATGTAGCTGCGCACGGCTTTTCTGACCACTCCAGAAGAATGGTAAAAACGCCATGGCGGCTTGGCAGACGCCAAGTGCCTCGACGGCCCTGTCGTCCCGAGAAAGGCAAGAGGCCCTGAGATACGTCGCCCTGAGCGCACAGACGCGCGTGCATTCCCATACACCGTCAGATTTAGGGAGCAAGAGATGCTCCTTTTCCTGATCGGTGGGTAATTGCGCTGCGGCATCATCATACGCACCCACCATCCAATGTGCCCAGGCCAGACAAACCTGGGCTTGGAATCGGTCCTCAGCATGCGCTCGTTCGGCATCGATAGCTTCGAGTAACTTGGGACATAGCCGCGCGAGATCTAGGTCCGAGGCAGAAACGGTGGTCGGGGGACCCGAGTCGGCGGATTGCTTCTGGGAAGCTTTGACGACGGCATACTCGATTTCTATAGCGGCGGTAAGGCCTTGAATTGCATTAACTTGTTAGCTAGCCTGCCTGACGGGGGGAGGGCCAAAACATCGTACAGGCTCGATCGTTGGTGTGTTTGCGCACCTTGCGCACGAGTTCCAGCACCTCGTCCCATCTGCCTTCGCACCTCGCGTCGTCCAACTTGGTCAGGTACTGGGCCGCCTTGACCGGGTTCTGTGATGGGATCCTGTCAGCAGCCAGCGCAGAAGAGGGCCACATCTATGCAGATTCCCTACGACGTACACTCATCCTGGCGGCTGTTGTCCAGTTAGATCGGGCCCGGATCGTGGGCTGTCGCGTTATAGCTCGGCTGAAGATAGCGGAACCATGTCGCGTGCTACGGAGGCAAAGGACGGAAAGGGGTTGGGGCGGAGCGCGGTCTGGGTTGGCGGCGCGTTGCCCTACGCAGTAGGAACAGTGGACTACCGGAATGAACGAAGTGCCTAACTCCGGAAGTGGTAGACGAGTCTGTCTGATATCTAAGCCCAGATGAGGCTGGCGTGCATAGAAACTCGCCAAGTTGACCAAGGTACCAGCCACACAGTACGGACGTGCCAGCTTCAGCTACCAGCCCACTGTAACGTGGACACCCCAGGCGGCTATTAACGCGCAGTTGGGTACGCGCCACTAGTCACCTCGTGTGGCTGAGCACCAAGTATCTAGAGAAAGCGGCCGCATCCGTAAGTGCCTAGGTACGCACCCAATTCTACCTACGATATACGGACGTAGGCAATCTTTTTAGAGGAAAATATCACCCTGAACTCGGAACAGCATCTAGTAAATTGAGCTGGACACGAGAGAAACATATTACAGAACGGCGGGGGAGGGCAAAGATAAAAGCACGTGAATCAGTCTTGAGACTAGATTAGTTTCAATGCGCAAACACCTGTCTATTAGAAATTAACCACCGTGTCGTGTCATAGAGCTGCTTCCTTGCCACCCCTTTTTTCATAAACTCCAATACGACCCCGACCATTACCAACGTTAAAGCCGTCAATGCCACTTTGGTTGCTACTACATCCCCGCTGACAAGTCTTCTTGGGACTCTCTATCAGCGACGCCCAAGCAGTTGGGCTTCTAGTGACTCTCCGGACCATTTTTTCCCAGCGCCTCCATATGCTCATGCTTGGTTCCCAATCCACGGCCAAACTCCACCGTGCGATTTTTCCCCCGCAATAATATGCAACGCCGTGGGTATCAGAGAATCGAATGTTGGGCAAATAAAAAATTGGCTACCTTTGCGAAATGACAACTGGCTGACCGAGCTGGGCAACCCTGCATCTGCGACGGGCCGAAAAGAACTTACCATCGAGACAATCCGCGCCACAAATTCCAGATGATCCGCGTGAAAACTGCTTACGTTAGTCATTTTAAGCAACTCCCTGGCAAGGGTGAGGGAGGGGAACAAGAAAAGGGGGGGCGGAGAGGGAGAGGGTAAGAGAAGGGAAGAGGGGTGCTCCCAAGTACTGAGAGCTCAGAATCGACAAGGTCCTATGGCAGATGGGTCGATACTGTAAGTGGCAAGCAAGCGCATTAGGGGTTAAGATATCAGGAATAGAGTTACGGCACAGGTGCAGGCGCATCAAGACCGACGACGCTTGTGATCTACATCAAGTCAGCAAGGAAAACGATCCATCTTTGCTAATCGGGTTCATACCGTTCTCGTCGCCTGCACCATCCAATGCATCCGACTCGGACCGTGCCCGCTTTCCAGATACAGGTAACACTTGTACTGTATCTTTCAACGAATCAACTTCTGCAGCGTTCTTGGTTTCCTCGTCATCGTCCGACTCCCAAGTGATTTCGTCATCAACGGACACCCCTACATCGGCTGTTCTTTCAATTGGCTTTCCACGTAGAGTTGGCCCGTCGGATCCGGAGTGGTTGTTTTCTTCGTCCCCATCTGAGTCATAGTCAATCTCGTCATCTTCGCCATCCAGAGTGGCCGTGACACTGGTGTTATCCGAGTTTGGGGCGTCCGTTGAGTTAATCACTGTCGTTGTGGGTGCTAGCAATTCCGCTTCGACAGCTTCAGGCATACCCGAGCTGGGCTGATGCTCTTTTTCATCGACTTCCTGTGGCTGCAATGCTGAAGATCCGATTGTTGCATCGTCTTCAATCACCTTACTGTTAGTCATCGAGTTCATATGGGTAGAAATGCTGTGTGTAGGCAGTATTGTGCCTGGGTCTGGCCAAACTTGGCTTCGCATTGGCGCGGCAAGACGTTCGAGCTCAACTTCGTAGCAGTCGTCGCATGAACAAATGCCGTCCTGGTTGCAAGGGAACATGCAGTGGGAAATGAAAGGGGAAATACCCTGTTTTGACACGGAAACATTTTGGTTGTTGTCCACAGATTTGCCTGAGATGACCTCAATGCTCGTTTCGTTTTCGTTGTTAAGCTCGTCAATTTGCTCGCGTTGATCCGGGGTATGTCCTAACTGCGCCTCGCCAGTCAATGGGGACAGATTATGTTCGCCATCGCTCAATGGATCGCCCTCTTCGCGTTGTTCGTGGTCTTCGTAGCCTTCGTAGTCTTCGTGACCTTCGTAGTCTTCGTGGTCTTCGTGACCTTCGTAGTCTTCGTAGTCTTCGTGGTCTTCGTGGCCTTCGTGGCCTTCGTGGTCTTCCTGTAGATAATCATTACTGTCCTCACCATCATTGTGCTCATCACCGATCAGAAGGTCGGTATGAGGGCTCCCGACATCGCTTCCTTGCCAGTCACCTATCGATGGTGAATCACGATACAGAGCAACCTCGGACAAGCCTCTACCGGCATTCGCACTTTCGCCCAGTGCCATCATGCGCCGATTGCAGTTTGGTCTCATTGTTAGATAGGTATAAATGGGGGGTAACGACTCGGCCTGCTCGTTTTTGGCCAGCTTATCGTATAAAATTACTAGGTCACCAAATGTGAATTTGCCGAGAAAATCGTGAGTTGTAGACTATCAAACAATCAGCAAGCTGAGATAAATTGGGGTTCATCTTTCGTAGTTTACCTCTGAAAACTCGAGGCCGAGCCCATCTACATGCATCACCAATTCATCCAAAGGAGAGATTTCGTCAGAAATGATCTCGCGCAAGCTTTTCAAAAACTGAGCAAGGGGAACATCCAGTGCCGATTTATCACTAAGAAAGTAATCATTTGGGTCGTCATCTTCGGCGTTGGCGAACAGATTGTAATCCATCTCGCCGTACGAAATGTACACACCGTAGTGATCAGCCAGTTCAATGGGATCATCTCTGTCACTGGCTTTTATGGCGAGCGATTCCGTTTCTGCGCCAGTCGTAACCTCGTTGTGGTAGCCCTCAGGATCTCGGTCGAGACTGCTTTCCACAGATTGGTGATTAAGAGAGCCGAGTACGGGAGACTTGGCCTGAGGAGTATCATCATGGACGCCAGTCCGGTCATTGGTGGATTCGGTATACGATTCAGCACCTAGCTGATACTCCGAGGCATTACCATGTAAGCCGGTCTGGTCATTGGTGGTTTCGATATGCGATTCAGCACCTAGCTGATACTCGGAAGCATTGCCACGTAAGTCGCTCTGGTCTTTGGTGGATTCGATATACGATTCAGCACCTAACTGATACCCTGGAGCATCATCGGC
The DNA here is from genome assembly GCA_028637635.1 of Xylariaceae sp. X802. Taxonomy (NCBI): domain Eukaryota; kingdom Fungi; phylum Ascomycota; class Sordariomycetes; order Xylariales; family Xylariaceae; species Xylariaceae sp. X802. The sequence continues at coordinate 69,853 of JAJFDH010000032.1, forward strand.
GGACTGATCTGCTTCCTCAGACGGCAAACTATCAGCATATTCATCTTTTACGTCACTTGACTTGACACTGCTATGATGTTCTCGTCGTTCAAAATCATGAGGAATATGAGATTGGTCAGCATGGTTCGACCCTGAGCCAACAATTTCATCGGGGTAGTGACTTGTTAGATCCTCATATGGTTCCCCCTGCTTCAAGTTTGCACTATCGGGTTTGCTGTCGGGATCAGCATTCGATAGGCTCGCGGTGTGCTCATCCTGCTGAGCATCTGAAGGCTTATCTGAAACCTGGGTCATTACTTCAAGTATTTCATCTTCAGGGACGTTCTCTACATCGCTCGACTGCTTGTTTTCATTCAAATTGGTGGTCAGAGAAAAGGAGCCCTCTACATCATGCGACGTCGTCAAGTGTCCGAGGGATTCGTCACGGGAAAGAGGGCGGCCATCGACAAGAGGGTGTTCCAGCAACTCTGGCTCGCCTAGGGCTATGTCAACGGTCACTTCATTGACGTGACCAATAGCACCTGTATCGGGGGCACTCGTTTCTGCTAATGGCAACCACCCTCTGGTCTCAATATCATCCCTTTCGGTCTCCGCAATCTCACCCGTGGCTCCATTAAGATAGTTAATCTCAGAGTCAGGATTGAAGTCCACGGAATGGGGGTGATTTTGCCAAATGCCTTCAACGTGTTCAAGCTCAACATCAATGCCATTGCCAGGAGCAGCCGAGGCGTTACGGTCGATTTCTATGGTGTCAATCATGCCGTAAGATGAATCGTCCCCTTCTGCCATCAGCTCATCGCGGGTATCTGAGTTGAAGTTTTGCATTTCGTGGGCCCGGTCAAAGTCTCCAAGGTCCATGTCTTCATCGGGGTGCCCAGCGGGGAAATCTAAATCTATATCGATATCCTCGCCGAAACCCCCATGACTGAAATCAAGCGACATCTCCATTTCCTCGTCCGGCATTTGGGGGAAACACTCGAAAGATAGTTCTGGTTTACGATTTGGGATCCGTAGAAACAAAGACTACTCAGATGATGCAATCGGAGTATAAACAGTAAGTTGTTGTGCACTTCGGGTCATTTGGACACGAGAAAGGGCCAGGTTTTATCAGACTCGCAACCGTCTAGATCGGGATGTCCACGGATCGCCTTTGCCTGTTTACCTTGGAGGTATCGAATGGTGGCAAAGACCTGATGTTGTAGCTGATAACCACGCCAGGCATGCGATTTGTGTTAAAGACCTTCGCTGACAGAAGAGGCGGAAAGAATGATAGCGTTCCTTTAGTCTGACCTTTTTATTCCCATCAAGCGCCAAAGGGCGAGGCAGGCTTAAGGACGGATTAGGCGTTGATTTTGCGGGAGGGTCCCAGATGACGAAATTGTCAGCTTGGGGAAGCTTGTGCTACGTTGTAAGTGAAGGCGCCTCGTCAATTTTACTGTCGACTTTTTCGTCGATGTTATCGGCGAAGGACGCGTTTTGATGACGAGTGGCGTGGAACAGGCGAACGGATAGTCGATCGCGGATGCCCAGAATCGGGGTGCTGAAAGAAACACAGAAAAAAAGGTAGATGAGTAGGTGGGTGGAACTTGCGGGGAGAAAGAGGTTAGTTGGCAGGCAGGCAGGACGCTTGCGGCGGTGGAAGTGGTGGCAAGAGACAAGTTGCTCAGCCTTGGGTGTCTTTGTTCCGAGATTTTCAACGGAGGCCGAAAGATCAAAGACACTAGGTCGTTCGTATTACAGCACTTGTATGGCAGGACTGAAACGTGATGGCAGTGAACCTCGAAGGACCCAAGTTGATGACGTGGGGACGAGGGGGTCAGAAGGAACAGAGATTTCAGATGGGCTCCAAGCCGTTGCTGAAATGTGGATGGATTAGGTGGGAGGTGGATGCGATGGAGGAAATATGGTATTGGATCAGGTAGGCAGATCAAGTAGGGCTACGGTCCATTAATGTATTCGGAAGGAATTTGTCAAGAGCAGGTGGACGTTGAAGTTAATAAAACCACAGGGATGTTGACGTGTTCCGTGTGCTGGTGGTCCGTGCACCCGTGGATGCCACATGTACCTCAAGTGTACCCAGCTTAGGCGTAAACAGTCAGAGCGTACCTAGACCGTACCTCGCTGGTCTGTCGCTGAGGTCGGTTCTACGGAAATGCACCTGTAAGTTGTGGCTGCAGTACAAGGCGGGTACTTTTGGTACGTGTCTATCTATGTATAGCCCCTTGGAGGTACTTGTCAGAGTCTCCACATGTACCTAACGTCGTTGATACCTATTTGGCCCAGGTACCCTTCTGGCCCACCCGCCTATATTTCCACCTTTCCAGCGCCTATCGTCAACGCCACAGGTACCGTAGCGTTGATTTTAGCGGGAGGTGGGCCAGAATGGTACCTGGGCCAAATAGGTATCAACGACGTTAACCGATGTAGTTATCTACACGTAATAATGTAGCTGGAGGTACTCGTGCCATCGCACCAACTCCAGTTTGGATTTCGCCGGGGCTCACCAACTGAAGTTGGTGCTCACTATTAACCCTGGCCAACCGTTAAGGCTGGCCACCGCTAGAAATAATTGCGTTTGCGACCGAGTGAACATGCCTGGTAGGGCTGTCGCAATGATATTCAGGAGCCTCTTGCTTGAGCTTCTTTACCGTAACAATTTAAACCGTGGAAATGATGCGTTTTGGTGGTTAATCGACCGTTTTCTTGTATTGGCCAGCTTTGGTGGTTTAGTGGCTAGCCTTTGGTTATTGGTAGTGGCCAGTCCTAATGGTTGGCCAGGGTCAGTAACGTCACGGACCCCCTTTTAGGCCAGACCCCCATCTTAGCCACCGAATTTCCTTGGTGCTTAGCCACCCGTCCTCTCTTCTTCAACTCACCTACCGCCTACCTACATTCCTACAACCTGCCTACCTACTACCTATCTAATTCTACATCAAAAAACCGAATATGTTACGGAAACTGCCTACTTATACGCAGCGAACCGAAGCAGTCACGAGAAACGACCATTTACCTATACCACCAGTATTCTACATAGTACCGGTATAGCGCCCAACCCGCCGCCAACCCTTTGGACCGACCCTCTGCCACCAACCACCAACACCGACCTACCCCAAAATACTATGCGCGCTGATGAATTAGAGTCTCTAGAGATTGACAATTCATATCGGCAAGATTTTTAATAGCGATTCGCGGCGGAAAACGGATTTATGTACATATCCCATATACTGCTAAGCGGCCTATAAGAATAAACTGGAATATCCCCCCCTCATCCTCGGGATATTAATTTTTCAATTTTTATACTCGTAGATATCATCATTGCGCATTCTATGTTGAAAGAATCGTGTCTTTACTTGACGTGGTGGTGAAGTTGTGATTTTGTGAAAATTGCGCTTTTTGTATGGGAAATCGGAGTGGCCAAAATGGGGGTCTGGCCTAAAAGGGGGTCTACGACGTTAGTGAGCACCAACTTCAGTTGGTGAGCCCCGGCGAAATCCAAACTGGAGTTGGTGCGATGGCACGAGTAGGTACCGTACCTCGTACAAGGCAAGAGTCACCCAGCGGACCAAGTAGCCTAACCAACAGACCTACGATATAGGCTACGAATAGATTGTTAGGCGTAGCTTAGCGAGGCGTAGGACTCCTGTAGGGGCACCGGTACACGTAGTACGGACGTATAGGTACTTCGTACCTCCCTGTATTTGAACGAGCCAGGTAAATGCCATCAGGTGTCGCGTAGTTAGGTCAACCGCATTGTTCGGCCACCCCAGTCCATTTAGACGCATTGACAGGGAATTGTAGGTGAGTGAGGCGCCTGGCTGGCCGAGCGATGCGGTAGGCCGGACAATGTGGGTAAAGACGTTAGGCCAAGCCCCGTGCAAACAGTCACCATTGACGGGACAGATACGTCCGTAGTTGAGTGATCAACACCCTTGCCTCTCCCTACCTACCTTGTTCCAAGGACCATCTCTACTGCCCGTTGCTGTCGCATTGCTGGACGCTGGTTCAAGATGGTATGACTCCAACATGTCTTTGCCAACGGCTGTCTAACATTGACTGCGTCTCTAGGTTGTCCTCGCCGCCTCAATTTGCACCCGTGGGGGGAAAGCTGTCCTCTCCAGGCAGTTTCGAGAGATGCCCCGATCACGAATCGAAGCCCTCCTGGCCTCATTCCCGAAGCTCACCGACTCGGGAACTCAACACACCATCGTCGAGCAGGACAATGTTCGCTTCGTTTACCAACCTCTTGACGAACTTTACATAGTCCTCATAACCAATCGCCAGAGCAACATCCTGCAGGACATCGATTCTCTTCACCTATTCGCCCAGGTCGTTTCGAGCACCTGCAGAACCCTGGACGAAAGGGAGATCTTGAAAAATGCTTACGAGCTGCTCAGCGCCTTCGACGAGCTTGTCACGCTCGGGTACAGGGAAAATCTGACCCTCGGCCAGATCAAGACCTTTTTAGAAATGGAAAGTCACGAGGAACGCATCCAGGAAATTATTGCACGGGTATGTCTTTGCATCCCCCGCCATGTCTGCTACGACTTGCTAAAAGTTGCGACAGAATAAAGAGCTCGAGGCCACCGAGGAGCGGAAGAGGAAGGCCAAACAGCTCGAGATGCAGCGCAAGGAATCCGCTCGCAGTGGCCGCCCTGGCGCGCCGCGAACGCCCGTGTATCCCACTTACACGGCGCCTAGCCGCCCAACGCCGACAGACAATTACGATACTTACGAAGCTGAGAAGAATAAGGCATATAAGTATGTTGATTTCAGGACCCTATAGAGTTTATGGCTAACGTAGCATAGACCAGCCACAACGAAGGTGAAGGGTATGCAGCTAGGAAAGAAGTCCAAGACAACAGACATGTTTGAGCGTGTGCGAGGAGATATGGGAGCCGAAGTTGACGATACACCACTGGTGCCCCCCGCTGCCGCACCAGTCGCTGAGCCTGCTGCCCCTCGTCTCTCCTCTACTCTGGATCGAGACGCCATACACCTTACCATCAACGAGTCCATCGGAGCCAAGATCTCAAGGGAAGGGTCACTCACTTCTTTGACCGTCAGTGGTGACCTGAGCCTTCGCATATCCGACCCGAATCTGACCAAGGTTAAACTCAACCTGACAGCCAACGCTGCGCATGGTGTCCAATTCCGCACACATCCTAATGTGGATCGCGGTCTCTTCACAAGCTCCAAGATTATTCAGATGAGCAACGTCGCCCGTGGTTTTCCTGTCAACAACTCTGTTGGCGTCCTACGGTGGCGGACGGCCCCAAAGACCGACGACACTAGTGCTCTCCCCATCAATTTCACTGTATGGGTGAACAAGGGTTCGGGAGGCAATCACACAATCACGGTCGAATATGAGCTTACTGGGGGCGAGGCGCTGAAAGACGTCTCTGTGGTTATTCCGTACGCCACGAGTGAGCCTTCTGTTAACAGCTTTGACGCCACCTATGAAGTATCTGGAGATAGCCTGGAGTGGACAATCGGCATGATAGAGCCGGACAACGGCAGCGGGTCGTTTGAGTTCGACGCCCAAGCGGATGACGAAAACGAGTTCTTCCCGATGCAGGTGCGATTCTCAAAGATATCGCCGTTTGTTGATGTAGACGTAAGTTTGACTCGATCTCACGACCATCGGTGATGCTAACGGGTGCTATAGGTTTCGTCGGTAACGCTTGTAGAAGAAGACGAAGCAGTCGCGTTCTCAAAAGAGATAAAATCGGTAGCCGAAAGCTACCTAGTTGAATAAATGAGCAGTCACCCGCATGCTCATGAGGAAGCATTTCTTCAGAGACCGGCGCACCAGGAAGGGTAAAATAGACAGACTATGTGATGGCTTGATCACGCCACCGTGGTGAGACGAATTGAGTGTCTTCAGCAAGTAGATTAGGTCGGTAATGGCATGAGAACAATGCCATGAATAGCAGTCAACAGACCATGGGGTGTGTACCATACAATAAGATATTGAACAAAGAGTTCCGAGTTTACAAACCGGTAGCATTTCCGGCGAGAATGTCGACGCATGTGATTCCAGCACTCCGTATACCCCATATTACCTATAGGAGTGTACCGTGGCAATACCATTTGTACTGTGCAGCAGTATCCATCGCTCTACCTGGATGGACTTCCGAGACACGTCAAAGTCGCGCTGTGTTTAACATAAAAAGCCCACGTGACGATGTAACTGATGGTGCCCAATATAAAGGTGGGTCCCGCCATCGCACTGTACAGATTGTTTCTATGGACGAAGTACGACCCAAGGAAAACCACACAATAACATCGAAGCCCTCCCTTCTGCCCTCCCTAAGTAAGCTACCCACGTCGTCGCCTCTGAGCCAGATACCTACCTTAGGCATGCACGTGCTCTAGTCGGCCATCCCACAGACTGAGCAGCTTACATGAAAGGCCACACCATGAGAGAGACCGCCTGTATGTTTGCGCGCCAGAAGCCCTTGTCTTGCCGGCCAGATCATGGCAGAACCAATCAAGCTAGACCTACTCAGCGAGTCGCAGCTCGAATCCAAGCTATCTGACGGGATAGTAACTTACAACCCTACCATTGAGCTATTTGCGGGTGCTGCCGGTCCCGCCACACTTCAGATATGGCGTACGAACAACCAGGTCGTCACAAAGACCACCCAACGTGGCGAGCGAGAATCAGTGCAAGCCGTTCGCTGGAAACCCGACGGTACGGCGCCTTGATGCCTTGACGCCTTGATGGCCGTAGGGGACAATCCCGAGATAGGCTAACCGCTGTGTGGCCAGGTCAGTTTCTCGCCGTCGCATGGAGTGATGGGATTGTACGCTTGCTGGGCCTGGAGTCCAGTAAAGCCGTACATCAGATGACCATATGTGAAGCCGGGAAATCGAAAATCACCAGCATCGGCTGGGCCCAAACCTTCGCGGGCAAGCGTCCGGCTTCCGATGTAGAGCCTTGTATCAGGACTTGGGAGCAACTCGCGTCACAGGGACTCGATCTAAATAAGAAACGTTCTGCTGCAAATCTGCCGCGAGAGCTCAAGTTTCTTGAAATCGAAACTGCTCTCCCCAAACTTAGTCCTTTGCCTGCTTCAGGGGGTTCTGGGTCAGTCTGCCAGGATCCTAGAGTCGCGGCTTATAAAATACCTATTAACCTCTTCCTAGGGATGACATGTTCGTTTTTACGACAAGGGCGTCGCTAGAATTTCTATTCCGCCCATTTTCTCAGGATGACAGCGATAAGGTCGATGTCATGATCGTGGGTACCAGCGATGGCCAGATCCATATCAGCATCTACGACTCTTTTGTCATAGGTAGTTTTCATTATTCTCTGCCTCCATCATTTGGCAACCAGGCCGCACTGCAACTTTGTGGAAGCGCTTCGCATACAGAACTTTCGACGCACATGCTCGTCTTCAAACCATCCACGGGAGACATGGACAATACCCTCTATATCGTGCCAATAGACCTGACTTTCATTTACTCCTCACCAGAAAACTTATCACTATTAGCTTCCAAAACGACCACGCTACAAAAGTTGTTACGATATGTGAAGCAAGTGGAAGTTCACATGCTGCACGAGTGGCAGTCGACTCGGGAGTTACCAAATCGCTTCTTGAACTCCATCAACGAGACGCTGCGGGAGGCAGAAATCTATGGCGAGATGAACATTAGTCAAGCTTTATATCACTCCGTTGTTACGGGCCATACATTTCCCGAAGTCAAGGAATGGCTTGTTGACCAGCTCGCAGAGCGGGTACGTCCACTTCTCGTGCCCCCTTGAAACTACTCACTCACTAATATATAACCAGGGACACAAGAGATGGGACAAGGCAGTCGTAACAGGATTACAGGCGCTTCGGTCGCTAGTTCATGAGAACTTCCTGCCTGTGCTTGAACGCATTAGCATCATCCTCAGCCGTTTACTAGGGATTGCCAGGTTCCACGAATCTAAATCCGAGATCGGGTTTACAAGTGCACAAATCATGAAAGTTATGGACATTGTATCGTGCCTGATACTGGTCGGCAATAAAATTCTTCTCTTTGTGATGGAGGAGCTAGATCTATTCCACGCCTTCTCGATCTGGCTACGGCACGAAATCGACCGCCTAGCATCCTCCTCGGCCACGGAAGATCTTACGGAGAAAGAGGCTACTATGGAACACGGCAAAGTCCTGGCTTATATTCAGCAGTACTTGCCCGCCAGCCGCCTCAGGCTCTATCTGAGTAGTGTCACAACCGAGGAAGCAGAGCGGGATCGCAAGCTGGCTGACGGCGGTAGCTCTCTGATGGAGTTAATGAGGAAACAAATCAAGAAACAAGAGTCCGGCCAACCCGACATAGGGTCCTTTTCCCAGACCGAGTTTTTGTGCAAGTATCTTGACCTGAAGGCCACTGCTGTCCTTGAAGGGATTGCAGAGGGTGAGCGCCGAAGCGTCCGCTTCGGGCAGCCAACTAAGGTAGTATTGGACCGCAACGTATCGCATTTCGATGTTCGCCTGTCCGCCACGCAATCACAAGTAGGGAACAAGCACTCCACATTCAGGTTGATCACAGGAACTAAGTCTTGTTCTAGGATGCCTGGCGAAGTGTAACATATACAGCCCTAATTACCGAGGGTAACGACTCTCAAGGTAAGTACTTTCATCTACGCTGTGCAATGGGCACACCAACCATTCCCAAAGCTAACGGAACTCAGTATACATCTTCCGAACATCCACAATGATCCATAACGGCATCAGCAGCAACGCCACCACCGAGCTCTCCCGCATGACACTAGGCGACGGCAAGATTCTAGACCTAAAATATCTCTACGACGATAGTCTGCTAGTACTTTGGGCTCCAAAAAGTTCGTAAATAGAACCCCCCCCCTGATTTCCCCAGTCCAACCCGTCAACACTATTTCCCGCATCATAAAACCTAACAAGCCTCATCACAGACTTCGCCCTCCGACTAATAAGAATCCCCCACAAGTCCGAAGACCTCGGGTACCAACCCTACACAGCAGGCGCCCAGATCCCGCCCCACGAGCTCACCAACGAGCAAGTCACCAGCGTTTTCCTCAACATGGTCGTGCCCTGCGAGCCGGCGTTCGTGCCAGCGCAGATGGAAATCAAAGAAGCCAGCACGGAGCGCGGCAAGCTGCCGCCCCGCGTGTGTCTCCTTGGGAACGACATGCAAACGTACAAGGTCTTCGCGTTGCCGGAGGATCCGTTCGGGGAGGCGTTGCGGACAACACGGGACTACGACATGTCGATGTAAGGGCGGGATCTCAACGCAGATTCGTAGAGGAGAAAAGGACCACGAACTTGGGATTCCCGGGAATCTTGGTTGAGGTTCAACACGGGTTATGTATCACGGCTGCATGCGAAGCAGGGCATTTTCGGTCCCTGTAGACCCTCTGTTAATTCATAGGCATCGATCATACGTCCAAATTTCTACCTGAGCCCAGTGGAGAGTAATATCACAGCAAAGCAGCGATACAGTAGACCCAGGAGTCCAAGTAATACTCTATTAAGCAGACCTAAGTAGTAAGGTCATGGGTACCTAGGCAACCGCCCCCAGAACCACAGCCCTACAGTTCAGACACGGGACTGGCTAAAGTTGACTATTCCAAGGGGTAATACGCATAGATCCGTCCGCCGAAAACCCCCCGCAAAGAGTGTTCCGTACCTTAGGTAGGTAGTTATACATACGGTACAGTTCGTTCTGAACGCAAGTAGGGCGCGCCAAAGGTTGTTTAAGTCATTCTGCTACGGTGGTTTGGATTTAAGTCAGGGGCGTGAATCAAGCGTAACATAACTATTTTCATTTTCATGTTCATTTCATGTTCTTTTCCTCGAGAATCAATTCATCTCTGCCCACTACTATCATCTGATTTCCCTCCGTATTCGAACTGCGCCGTTTCGCAGCATCAAGTTGAGTCAATCGGATGCGTCGCAGTCCAAGGCGTGTATGAAGCTACACACAATCACATAGTGAAACCCGCGACATCCATAAGACGACCAGACAGTCCAAGCAGATATAAACGAGTTAGACAAACCTATCTGTTGAATCATACCCAGAACAAACAAAAGAAAAAGCCCAACTAGCTAACCAACATCAAACCCAAACAAAACAACCCGCCCCAAAACTCACTTCCGACCAGCCCAAGCCCGAAGCACGTTCTTCTGGATCTTCCCCGTGCTAGTCTTAGGCAGCTCGGCCACGATCTCCACCTCCTTCGGGACCATGAACCGCGAAATGGCGCTGTGGTCCCTTGCCCACTGGATGATAGCCTCGGGCGGCGGCGGCGACGAACCGGCCTTCACGGTCAGGTATGCCTTGGGCCGTTCCCCCCACCGCTCGTCCGGCACGGCGACTACGCCGACCTCGAGCACGTCTGGGTGCTGCACTAGCATGCTCTCCAGCGCCAGGGAGCTTATGTTCTCGCCGCCTGTGAGTTGTAGATATGCGATCAGTACAGCAGCGCCCAAAGGTTTAATAACGGACTTAATTAAATCCGGCAAGGCAAGCCAATGTCCAAGAAAAAAGGCGATGGAATATCCTCGGAACCGAGGAAATAAAAGACAACTCACCACTAATGATAATATCCTTAGCACGATCGAGGATCTGGAAGCTCCCATCAGGATGCATAACAGCCAAATCCCCCGAATGCAGCGCCCCGCCGGCAAACAGCTTCTGCGTGGCCGCGGGGTCCTTGTAGTATCCCTTGACGCAGATGTTCCCCAAGAAGACGATCTCGCCGATCTCCTTGCCGTCGCGCGCGACGTCGACGAGGACGCCCTGCTCCGCTAGCTCGGGCTTGACGACGCGGACGGGCAGGCTCGTCACGAAGCCGTGGCCTTGCCTTGCCATCCGCCTGTAGCGCTCCGCTGGGTCCAACGTGTCCCACAGCGGCATGTGGTACCCCCTTGTGACGGGGCCGTATGTCTCTGTCATGCCGTAGGCGTGGACGGGGTTTAAATTCAGATTGAACTGTGGCGCATGGTTATTCATACGTCAAGGTGGTTCGTTCGCGAGGGGAACGCACCATTTGCTCGAATAGATGGGCTGTTGGCGGGCTTCCTGCTACTGTGACGCGGACTGGGTGTGGTAATCTCTCTGCTTCTTTGGCTGCGCAGAGCAGGGTGTTGACTGTCGGGGCTGCGCTGAAATGGGTGATCTTCTCTTCTTTCAACAGCCTCCATATTATGGGGTAGTCTATCTTCCTTAGGCAATAATGAGTGCCTCTGACGGCCGTTACGGCCCACCTGCGTAGCATCAGTGACTTGTTCCAAGCAAAATGATGGCTTTGCGGTGTCACTAACGGGAACGTCCACCCCACGGTATGGAACCTGGGCTCTGATGGTTAGCTCCGGATAATCCCATTTGCCGCTGTCCCTTTTTCGAGCACAAGAATAATCCCAGGACGAATAGCTCACATCGGTAATGTCCAGAGGTATTTGCATCGCCCCTGATGGTAATTCAATCCGGAATCCACAACATTACCGAGTGTCGCCAAGTACGCGCCTCTGTGGGTATAAACACATCCCTTGGGTCTCGATGTGGTTCCCGACGTGAACGGCATCGCGATCATGTCATCTTCCCCGGTACACTCAGGGAGGCCTGACCAGCCCTTTGATTCTCGGCTGAGCTCATACTGCAAGCCCTCTATTACCGCCTCATCAAAGGGGCCGGCATCCGCGCCCTCAATCACGTCTGTGTCCTGCAGGCGATGATCAGCGGAAACAATGTTGAGAGCCCACCTGGGTTCTTACATGGTCGACGATGAGGCACACATTCGGATGGGACTTCCGGAAATCGTCGAGGAGCGGCACATACTCCCGGTCAACGACAATGCAGTCCACCTCGGCGAAATCGAAGATATAGGCAATGTCATCCGAATTTAACCTGTGTGGGCCATTATATTCAGTCACCCTTTCTTTAACACACCCGCCCAACCACGTCATCTCGTGATAAATCCCCATCACGTCCCAACTAACCTATAATTCACAGGCACGAACACAGCACCAGCAGCAACGACGCCAAAGATGGATTCCAGAAACGCAGGCGTGTTTGACGCCAGGATGCCAACGCGATTGAAGTCATGCTTGAGCAGGAAATAAGCCAGTCCTCGCGCGCGGTCAGCAAACTCGGCATACGACCGCCGCAGCACCTTCCCATTGGCCGCGACGTGGTAAATGGCCTCGGCATCCGGCTCAATGGCAGCGGCACGCTCGAGAAAGAAGGTGGGCGTCAGCTGGTGCAGATGGCGCGTGTGGTCGTGTCCGGTGAGCGACTTGTCGCTGTTGCCACCGAGGCATCTGAGGATCTTCCTCAGATGCGAAGTCGCTCCAGCCATTGCCGGATGAATGAGAGAGTAACTAGATGCTTCGAAATTGGATGTTTATCAGTGTAGACACCGGCTCTCTGCTGGGAACCAGGTCATCTGGCACAAAGCTGAGAAGTCTGCCACCAGTGAGTGAGAGGGATCGCTGCAGTGTAGATAAATGTTGCGTCGGCTAGTACCCTCGGACCAGAACTCGGACCAGGGGAATATGGGGAAGCCCGCTCCCGTTCCCGCTCCCGCTCCCGCTCGCCGCAGCCGGCGCGTCTCTACTTCGTCATCGCCAAGCGAAACCACCGGCTACCGGTAGTTGGAGCGTACAGTGTATGACACAATACTTAAAGGCGCGTACCGGCGCTGTTATAAGTCGGGTGAGCACTCAGACAACCATCAGGCAAGACTGCAAACCGTACAGACGTGATGCAATCGTAGCTGCATCCCATCGGCGCCACCAACTTATATGTATTCTTTTCTGAAGCCGTCATACACGGTTTGTATCGCTCACTGGATCGTGAGTGAGCATTGTCTCAGACCCAACAGCTCGACCCAATAGAAACCGAAACACTCCGACAGTATGGCTTTGTAAACGAGGAGCCCGGGCACCGGGATGCGGTTTGATGCGTGCCTAAGAGACATATGCAATGGGATTCCATACCTCACGGGGGATGCATGGTCTTCCCAAATATCAGGAACTATTCTAAGACAGAATTAGTACCAGCAATAAACTCAGGATGCGTGAGCTCAATGCAGTTGAAAGCCATACCTGGTGATCAAGATACTAAACATGACCCTCACACACGTCACGTAGCATATTCCCACCAACAAGAGCTGTAGGCTCGGGTATCAAAGGAAAACAGGACTGGCAGTACTTATCAAGAGGCGTCAACGGAACGAGACAAGTCTCATCCGTCCTTCTCGAAATTATCATTCAGAAACCCCACGAAACTTTCACGTATCCTCGACGGGCCCATATTCCCAATGCCCTCAAGGCCAATGCCACCCCTGTGAAGCACCACAAAAGCACGCCGTAACCTCTGGAGCTGCGGCAGCCCGACTTTCTTGCTAGCCGGGAGCTCAACAACCAAATCGTCTTCGCCTCGGGCTCCGCCACGCGGAATACTGACTTCGCCGCCGCCCTCGTCGCTCTGCTGGTCCAGGATACGCTTGACGATATCCTGCGTCTCGCGGTCGAGGGTATACAGATAATCACCGTCAGTCTCCCGGCTTCGCTGCACAGTCGCCTGGTTCGGCTTCACGACCTTGCGCGTCTCCCCGGCAATCGCTTCCCACAAGCCATCAAACACCTGCCGAGTCTGCTCCCCGCCGTCTTCCCAGATGAGCGTGAAGAGCGGGCTATCCCACCGAGCCATGGCATTCGGCTCCTCATAGCGAAAAACCAGATTCTCCCAATTAGCCGGGTCATAAGGCGCCTCCGCCTCGTCAGCATCGCCCCCAGCGCCAGCCACATTTCGAGCCCCCGCAAGACGCCCCTCGTTGACCTCGCGGGCTTTCTCCCTCGAGCATCCGATCTGCAGGATGCAACTAGGCGTGCGCACGGCCTTAGCCTCGCAAAAGAGCTGGTACCGCCATCCCTTGATGTAATTCAGCCCGTCGAGGATCACGATGTCCCTGTCGCTGAGCACGCGCTTGACGGCGCCGTAGATGGCCGCGCGCGCGTCTTTTTCCGAGGCGTTCGCGGACCGCGTGTGCGCCGGGAGCGCGGACAGATCGTACACGGACCGCGGTATGGAGAGCGTCTGGTCGGAGATCAGGTGCAGGCGGTGCTTCGGCGTCGCGCCGCTTGGGGTTGCGGCTTGGATTCGCTCGGATAGGTATGTGTGTAGCTGCTTTGCGCGCGTGGACTTGCCCGACGTGGGGAAGCCGGTTACTATGATGAGCTTTTGATGGTCAGTAATGCCGCTGGCTGTTGTATGTTTGCGCGACTGGTCCTGGTATGTACCGGCATGGTTTGGCCTCGGCGGTTCAGCCGATGGGGAGAAGAGGCTGTTTCTAGTTTGAAGAAGCGTGGATCCGGAACTTGTTTGTTGGTATAGGCGAATGACTTTGCAATATAGTCCGTAGGAGGAGGTATGCTCTATGGGGTATTGTACAGTATTATGTCTAACATTTTGCCCGTCCCGCCATCTGAAATTCACCCCGCCAAACTCCGATGTGGACCCAAACACAACCCCGTTACCAACACAGCCTCGTTACCAGCATAACCTCGTTACGAACAGGAAACTTTCATTGGGTATCCCACGCGCGCTATGCAAATAAAAATCTCACAAAAACATGCCCCTGGGCACGGATGTAAAGGACCAGGCGTCGTCGCCGTCTCTATACGTAGGCGGTGTTCCGCTGGTTGAATTGGTGCATATCGTGATCAGGGACCGGCGGCCCAGACACGCGACTGTATGTGCCCTGGCGCTGGATGCCCCCGGAAACCGTCTTGTCCGCCTGGACCGGGAGGGTCAGACCGATGCCCTCCACGATCAGAACGATGATCAGCTCCGGAACAAAGTCGGTGCCGACCATAACGCCAATGCTGCCCGTCAGCTGGTTGAAGGCGGCATTGTGGCCGAAGATGCTGACGGCAGAGTAGATGATGCGGACGAGGAGGAAGGGTAGTGAGAGCGCCACCGCTAGAAGTGCGCGGTTCTCGCCGGGCTCGGCGTACGAGATGTTCCCCGCGATTAGGGCCGACATGCCGATGAGCATTATGAACACGATTATTGTGACGATGACGCTTATCTGCGACAGGTTGGAGGGCGTGTATGTGCCAGTTTCCTGGATTGAACTGGCTGACTTGGAGCCGCCGATGGCACCGAGAACGATGGAGGCCACGATGAGTAAGTGTATTGCTCTTAGGATTATCGGGGGAAGAATGGCGGCCCGAGCTTTATGGATGCTCTCGAGGACGCGGGAGAGGAGGGCGAACAGTACGGTGAGGAAGAA
This sequence comes from Xylariaceae sp. X802, assembly GCA_028637635.1. Taxonomy (NCBI): domain Eukaryota; kingdom Fungi; phylum Ascomycota; class Sordariomycetes; order Xylariales; family Xylariaceae; species Xylariaceae sp. X802. The sequence continues at coordinate 85,121 of JAJFDH010000032.1, forward strand.
CGACAGGCCGATGCTTTGCAGGACCAGGGCGATGGTGTATAATTGGGTATTTGTTGGGTCGGATATGGTTGCAAGCAGTAACGAGGCGCCGACGAGACGCACGAGGGCGAAGATGACTAGGATTAGCCATCCGGCGTTCTTCTTGAACCCGTGCCGTGTGCAGAGAAATAAAGCGACGAGGAGGATCGGTATAAACAGAACCACCTGAGCGATGGCTAGATTATTCCGTGGAGTGAGCGCCATGTGGACGGGAACTGAAGCGGTGGTTTATTATGGAGATGGTATGTATGATGAAGAGATTGGTGTATTGTTGCTGCTTCTGCTGCTGTCGATGCTGTTGATGATGAACTGCTATGTACAGGCATTCCAGACATGGCCTTCGTCCAAGGATGAATCATCTTATATAGAGAGGCAACGCGACAATCCCCCCATGCCCAACCACGCAAGCATCTCTGGAGCCATACACTACTGCCCCACGGCAACTTGGTCTGCGATGGGATCCGACGCTCAATGCGCAGGCGGTGTTGACTAGAGCAAGAGTAAGCTGGCTGTGCTGACGGATGCGAAAGCGAGATTGCTGGACTGCCGACGAGTGTGATCGCTGATTGGACCACAGCGTAGGATGCGCCATCCCGCCCGTCATCCCGCCCTACGCTACTGTAGACCGTTGCTCCTAGTGGAGCTAGGCTGGAGATGGATTTTGAATTTCAGCTCCATTCGCTTTCGCTTTCGCATTTCTGCGCAGAGTCTGACTGCTGGACCCATCTACAGTGCCTACGGTACTTTTATTACCGGTAGACCCGGACACGTCAACGGGTTATGGTCAAGGAAATTACTGGCGGTAACATCAAGCACCGTCATCAACATGAACTTTTGTTTGTGTTTACGGAAGCAGACAGCATCCCGTGCGCATCGCCTCTGACGCAGTCGGGTGTGAACGCACCTACCTTGTGCAATAACAGTCATGTCATGTCCCACGGACAAACAAATGCGCCTTTCCTCTCACCCACCTCCCTTCCTATCTCACCACTACCAGCCGAACTGACCACCCACTGCGGACGGCACATTAAAATGTCACGCATTGCTGAAACTCATTACAAGAACGTTTACCTATTCCTAGCCACTATCCCCCGCAGGCCAATAACTGGCATACAATGTAAGAATAGCTGTCGAGCTGACGCTACGTCGAATTATGAATTGTCGCGGTATAACCTTTTACCCTTCGACAGTTCTGAGCCCAGTTCGCTCAGTGATTAACTCGACGATCCGAAAACCACTGCTCTGCTGCTCTAGCTAGCTACCTACTTAGTTACAGCCGGAACGGCCTTTGCCATTGACCTAGATACCGGTACGCTATAGGCCAAGCCCCAGAGCTAGACTAGATCTAGCAGTAAGGCATCATCCAAGAGACATATGCCGAGTTCGATCCGACGCAGTGTCGACTTGGGATTATTCATCGTGTCAACCGCTTTGACTCGGCGTCAAGATCAGTTATGGAAATGCCCCTGACTCTGATGAGCTCCTGACTACATGTGGTGTTAAGGTCACAGACGGTGATGGAAATGAGCTTTTACGCAGCTACCGGCTGCTGCTAAGAAACGAGGAAGCCTTCCTCGCCGCTGTACTTGCGTCCGCCGCCGCGCCCGCCTTGCGTGCCCCCCTAGCCGCCGCTCCCCCTTCGCTCGCCGTCTCTGCCGCCTCACGTGCCATGGACTTCTAGCAGGTCAAGAAGACGTGTATCATCCGACCTCGGTTGGCGTACCTATCGGTGATCTTTAGGTCCCCGCGGTCCTAACGATAACGACATGTGGCAACAGATCGGTCACTATCTTCGTTGAAAGTGATGGCAATAAAGGGAATCCAGATCGATCGACCTCTCGCCGACAGATCTGGTAGCTAGCGCGAATCGAAGCCCATGATACCCTCTGCCTCGCTTCCATGAACATGAAAGCAAGACACGACCGACATCACCTACCAAAATTCTTCAACGTCGGCGATAGAGTCCTTCTACGCCTACACAAGGGATACTCCATACCCAGCTCGGCAACCATAGGCCGGAAACTGGGACATCAATATGCTGGACCCTTCAAAATCGTGGAACGCATCGGCCGATCCGCCTACAGACTCCAATTCCCCCCGACATGGAAAATTCACGACGTCATATCTCTAGACCACCTAAAACCCATAGCCTTCGACGTATTCGGCAGATACCTACCATACGCAGGACCCATCTGCACCGAAGACCACCAACGACGGATCACAGGATCACGCCAGACCAAGACGGGACAGCAATGGCTGATATCCTATAGCCACCTGGGGCCAGCATTCGATGAATAGCAATCCACCAAGCAGCTAGGACATCACGCCGAAGACCTGATCAGAGCGTTCCAAAACAAATAAAGTCACACCTCACGACCAACAGGTATGTCGGTAAACTCATCCTCTCACGGACCTGGGACGTCCACAAACTCAACTACTATAGACCTGGGAAGCAATGTGGCGTAGGGGTTGCTGCCTCTACGCTTTCCGACTTGGGACACCATATTTGAGCATTGGGCAGTGTTGGTATCGGAAGCTGTTGGGAGAAGAGCATGGAGTCAACACTAAAAGCGATATACCAGATCTTCAAGATCAGTTACTATCGACGAACTGGCGATACTGAGTCCCCTAAGAAGGTTCCTAGCCAGCTGTAATATCTTCAAGCAGGAGGACGGGCTCCAGCAGATAAGAAGGGTTTGCGAAAACATGAAAGCCGAACTAGCGGCATTGAGAGCGTTGCTACCTGGCGACAGGCATTCTTCCTTGGGTAACGAGATGGCGACATTACACTGCCTCATCCCATGTTAGATTCTCAGTTTGTTACGGTTGTAGATATAGGTACGTGTACGAGCAGCTCCGCGAACAAGTTGAATTGTCTGTCCGTAGGACATTATAACGCTCAAACTCTCTCCTGCTTATAAGTCATGACATTCATTTTGCTTCGGAATCTCAATGGCATCTATTAATGGACGACACACGGATTACCTGGCAGGGGTTCCGCGGCGCCGGCACGGGTACGCCCGATCGGCGCCACTATCCACGTTTTCACGTGTGCACGTACACATCGGTACCTAGGTACATCACAACCGCGTTTATTTGTTCCTTTATTCCCAACATCCTCAACCACAATGCATCCGTAAGCCTTTCCCTCCACGACGGCCTTATCACAAAATGGCCTACGTCGGACGCCCGCAGAGCACGAATGCGATCATTGGGAATGGCCGGGTCGAGCCACACGCAACACGGCCTTGGGTGCATCTACTGGCAGGCGCGTAAGTCTCGCTCTTCTTCTTACCGGCTGTTACAGCTTAAGAAAGAATATCCAGGAGTGGCGGTACAGCAACTGCAATCATCACTTCTCCTCTCGACGTCTTACGAACGAGGCTCCAGTCCGACTTCTACCGCCAGCCTTATAATCGTTCCTATGTATCCGGACAAGTCATTGGCCGTCTTCTTCAGGCTTCAATCTACCACGTCCGAGACACGACCGCTGCTATGTATGCAATTTACCGCACTGAACGTTGGCGTGGATTCTTTCGTGGTCTAGGGCCTAGCCTGGTAGGCGTTGTTCCTTCGACCGCAATTAAATTCTACGTCTATGGCTCCTGTAAACAGGTCGGTGCTGCTCTCTTAGGCTGCAAAGAGGATTCTCCATTAGTTCATACGCAGGCGGCCGCTGTTGCTGGCATTGCAACGGCGACGGCTACGAACCCTATATGGTTGGTAAAAACCAGGATGCAACTTCAATCATCCCAAACGGGGCCGAGCACCATTGCTCGCCGCTATAAGAATAGTCTCGACTGTGTATATCAGATTCTACGGAGAGAAGGCATTGGCGGCCTGTACAAGGGTCTGAGTGCAAGCTATCTCGGTACCCTTGAGACGGTTTTACACCTGGTCCTCTACGAGCAGTTGAAGCGGATATATAGTAGCGCATTGCGGAAATCCGAATCCTCGAGCCTTCGATGGCAGGAGCTGCAGAGCTGGCTCAGTACCAGTGGGGCAGCAGGATCTGCCAAGCTGGCGGCGGTGCTGGTTGCGTACCCTCATGAGGTATAATACGCTGCCTCAACCTTTGAGTTCTGCTGACGAGTATCCAGGTAGTGAGAACGCGATTACGCCAGGCTCCTATGGAGAGTGGCCAGGCTAAATACACCGGATTGATACATTGTTTTCGATCGATTGCGTATCAGGAAGGGTGGACGGGTTTGTATGGAGGCTTCGTACCTCATGTTCTCCGATCCATTCCCTCAGCCGTCATTACACTAGGAGTGTACGAGTTCGTATTAAGATGGGCCGGTAAATAGAGGATACAGAGCGGGAGCTGTCTTGGGAACCTTGTATTATATGTTCACATGAAGGATGGCTAAATGCCACATATTGTAAGATAGATGACTTCGAAGAGTGTCTGAACAAGAGTCGAGGAACATAAATAGGTAGGTAGGTAATGATCAACCCCACTACATACACAGATCCCACAATATTTCAACCCTATTTCAATTGCGTCTTAGGCTTCGATAATCGATCGCGTTTAGCTCAGGCTAGATAGGTTCCGGCTAAAAGCGGCGTGGCTTAGGAAGGGTTCTGTTGGCATTAGGCTCCGTGCCTTACCGAGAGTATGTGTCATACGAGGGATAGGATAAATATAGTATAGATCTAGACCGAGTTATACTCGAGTCAGGCTCGGGTTGTGTAGGAGGCTAGATAATGGTCCCCCGTATTACGTTCGTGATACGACTAGCGGCCGATCATACTCCGTACGTCGGAGGGTCCTTATATACATAGAGGGCTCGGGACTAGGTATCCGAGAGATAGAGAATTGAGAGACATACCGACTATTCTACATGGTAGCTAGCGTTCTGTTCAAGAAATCAACGAACTATCAACGTTTCGGATACGAACCTCAACCGACGAAAGAGTTCATCGGTGCTATAGCGGTACAAGTCCGGTATAGCAGTCAGAGTACATCGAAGCAGCCCCAGAGCCAGACTAGATCTGTCAGTAAGGCAACTCGAAGTACGACCGTCAAGAGAGCTTGACACGATGGAAGAACAAGTTGAATACCCTGTTCTACCAACCGTGGATGGATCGCCAACCACGGCAACTGATGCATTGAGTCGCATCGGTAAAGACTTTACAGATATCGTTCAGCAGTTGAAAGAAGAGCAAGAGTACCGTGAAGGTCTCGAGCAGCAACTGGCCGATGAACGTGCGAAAGTCGAACGGATGAAGGCCGATACCCAACAGACTCTTGATGCGATTAAGCAAGACGCATCGGAGCAAGTTCGTGCATTCATCGAAGACCTCAAAACCAACCAAGTTAGTCTTGGTGCTGCTAAGGCAGAATCCGATACACCAGCGGTTGCAGTACGTCTCGGTCGCGGGTCGGATACGGTTGGCATGAGTGCCGAAGGTCTGCGAGATTTCAATGACAAAATCTCGGAATTGGAAGAGTCCAATGATAGCATCGAGCATAAGGCAAAGTCGATGCAAGCTGGTAACGACTATGAGTCGAAATCTCAGCGTGTTACGGATAGCAAACGAGCCCGTGACGTAGCGGTTAGGATGCCTGACCCATCTGATAGCAGCAGTGGCAGCAGTGACTCATCTGATTCTGAAGATGATCACAAACGAGGTATGACAACATCGAATAAGAGTCGTCAACGAGCCGGTGTCGAGCCGAAATGGAGCAAATTCAAGCTCAAGCTCAGCCCTCAATCCTTTCTCAAGGGTGCTCACAACTGGAATGCCTACCTTCACAACCTTCAATTGGCTATGATGGTTGTTGGTCAGAAAATAGGCACGAAGATGAGCGATCACGGTGAAGCTGTCGTCGCATAAGCAATCACGAGTACGTGCGATGATGGGCCGTTGATGTTGGTCAACGGATTGGTTAAAGGAAGCGAGATGATTTCGATCTTCCAACGAATCTATGCCGCGTCGAACAAGATTCATAAACAGGTCGTTTGGGATTCATTGAATTCCCATAGATATGACGGGAAAGACCCGATCGATTTCTCATCGAAGTGGTTGATGCTGGCCCGACGATGCCGTGAGGCAGGCTGGATCTGGCCCGACGCTGACCTAGTTGACATGTTCATTTCAAGTGTCAAGGAAAAGGCTTACGGCTGGAATCGATCGATGGAGGTACTGCGCGAAATCAAGCCGTACACGCTCCAAGAAATCGTCGATCATTTCAATCATGAGTTCCACACTCGAGTCGGTAAGAAATCGACACCGCCCAAGGATACCAACAATGGTAACTCCAAGAACCGTGCCTTGAACGCGTCGAAAGCGACCCAGGATCGGTCCAATAAAGGTTCGAAGGGCAAGAAACGAAATGTCAAGTGTTTTAAGTGCCGAGAACGTGGACATATTGCCAAAGACTGTCCTCAAAATGACAGCAAGTCGAATCCCAACAGCACCGGTAACGACTCGAAGTCGGGGCAAGCCAACCAAGCCCATTCTGGTGGACATGATTTTGACCAACCACCACCTGCCGGGATCGATGCGTTAGCGACTCATCCCGTGGTCGTGGACGATACGGCATTCATCGAATTGATGAAAAGGCATGAACAAGAAATGATGCAGCGTGGCTATACTTCTTTCTGTGAGTGGGAGAAAGAAGGGCACTTACTCGTCCGAGATAAGGTCGTTGAAGATACAAACACGACCCGTGAGAGCCTCGAAGTTGCCACGCCAGCGACACACCATCTGATTCAGCTGGAAAATTTCAGCATGAATGTTGATAGGAATCGAATTCTCTTCGATACCGGTTCGACTGTGGATATTACGAATGACGAACGAGATTTCGTTTCGGGTACGACCCAAGACTTGACAAAGGGAAAAGCAGTACTCATCCGCACCGGTAACGGAAACGTGCAAGCCACAAAAGCTGGGCACATAGTGCATCGTTTACGAGGCGTAAACGGTGAGCGAAACGAACTTCGTGTGTCCTTTGTGCTGTATGTCAAGGACTTTCCTATCAAGATTGTGTCAGGACACCGCCACTACCTTCGTGACGGGTACATCAATCACAATATTCTTGTCGGATCCAATGGACGACCCATCGCCGAGTTCAATCCGAGTCGTAGAAGCTTCTTCCTCTGGCCGTATGGCGAGCCGGAGCCGGCCCTTTCTTTCCAATAGGAAAGCGGGCTGGGGATGACATATAGTGAAGTCGTTGGCCTGTCGGACGCCGCTCGTAAGGCGACCGTAGATGGTGAAATTTATCTGACAGATGAATTGAAGGATAAGCTAATCCTTTGGCACCGACGACTTTGTCACCCCAGCACTGAACGACTGATTTCAACTATCCGCCTAACTGTTGGAATCGATATCGACCCGAAAACGGTCGAGTACCTACCGTGTTACGCATGTGACTTGGCAAAATCACAGAAGACACCGAGTAGGGATCCTCAAGAACGTGCCTCGTATGCCGGGGAGATAACGTGGGGGGACCTAGGCGAAATCAAACCGATGTCGATAGAGGGGCATCGGTATTACTCTCTCTTAGTAGATGACGATAGCCGATATCGTATCTTCAAGGCTCATAAAACGAAAGACGAAGCTCGAGATGCTGTGTGCACCTACCTACGACACGTCAAGGTAGCGCTTATGGCCCGTATTCCAACCGTTGACGAACCGATTCAGCATCGTCCGCGCATCCTTCGATTGGATGGTGGTCGTGAATTTGGTATGGGAAAGCTCGATGCATTCTGCAATGAAGAGGCAATTTTTCTCGCTACGTCGTCGCCTATGAATCAGTACCAGAACGGTACGCCTGAAAGGAGTATACGATTCCTTCAAGATGAAGGACGTGCAACGTTCTTGCAATCGAGGTTACCGACATGCTTTTGGCACCGTGTTGTTGAATCAACTGCATATGTCATAAACCGTACTGGGCAATCTACGGTACGAGGTGAAACGCCAATTGAACGATGGCGGAAAGGCATGGGAGACCGTGGCGATTGCAAGCCGAAATTGAACCATTTACGCATCGTAGGCGCACGATGTTCGGTTCACATTGATGAGAGCCTTCGTATACGAGCCGAAAAGTTTGAGGGGAGAGGCGCGCAAGGCGTTCTCCTCGGTTACGAGGGCGATACAAACTATATTGTATGGTTGATCCATGGGAGACGTGAACTTCGAACACCGCACGTCACAGTACACAAAAGTACTGGGGATATAGCAGCAATGCCAGACCCAATGTTACGGTCCTTACCACATGTATCTAAGTACATGGTGCGGTACAGTGTGAGTAGCACTGTCTACACTGTACGGGATTCCGGAAGGTTCCATGTGACGTAGTGATCGCCATCGATCACTGACGACCACTGGCGACCACATGCATGGTGATCGCTCTTGATCACCGACGACCGGGAGTGATCGTCTCCCAAATGGGCAACTGGGACGTAGATCGTTCCACGAAGGAGGAATATATATAGCTGGACAGATTCCCTTTGTCTGGACCTGTTTTTTCCTTCTTCACTCAGCAATCTCTAAAGCACTCTTCCTAGTATTCAGAATAAAGCACCTTTCTACATACTTTCTTGAGTGGGAGAAATCTCCTGACGAAGCACCAGTGTCTCCTCGCCTATTGCTCAGATAGTTAGTCGACCGCGACTAGCCCTACCTTAGGAACAAACCCCCAACGAATACCCGCTGTTATAGTCCGAGACCGCTCGTCCTACAACCGCAGGTATAGCCTTCGTTACATTTTGCTGAGTCTTGTTCAGTTAGTCGTTCTCAAACTACCTGAGCAATATCTGCTACCATGGAAGGAATCCAGCAATCCGGCCCGACTCAAGGCACCCAGCTCTTGCAGCAGATCCGAGAGCTCAAACGACTCAACGACGAGCTCAGTGCTAGAGTCAACGCGATGTCCCAACAAGGAGGACCGACGAGCAGCACCCGAGGACCAGTGCTCAAGCCTCGCAAGCCTGACACGTTCAGCGGAAAGAAAGACGATGTCGACTTGTTCTTCACCCGCATGAGGGTTTACTTGACCCATTTCCCTATGCTTGCTCCTCACGAACAGATCCGCACAGCAGCTGAATTCCTTACCGGCAACGCGATGGAGTGGTTCCAGTCGTACTTGGAAGACTACATCCAGACGCCCGAAAGCCAGCAGAGAGAGGAGACTAAGAAGATGTTCAGTCACTTCTCGAACTTTGAGAAATCGCTCACGAGTCACTTCGCAGCACCCGACAAGCAAGTCCAAGCAAAACAGAAACTTTCTTCTTTGAGACAACGCACTTCGGTTACCGAGTATGCCGCAGAATTCAAACGGCTCATGACACTCGCCGACTGGACCGATAGTGACATTGCACGCACAATGTTCTACCAAGGCTTGAAGAGTGATATTAAGGACGACATCACTCGTGGTAGACACCGCCCTGCAACGTTGGAAGAATATGTGGCTTTGGCTGTTGACCTCGACAATCGCATCTTCGAACGAAAGATGGAACGACGTCGCGAAGGCCACTACACTTGGACAGGTCCCTCGAACGGAAATCGGTCACGACAGACGACAGCACACGGCACACATGCTGGACCGATGGACCTCAGTGCGACCAATAATGATGCGAAGAAGGACATGAGCAAGATCAAGTGTTACAATTGCGACAAGATGGGTCATTTTGCCAGGAACTGCAAGCAGCCCAAGAGGGGTGGCAGATCTGACAACTGACGACACCAACCTGTGCCCGAGAAGCAGGTTGCAGCTACCGCAAGCAACGGACGACAGCTTGCGATGATGACCATCTCCGACGAACTTGATCCGTATGCGTCCGCACGCATAACGCTTAGCTCAGATTCAGACTCTGATGGTGGTGTTCGACTCGAATGCACTTGCAACTATATGGCAAAGTGCTGGGCTCACACGACGGTGACGTATCATCCATGGAAATGCCCCTACGGTATCGCAGAGTGTCGATCATCTTTCACTTGCGATCACGAGAGTTGGGAAGATTCTGTTGACGCCATGGTTGGTCGAAGTGTGCAGCAAGGACACTCAGCACCACATTGGACTGAGCTATTTAACGGGTGGTATAACGAAAATACCCTGTTACCCGAAGACATCTCAGCGCTTTACATGATTGAGGCTGATGATGACACGATTGGACCTATGGTTTGGAAGATCCAGCGAACGGCAGTACCAAACAACATGATGATTGTTGGTGCGGGAATCAACTTACACAATGACAAAGCCGATATTCCTCAGTTGATTGCCCTGGATGCCGATACGCGAGCAGAAGGCGCCCTTGAGAAGAACGCTGACGACGACGAGCGTTTGGAGCCCTTTCACCATGCTCACAAGGATTTGTCTTGGATCTCGTGTATTCACCACGCATGTCATGTTCATTTGCGTCAGAAGGTTGAACACGAATGGTTTCCAACACAAATTATGGATCACCCGATGGACAAACCATACGAAACGGCAGAAATCGAAGAAGTGCGACCAGCCTACATCGATGACCGTGGGTTTGCTACATTTGAGCCAGATCGACGATATCCGGTAGAATGCACATCCCTTGTCATCACGGCTGCGAATTGTCATATCGATGAATGCTTAGTCCACGCACGCGAGAAGGCACGACGATACCGCAAAGCAAGACTACGACACGAACAGCGGAAGTTGCCTGAGCCTGCCGAAGATACCATCCATGTCCGGGACATGGATGAAGACGAACGGGAATACGAAGACCTTACCGAAGACGAATGGCGTGAATTCCTCCGTGACTCCACGCAGAAAGAGATCCACGAATTATTGGATCGTGGTGAAGTCCGAATGCAGAGAATTCGACGACCCGGTGAGAAGATCGTTCGATTCCACAGCCCGCCAGTCACCGGACTCTCAGAGATATCCGGCGAAGACGATGCGACACTGGAGATGTTGCATGAGTTCTGGCGAATGATTGAGGTGCAGCAATGGAAAGCGCGAATGCAGCATAGGATGATGCGAACCGACAAGCATCAGAGCCGAAAGCAGAAGGCTCAAGAGTCAAAAAACGAGTAAGGGCAGTCGCACGAGACCGACGACTTGTCCTAGCGATTGAAAGGTCACTATGCGCGCTTGGTGCGGGTACTCACCACCACCTCATTATAGATGTCCGATGGAATGGACATAAGTTACGGGCAATGATCGATTCAGGTGCCCAAGCGAACTATATCTCTCCACGAATTGTCAATCGTTACGAAGTACCTTGGAGAACGAAAGACAACCCCTACCCACTCAGAACCGTTGATGGAAGCCCAATCGACTACGACGGAGGACTTGTTTTGAGAGAAACTGCAGAACTCTCTCTTGACATTTCTGGTCATAAGGAGAGGCTTCAGCTCGACATCACGGAGATCTCCAGTCATGAGATCGTTTTGGGGATACCCTGGTTGCGGGAGAGCAATCCCAGAGTGAACTGGAGAACCGGCCATCTTCAGTGGGATCCACCAGGAAGAGATTCGACCTCTGCGGTGACGCTGGATGCGTCTGCAAGTGAATCTAGAGATTCAGCCTCTACGATGATGCACGAAGCATCTGTACGTGAATCTAGACTGAAGGACCTTGCATTTTATGTGATGCTAAAGGATCCGAAAGAAAAACTCTACGAAGGCGTACCAGAAGATTACGCGGAGTTTAGCGACCTGTTCAACGGAAAGCATAAGACAGAAACAGGCGTACCCGAGCATAGCGAGTGGGATCACCACATCCCGCTAGAGGAAGGAAAGACACCACCGTTCCTTCCGATTTACAGTCTCAACCCGTCTCAGCTAGAGGTGCTCCGGGAGTACCTTGATAAGGAACTGAAGCGAGGATTCATACGACCATCCGAATCCCCGTCACGCTCACCAGTTCTTATCGTCCCGAAGAAAATAGGGAAAGACAGAAAGATCAAATGGCGAATCTGTGTCGATTTTAGAAAGACGAACGCCATTACGAGAAAGAACCGAGGACCGATACCACGAATCCGCGACTTACGAGATCGATTGTACAAGGCTAAATGGTTTACAGCTCTAGACTTGCCTGACGCCTACTTTCACATACGAATCGCTGAAGGAGACGAATGGAAGACAGCATTTGGCACCCAGTACGGACTGTTTGAGTACCTGGTTATGCCAATGGGCTTGACGAATGCGCCCGCGTCTTTCCAGAATATGATTACGCATATTCTCCGCGAATACATCGATCGATTTGTGGTAGTATATCTCGACGACATTTTGATATACTCGGAGACCCTCGAAGAACACAAGGAGCACGTACGCAAAGTGCTCAAGACGCTACAAGAAGCAAAGATCCTGGTTTCACCTATGAAAAGCGAGTTTCATAAGCAGAAGGTGGACTACCTTGGATTCACGATAACCCCAGGGGAGGTTCGAATCCAAGAATCCAAGATCTCAGCAGTGAGAGATTGGCCTGTACCAAAGAACGTGGGAGATGTACGCTCGTTCGTAGGCTATACGAATTATGTGCGCCCACTTATCAAAGACTTTGGGAAGTATGCAGCCTCTCTTACGGACCTGACGAAGACCGACAGACCGTTCCAATGGACAGAAAAGGAACAGGCGGCCTTTGACAAGATCAAGGAATTAGTCACCAGTGAACCGGTACTTACGCTTCCCGACCCCGACAAAGAGTTTGAGATGGAAGCAGATGCGAGTGATGGTGCGATTGGTGCGCAGTTGAACCAACGTGACGAAAACGGAAAGATCCATCCCATCGCATTCCTCTCGAAGAAACTCAGTGGACCACAGCTCAACTACCAGATACACGACAAGGAGCTGTTGGCAATTATAGAAGGATTCAAAGAGTGGCGACACTATCTCAGTGGCACAGAGAAGCCTGTGAAAGTGTATTCCGACCACAAGAATCTGACGACGTTCATGACAACGAAGGATTTGAACAAACGACAGATACGATGGGCAGAGTTCCTATCGGAGTTCAATTTCAAGATCATCCACGTGAACGGAAAGGAAAACGTACGAGCCGATATCCTCAGCCGACGAAGCGACCATCAGCAGGAGATTCCAAAGCACGCAATGAGCTTACTGCACGAAGATGAAGACGGTAACTTGACAGTCACCAACGACCTTCGCGAAGATCCAGAACAGTATTTGTCCCTGAACTTCACCTTCGATGAGTTCACACAATGGGATCAGAAGTGTCGCGAAACTTTGACCGCAGAAGATAAGGAACTTGCTGATAAGGACGGCTTTGAGATGCACTCAACGGGACTACTGTACAAGGGGAAGACCTATGTACCTGAAAGTGTCAGAGAGCAACTTGTGAAGGAACTTCACATCCATAAGTTTGCCGGACACCAGGGAATCTTCAAGACCTTGACACGGCTACGAAGGAACTTCGACTTTCCGAAAGCAAAGCAGACAGTCGCTAAGATCATTGAGCGCTGTGAATGCAAGAAAGCGAAGGCGGCACGACATATGCCTTACGGAAACCTTCAACCGGTAGAGATCCCAGAACGCGCATGGTTGATAGTAGCGTTTGATTTCATTACAAAGCTACCGTTATCCAAGGAACCAATGACAGGAGTAGAATACGACTCTATCCTGGTTATTGTCGACAAGCTCACGAAGTACGGTTACTTCCTACCCTACAAAGAATCGAGTAGTGCGCCTGATCTAGCGTACACAATCGAACGGAACGTCACGAGCAAGCACGGCTTGCCCCAGAAGATCATCACGGACAGAGGATCGACAATGGCCTCCAACTATTGGCAGTCCCTGATGAAGGCTCTAGGCATCAGACACAGGATGTCTACAGCATATCACCCGCAGACGGATGGACAGACAGAACGTCTCAATCAGACTCTCGAACAGTACTTGAGGTGTTATGTGAATGACGAACAAGACGACTGGGTAGCGCATTTACCAGCCGCAGAGTTCGCATATAACAGTTCGGAGAATGAGGCGATGAAGATGTCACCGTTCAAGGCAAACTACGGGTTCGATCCAGACCAGTATCGACCACCTATCGACGGAGCCACGGCACCAAAAGGGATTGTTGAAGCCGAGAAGCTTATGAAGCTTCAAAGTCAACTTCAAGCAGACCTTACGCATCTGCAGACACGCATGAAGGAGTACTACGACAAAAGAAGATTGTCGGAGCCAATCCTGGAAGAGGGAGACAAAGTGTATTTGTCTACGCGAAACATTCGCACGAAACGCAAGAGTCAAAAGCTTGACTGGAAGAAAATTGGTCCATTCGAGATTAAGAAGCGAGTATCTGACTTGGCTTACGAACTCGAACTACCTCGCAATGCTCGCATCCACCCAATTTTCCACGTTTCGCTCCTCGAACCAGCCCCCAAAGACATGCCTGTACAGACCCGACTCGAAGTTGAACCCGACAGCGACGAATACGAAGTCGAAGCAATCCTGGACTCACGTCAGAAAGGCAGAACGGTCGAATATTTAGTGAAGTGGGCAGGGTACCCACACGAAGAAAACACTTGGGAGCCTAAGAAGCACTTGAAGGGCTCGCGACAGTTGCTTCACGAGTTTCACGAGAAGCAGCATGCCCGGAAGACTCAGGTGCGGTAGATGGATAAAGTGGCGACCCGGCGATCCATGCGTTGTATGTCGGATCATGATGAGTCTGACCGAGAGGAGGTTCGAATGCATCGAATTCGTTCTCTTCCACGCGATCCGCCGCCACTTGTTGATCATCTTCCATCAGACCACGTTCGAACAGCTCACCAGCACGCTCCTTTACTTGACGACGCATTTTCCTTATTCGAAGAAGACGTCCCTGGGAATGACGTTAAACTTGACCTTACGAATGATTCAGCGGAATCAGAAGACGAACTGATGCCTCAGACAATTGGCGATTCAGTTCCATTATCCTTTCTTGAGCAGCACGCAGAGCTTCGTATGCTTCTGCCTCATCCCTATCCAGCCTTTCTTCTTGATCGAGAATCCTCTCCAGAGTCGACGCTGTGAGAAGACCGTCACAAGGACGACCACGACGAATACAAGTTTGACAGCGATGCGAACGATCGGTGAACATACAGTCCAACCTCGCACGAAAGCAGTGAGAGCACGGCATGTCGGCAACGCGGCCGTTGGATTCCGTGTATCGAGCAAGGGCTTTGCGGCGGGTAGTGGTGGACATAGCGGTGTTACCGGAACGCAACTGAAGAAAACTTAGTGGAAAGAAGAAGAAGGTTTGACTTGGACAGGAATGGAGGAGGTGCGGCTATTTATTGTTGAGGACAACAATCCTGGGAGAAGAGGGGTAATGTTACGGTCCTTACCACATGTATCTAAGTACATGGTGCGGTACAGTGTGAGTAGCACTGTCTACACTGTACGGGATTCCGGAAGGTTCCATGTGACGTAGTGATCGCCATCGATCACTGACGACCACTGGCGACCACATGCATGGTGATCGCTCTTGATCACCGACGACCGGGAGTGATCGTCTCCCAAATGGGCAACTGGGACGTAGATCGTTCCACGAAGGAGGAATATATATAGCTGGACAGATTCCCTTTGTCTGGACCTGTTTTTTCCTTCTTCACTCAGCAATCTCTAAGCACTCTTCTTAGTATCCAGAATAAAGCACCTTTCTACATACTTTCTTGAGTGGGAGAAATCTCCTGACGAAGCACCAGTGTCTCCTCGCCTATTGCTCAGATAGTTAGTCGACCGCGACTAGCCCTACCTTAGGAACAAACCCCCAACGAATACCCGCTGTTATAGTCCGAGACCGCTCGTCCTACAACCGCAGGTATAGCCTTCGTTACAACACCTCATTGACGCTACGTGGGTGATGCGAAAGAAGTACCGATCCACAGGCGAGTTGGATAAGTACAAGGCTCGTATATGTGCCAGAGGATTCTCTCAGACGAAGGGTATCAATTACAATGAGACCTCGGCATCTACTGCGAGAGCGGCATCGTGGCGCATATTGATGGCCTTGACAGCGAGTCGGGAATGGCACGTTATTCAGCTCGACTTTATAGCGGCATATCTGAATGGAGATTTGAAGGAAACCATCTTCATGCGACAGTTTCGAATGTTAACAGAGTTCTTCGACGCGTTTCCGCACCAAGCTCGACTCCATAACTGGACGTCAGAGAGCATCATTCGGCTCATGCTTCCTTTATACGGTCTGAAGCAATCTGGCCATGAGTGGCAGGTAAAAGTCAGAGCGATCCTAAGAAGCCTCGGTTTCGAGGCGTTATTATCTGATGATGCGGTATACTTCAATGTGAAGTCAGGAGAGATCATCGTTTCACACGTTGATGACTTTCTTCTGTTCGGGACTGACCTAACGAGCCTAAAACGGGTCACCGCCGATATTGGGAAGATAGTCAAGGTCACTGACCTTGGTCACGCTGACTGGTTCCTCAACGTACGTATCCTCCGCGATTCGTCAACGGGTAGCATACGGCTCGATCAAGAGCAATATATCACTAAGGCCTTGGCCAGCCTCGGCCTATCTACGATCAAAGAAATCGGTACTCCGATGGATATGAAGGCCACTACAGTGGCAGTGAAGCGTGAAGGCACGGCATCGCATCGTGAAGTGTTCAAATACGCCTCGACACTCGGCAAGTTGGCATATCCGGCTTGGGTCACTCGTCCTGATACTGCCTACACGGCATCGACATGGGCTCGGTTTATGGCCAACCCGTCAGACGATCATCAGAAGGGTGTAAAACGGCTAGCCCGTTATTTACAAGGAACAGCAGCCCTAAGCCTTCAGTATACGAAGCTCGACGTGTCGCATCCGCATCGTAGATACAACGAAATCGGGTTGTTTGCAGCGGTAGATGCGAGTCTCGCAAGCGACTTAGTGGGTGGAAAGTCGGTTACCGGTGCAGTTGTTTTCCTCAGTGGAAATCCTGTACTGTGGCACTCTAAACTACAGTCGACAGTCGCCCGTCATACAAGCGATAGCGAGTATACTGCGATGGCAGAGATTACCGGAGACCTAGCATGGGTAAGAAACTTCTTAACCAAGTTACAACTCATGCCCGAGGGTCCTATCACACTTCTATGTGATAACACGGGAGCAATCAACTGGGCCGAAAACAGTGCGATTTCGAGGCAAAAACGCCACATCAGGCTGTCGTACCATTATGTGCGACAAGAGGTGGAAGCGAACCATATTCGACCCGTGTACGTGAAGTCGGAGGACAATCCTGCCGATGGACTCACGAAACCGTTAGATCGTGCAGCTCACGATCGTTTCCTGCAGCTGATGGGTATGCCCCGGATGTAAGGCAGGTCGCCAGAGGGCGTGTTGGCATTAGGCTCCGTGCCTTACCGAGAGTATGTGTCATACGAGGGATAGGATAAATATAGTATAGATCTAGACCGAGTTATACTCGAGTCAGGCTCGGGTTGTGTAGGAGGCTAGATAATGGTCCCCCGTATTACGTTCGTGATACGACTAGCGGCCGATCATACTCCGTACGTCGGAGGGTCCTTATATACATAGAGGGCTCGGGACTAGGTATCCGAGAGATAGAGAATTGAGAGACATACCGACTATTCTACAGGTTCTTTATTACGAAACGGGGATGTAAAACAAGCTAACATCACCTCCGACTCGACATTTCCTGAGAGACGCGAAAATAGCAACGCTCTCACGTGATTACCCTAGCTCGTGTAACGCGCCGATGATTACGTAATGCCGGGCAGCTGCGCCAAGAGCTCTGCTCTCCAGAGTCCCGAGTCCCGAGTCCAATGTGCTCCTCTCATTATTCCAAGCTCCAACGTCATCCGGCAGTCCCTCCTTTCAACTCAATTCCCACTATAGCCGCCTGGGCAACTCCTAATCAGACGAATACTTAACCTAGGTGTCTTGCACAAGCTGCGCAATATTTACACATACAAATCCATATAATAATTACACCATGGCCACCCCGCCGACGGGGCCTCAGGCCCAGATAAACTCCATCAACGCAATGAACGAACCCTGGCCGAGCGCAGAGCACCTAGCAGCCGCGACGCAAACCCACAGACAGGGCGCGTTCGTGGTAGCGAGCCGTAAGCTGCCCATCTCCAAGGCCGGGCCCATCGACGCCATGGAGAAGGACATCCAGATCCCCGTGCCCGAGATGATCTTCGGCGACAACATGGTGAGCATAACGCACGTGCCGACGGGGTGGAGCATCGAATTCAACGCCCGCGACGCCCTCGATGCCGTCGACAAGACCGGCGCGAACATGCTTCAGGTGGCCTACGCCGGCGAGTGGAGCGCCAGTCGCGAGCAGACGAGCGCCGGCATCCGCGAGGTCGTGCGGCCCTTCGACTGGAGCTACAGCACCACGTACAAGGGGACTGTAACGTCCGCGAAACAGGGAAACGGGGTTGCTAACGGCGGGGACGCAGCCGAGGAGACAGGTGAGAGCAAGAGACGAGAATTCACGCCCGCGACCGATCCGATCCCGATCGAGCTCCTGAAGCGGCGCGATCCCATTTTATTCTTCGACAACGTCATGTTATACGAGAGCGAGCTAGACGACAACGGGATCTCCGTCCTCAGCGTGAAACTACGCGTGCACGAGCAGCGAATGCTGCTCCTTTCCCGTCTCTATATGCGCCTAGATAATGTCGTCTGCCGGATACGGGACACGAGGGTTTACGTTGATTTCGCCTCCGAGGTCGTCACGCGGGAATATGCGGCCAAGGAGGCCAGTTTTAACGATGTTAAGCAGGTGAGTTGCTTAGCACCAATCCTACTCCACGCCCATGAAGAACTATCTACCTCGATTCTCAAAGCCGGTCGTTCGATACATAGGATGTATAGCCGTGAAATAGAACCATGCTAATAGACCTTTCCCCGTCCCAGAAACTCTTGATCTCCGGACTCCGGCCAGAAGGAATCACAGTTGCCTTAAGAGACGCGAATCGTATTGCTGACGTCCTGCCCACGGTCGAATACACCCTTGAAAGCGTATCGCTAGCATAGAACCCCCTCGCATTTGATACAAGTACGAAAAAAAGGAGAAAAACAGAGTGAAAGCAAGCCTTGCACGATGATGATGATCCGCGCTTAAATAATTGCTCGCTGACGCATTTTAAAGCATAAGCTGGACTTAGGTAGTTACAAACCATCGACTCGAGCCTTCGTGTGGAATTTAAATAGTGAAGGCAGAGGGAGATGTGCGTGGACTTGGGGAACCGGGTTATAATACGTACCTATTCATCGTAAGAACAAAGCAGGCGAGCTATCAAGACTCTTCATATATTTACACTAGGTATGTAGCCCTCTTCCATCCCAATCCCAATGCCAGCTCTGCCGAGCAAACGATCAAACAGCTAATACCCTAAAGGTCCATAGAAAAACAGCAGCATGTCAAACCCGACGGGATTCCTCTCTCCTTTTTCTGTATGCATTTCTCGTTTGTCAAAGTAATCCGGTGATACTGCCAATCATCGAGCATCGACCGGAGAACTACTTCGCGTCCGCTCTTCGAATGAAAGCTCCCACTTATCCACTTCCTCAAACTTGCGCACTGCGTTCTTGAGCTCTTGGCCCATCCTTGCTACTAGCATCTGACTGTCCTCCTCGCCCGGCTCCGCGGCGGAACCGCTGCTCTCCCCCCCGTCGTCCTGATCCCGGTTTTCCTTATCTGATGACCTGCCGTACGTCCTTGAAATGCGCTTATTCGCGGCCCGGGGAAGAGGTTTGTCCTTGCGGGTTATCTTTGCCGTGGGGGGGTTCTGCGCATTCCCTCGGGATACCGGTCGTCGTCTTGTGCGAACGTCCAGGTGCGCTAACTCGTCCTCGCCGTCTCCTAAACCGGATATATCCACCTCGGGTTCCGACTCGTCATCCATGTTGACGGGATCATCTCCTGCGTCTCTGCGTCTACGACGAGGCAGTAAGCCCGTCAGATCGGCCGTGGTCAGTTTAGGCGGTGGCTTGAGTGCCGCTTTGCGTTTTGGTTTGGCGACTTGTGGGGGCGGTGGTGAAGATGAGTGAGCATAGTTAGGGGAGTGTGTAAGTGAGGGTGGTGAGGACATATTAGCGACATCATCGTGACCTAGTGCCTGTGCTGGCTGTCGTGCGCGTGTTTTCGGAATAGATTTTAGAGTCGGCCATAGTTCTTCGTCGCTCTCTGAGGATCCGCTGCTGAGAGGGGGAGCCATTAGGGCCGGGTCCATTGGAGCCATGACGGGTGTCAATGGTGGCAGGGCCGGCGGCGATGATAAAAGAGATTCCTCATCCGAAGCTGATTGTTCAATTGAGTCGTGAATGCCATCGACCACATTGAAGGGAGACGACCGAAGACGTCGTTCGTGGCTTTCCGTAGATTTTCTCTTGTTTGACTTTGTGCTCGATGCCGCTTGTACAGAGTCCACTCCCCCCGAACCTCTCTTAGAGCGTCGAAGAGGCGTAGACTCATCCTCAGGCGCAAAGCCGTCGCCGTCAATTTCTTCTTCTCCGTCCTCGTCATCTTCGTCCTCCGGCTCCTCCTCAGGTTCAGGGCGCTGCGGCTTTGGCTTCTGGGCAGTGCTCAGAATGCTGGGCTCCCGAGCTCTTCGTTTAAACACCCCAAAGTTAAGCGTAGAGCTAAAGGCAGGCGTGTTAACGCCAGCTCTGCTACCGGGGCGAATAGGGCCGTCGTCGCGACTGAGGAAGCTGCCATTGCGTGGCCGCCGTTGGAACTTGGAAACAGACAGCGTGGACGTTTCGGCCGAGCGATGGGCACCGACCGTGCCCACGGTAGTATTATAGTCATCGAACATAGAGTCGTCGAGGTCCAAGCCGGAGACATCCAAAGGCGGGCGGCGCAACGGCGTGGCCTCCACACGTTGCTTGGGGGCCGCTACCCGTTCCTCATCCGTGCTATCAGTCGACGTTATGTTCGCCAGCCGTTCCATGGCGGCATCACGTCTCTGCTTCGCTCTGTCCAGTGACTTTTGCTGCTGTATGGTTTCCGCTGTGACTTGGTTGCCGCCGTCGCGCAAGGCTTTACGTCTTGCTGCGGCCCGTTCCTTTTCCCGGTCGCTCACATCGTAGATGTCCGAACTCGGTGCACTGGCTTGAGCCTCAGGTTCAACTTCAGGTGCTGGCGCGGGCGCCGTCGTAGTCTGGGGCTTTGTTGTTTTGGCCAGGCGCGTCGGCGGGGCTCGAGAGCGCTGGGGTCTCGGCATCGCAAAACGTTTTGGTCTTCTGGTATGTCGGGGGAATACAACTTGATCTTACAGTTTGTCACAAAAATACCAAGGGGAAAAACAGTAGTTGAATATTGCGATTGACTTTCCAGGTTAGGAATATTATGAGACGGGGAAACAAATGGTGGGGATGCCGAGACGCGTCGATGTGTTTACCCCCTGCTGCACACCAGGTAACGAGGTGGCTAACCCCTGTACTTGCATACGCATGTTCATTATGTAATTAGAAGGCAGTGTCCCACTAAATTTGTAGCGCCGTTGCCCTGGCAGCTTCGCGCTCCTGTCTCACGTAATCTCAGAGCCTCTGCATCGACGCTACATAGTTACATGAGGCATACAGACTGCGTATACCGCGACAATTCTTGGAGGACACAATATGGAACGGCACCACGGAGCCATCACGGACAACCGACCGGTTGCTGGTTTCGAGAATTTGTCGCCCGGCGGGTCTTCAGCTTGACAGACAGTGTGGAGCTCTTGGGAATTGGAGACAAGACGAGACGAGATGAAATGAGAAAGAAAGTTCCATCATTTCTGTTTGTGGATGATATTTGAAGTTGAGTATCACACTTCCTCCGTATTCTGACAATATTGACCCGCCACTACTATACAGTCTATACTGATACCGGTACATATGCTCCATCGTTACCAATACATATCAAGTGGAAAAGACCGGACGCCATCACTTTCCTGCGGCCAAGTCGCTTGTGCTCGTCTATTGCCATATGTTCAGCGACACTTCAGTTCTTCCCAGGCCAAGGCCATCGTCCCTGCAGAGGCATGTCATCGTAAATTATGTTATAACATCTACCAGGGAAAGCGTGTCGGTAGTTATAGATACGATGCCTAGACTCGCTGGTAGCGCAAGCAGACCACAGCTTTTCTTTCGTGAGTTGGTCCAGGTCAAATCGAGCCAATATGCTCAGATCTAGCGCCGCGACTTCAATCGTGGCAACCCAGCGCGAGGGCTGTTGCAAGTCCTTGAGGAAGTAGTTTCTGATGTTGACCCATCTCCTGCCGTCATGTCGGCAACGTTGGAAAATCGGCGTGTTCGGGCCGAGGTATCCCTCCTCTTTCACGACATTGGCGTCGCTCCAGTCGAAGCCTTCGCGCATAAGGAGAGGGACGTCGCTGCATTTGACCTGCAGCACAGCTGCCCAGTCCTGACCCAGCGGATATCTGGAAGGATCGGGGCAGTATATGAAGTATATGGACGGAAGCCGTTCGTCTTCGTGGTAGAACTTCCCGTCCGTCGCGGGTCCCAATTGCCGTTGAAGTTGGTTCGTAATTGAGCTGATATCGGCAACGGCTTCGCCTAGGGGGCTTTCCGTCTTCTCAACCTTGATCTGCCGTTCGTTGTCCGAATCTTCTGTTACCGGTGTTGGCGGTCCAGAACCCGAAGAAAAAGACGAAGCCTGTGAATTTAGGTCCGCTGGCAGCGCTGACTGTCTCGTTGGGTGGTACATGGCTTTCAGCCGGGCGATATTCACCTCAAGAGAGCCTGGAGAAGACATCTTTAGGACACCTAGTTGGCAGCCCCAATTCGAAAGGAGGAAAGGATATCGCGAATTCAAGGTGAAGTTCCTTGGTGAAGAGAGCAAATAGCAAATTCTACCATACGGGTAACGGGTTGGCTTGCAGTCCGCTCTTTATTTGATCATTTTGATGCCCGGCCCATTTGTTGACACGTCATCCGGAGATTGACTCTTTGAGGCGGTTGCGCCGAACCTTGTCCAAGATTCTTTCACTTGGCCGTATTAAAGTTTACAGGCTATCCAGGGCTGCCTGATTTATATTTATTGGCCGTTGCATATGTAGGTAGGAATACGAACGTAACTACGTCCGTACGTACCTAGCTATGGAGTTATTCCGCAACGCCCAAGGAAGCGATTGACCCTGTCCTGTTATACCGTGTACATATCCTGATCTTGCGTTGTCCCTGGTTTACAACTTTACATAGCGTCAGACCCTTCGGGAGTCGGGGCTGTTTTGTATTTCCGTGTTCGGCATTCCTTGATTGACGGGCTGGTCGCATAAGAGGAATATAATAGGGATAGCGGTCGCTTTGTGACATAATTGGATTCAGGACAGACACTTACGCTCTTCTCAACTGAATTCAACACCTTCGTTCCCCCCTTGAATCAATCCACTGCATTCAGGGTACGTCGCGTATTTGCCCCCAAGAAAGTCGACTTTCCTAAGTTTCCTTCGCGTTTTCGCCATCGAACCCTAGGGACTGCTGGTAACTAATGGATCTCCCCCGCTAGATAGGTGCTCAGCAAATAGTCCTCGGGAGAAGGTTCTTCTCGTTCGTTTCAATACATGTTACTCTAGCAGGACTGAGGACATACAGTATGAGTAACATTCCTCGTTCGCGATCAAGAGCAAAAGAAACAGATTCACATTTGCCATCTCGCAGCAACGCAATCTGATTCTAAACCGTCGCGCCAATGAGGAGCGAAGTTGTACGTATCCAAAGTCAGCAAGGAATCTCGCGTTCGAAAGCAGGTCGACTCTGGCTCATACATGTACATACAACACGTGGTGACGCAATTGCGGTATTTCGCGGCTTTTAGAAGTTATCAATAGAAGCTCCTGATCTCGATGGACATTGGGTGCTGACCATGTATCTGCGTCGCCTTATCCCGTAGGCCATTTTGCATGCAGGGCAATTGATCAATACGCATGTAATTCCAGAATCGCAAAGAGCCAGCGGATCTCGCCAACATCAACACTACGCGAACCCTTTCAAGTTTCAATGTTGGTTTACGGATGCTAAATCCCCGAAGGTATGGTTGCTATGCCTACGGTTAAATAACTACATATTGGGACTCTTAGAGTAGCACGGGTTCCTTCCCCCTTTCGCTAATACAACTCCATTGGCCTCACAATTAGTATTATAGACTGCCACTATGGGGACTCGTGCATATGTGATATAATCAACTTACATGGATCCGTAATTAAGTAAATAAGTTCGAAGACATTGCCTGGGTTAACGTAGGTTGAAGTGACATGGAGCAGAGCATCCAAAAAGTCACGGGTTGTTGTGGAGTTCAAGTAGGCTACTAGGGAATGGCGGGACATTAACCAGCCAGGCTGGTTAACATAATGCCTTGGTGCCTGACGTATTGGGGGGTACGTGTGTAAATAAGCTCGAAGTATTTGGGAAGTCGCGGGTGCTCGCAAGCACGGTCGTGGACGCGTCCGCGTGCCTGACCGACACGAGGAACACAGAGATCTCCTATAAGTTGCTTGAAGGAGTGCGGGGTCGATAAGAGATGAACAAGAGACAACAAACATCGTTATCCTTTCAACTAAAGACCCTGCCCCGCGGATTTGCCGTGCTGCAAAAGTGGAAGGCACGGCAACTTGGAGGGGTCCAGCACCGCTTGAGCAACCACCGAGCGTAGGCCCCCGGTACACAAGTATAGGTACCTGCTCGCGTAGGCGTTCGGCAATAGAAGCGACGAACCCGTTACTTCTAGCACTGTAGTTACAGCGCCTGAACTGGAGACCACGACCTTCGCTAAGCCTCGCCTTTCCTGGGTCGGTGACGAGCAGGCACACTTCTCTCCGTTCTCAACCCTTTGCATAACTCTCGCAACCCAAACTCACCACCTTTATCCCCACTTCCTACTTTTCTATTCCGAGTAGTTCACCTACCCAGTACCTATCCCATACCATCCCATACCATCCTATTACCCAGCCTCATTCTCAAAGCTCGGACTGCTAATCATGACTGACCACACCAACACCATTCAGTCCTGGGAGGACCCCAGGTACTTCATCCCGCTGGAATTTGCCGAGAGCAGGAATTTGATAGAGCTTGAATTGGTCCCCATCCCCAACTATCATGACTGCCTCCTGGGAGAGATTAGAACCGGCGGCGTGGTCGGCGACAGGCTTAACCTCGGCTGCCGTGGGGCGACCGGCCTAGATTTCGTGGTAAAATTTGAGGCGCATCATTGGATCGAATCCTTTGAACAATTCCCCCCCATCGACGTTGGCAATACCATTGCCATCCTTTACCCTAATAGTTACGAGGACTACGGGGAACCGATCTGTGTCGAGGTTCTTTGCCTGGACGAGACAATGGTACGTATTGCACGCGTTCATGACCCCCGGGCGAATTCTGTCTTATACGCGTAATGTTTGTACTAATGACACCTCACTGCGACTTAGATCATGCCTCTGAACCTCGACCAAGTGTTTACCATGAACCGGGAGGTCATCAAATTCGTCAACCGAGATGGCACGCCCCGCAAGTGCCACGCCTGCGGCAAGGCCGACACCCAGCTCTTCCAGTGTGGTCGATGCAAGTTGTTCGGCTACTGCAACCGAGTAAGCATAAGTCCTGCCTGTCTTTCTCTTCGCATTCTTAAACGCACTCATCTCTTGGCTGTTCTGATGTACTGACGTTCTTTTTTGCAAAGGACTGCCAGGTGAAAGCCTGGGAGGAGCACAAGAAATTCTGTAACGTGCTGAAGAACGAGAACGTCAGACTTTTGACGTTGCTAGATTTCGGCGATGTTTCTAATGGACCTGTTAGGTTCAACTAAGTTATCTCGACTGGGCGCTTCGCCATCGTCCTTTCTGCTACGCCTGGTGTCAGACTTTATCGGGTTATGCCCACGAGCAGATATCGGAGGAAGCGGGGAGAAGAAAGGAATTGGCGTTCTGGGCCCGTTTGGGAGACGAGCATGTGGATGACCGCCAGTATTGCAGTCCGAAATCATGCCTAAACAAGTAGCATACATGGAGCAAGTTTAGCTTCACCATCATACGAAATGTGTCAGCACTATCAACGTATTGAAAGGGAATCATGTGTTCAGGAAGCTCGTAGGCCCTACATACCCAAGACCACAGACTAGATCGACTACCTAGCATTCCCGAGGGCTTTGGACGACGATGTCTCGGCTAGGCTACCCCTGAATGTTGCGGTTTTGGGTCATGTAGACACGAGGGACCTGTTGATCGCGATGAGAACTTAAGAAGAATGAATTAATTAGCATAGCCGTTCAAATACAAGGGGGTGCTCACACGAAATGATATAAGGATTGACTCATGATTTGTCAATAGTATTCCTCGACGTAGCAGCGCAGTGATGGCTGTCGCCGGCCGGTATGTCACGCACAGCGGGGTTGCGTATCGTTCGCAGGCGGAGGGCATGGCGTCGTCATTCATCATTACCGTTTATTTACATTCCTTCGGTTCTATCTAACTGTATGGTCTTGGGAGCGACATGATGTACAAAAAGATACACAATCCTATCGTACAGGTATAATAGGGAAGCCAGTAGATTCGCCCAGTAGTAGTAGGCGTATGGGGTTAATTTTTCTTAAATCAGTGCCTGGCCCATATACATGCTATCCCTAACCTCGGCGACGATATCGCGCCGGTCATCCTTGCCCACTAGTACAATGCCTCGTCCTCGCCGGCCCATGCGTCCGGCGCGGCCCAGACGGTGGATGAAATCGATAGTCGTGTATGGTACATCGTACAGGATAACATGCCGGACGGCCAGCGTGTCAATGCCTCGAGAGGCAAGATCGGTAGCGACGATAACTTTAGTGTTTGCAAGTGTTTTTTTACTCCGCCCTACGGCAGCCTTTTCAAGATCTAGAAGATTAACCTTCACGCGCTGGCTGGCTGTAAATGAATTTAACATCTCCGATTGACGTTCCTGTTCTGTGTCACGGTGGAGTGCCACGGCGTCAATTCCTTTCGAGACGAGGTAATCGGCGACTTCTTGGGTCTTCTCCCTCTCGTTCACAAACACCATGATGCGCTTGACATCGGAAACGCCTGGGGTAGATTCTTCGTGACGAGCCGCCTCCTTGCCGATAGCCCAAATGGCATCTGCACAAGCGAGGTCCTTGTTGTTACGGAACGGGTCTTTCGACACGTCGATGACACCGAGCTGCACACGACGAGGTATAGCATGTAGGTTGGGCGTAGTGATCCTCGTCATATTCGGAAATTCTGACGCAAGGTACTTGTCTAGTCGCTGGGGGATGGTGGCTGAGCAGAGAATGAGTTGCTGAGCGGAGGGGAGCGCGCGATCTAGAATGGACACCGTCACGGGCGCAAAGCTGCGGTCAAATAGCGAGTCCGCCTCGTCGACGATTAGGTGACTAACTCGGGACAGAATGTTTGGATCCGAGTCGGCCATGGATGCGAGGAGATGCGGGGTGGAAACAACAAGATCAATGCCTCTAGGCAGGTACATAGAACTGTGAATGATTTTGGCAGACACGTTGGCCGAGAACAGGCATGCCTTGAATTTGACCATGTGGGAAAGCGCCTTTGCAATTGCTCCGACTTGGTCGACTAGCTCGGCCGTGGGAACAAGAACGACTACCTTGGGACGAGCTGTAGTGGGATGGGGCTCGAATTCCCGGGGACCATCGTAGCCGGGCTCGCTCATGGCCGCCATTTGCTTTTGAAAGGCCTCACTGTAGGCGACTATTTCAGAGCTTGTGACTTCCGCTTTCTTCATCGCGTTGATCGCAGGTAGAAGGTAAGCAAGCGTCTTGCCAGAGCCGGTTTCAGCAGCCAGTAGAAACTCCTGTTGTCCAGACGTAGAGTCCCCCTTCCTCGGCCTGTGGCGACCTGTTGCCTGACCTAACAATGCTGGTATTGCCAGCCGCTGGATGGGTGTGGGCTTTATATTTACCATCCCTTTCAGTACGTCGCTGGTGAGCGCCGATTTGATTACGGGCAGGAGATCGAATTGGTCAAACGATTCCAGGTCCGCCATGTCCGCCTTTGTCCGTGTTCTCTGCTCGTAGGGCACAGAGGCAAGAGAACTCTGCATCTTCATTGCTTTTGTACGCCGACCATTGCCTGGTTCTTTCCTCCTATCGCGATCATTGCCACGAAAACTTGGAGGGGAGCGCCTCGGCCCATCTTCCCGTATTCGGGCAACGGTCTGGTTCATGGCGCCAAACGGGCCCTCTGACGTCCGACGCGGTCGTCTGCTATCATGGCTATCTGTGTCTGGTCTTGGCGGGCGCGCAACACGATCTGATAGCACCATCCGTGAAGGACTCGCCCTCACCCGCCCGGTGTATAGTCGCTGGGTGGTCCATGGATAGCGTTGGCGGGCGCCTTGGTTAAGCGCCCGTGTTGCGGCGGTGAATAAACAAGATGGGCATATAGGTTTCGAAGCAACGGCATTCATCATAGCGGATTCCAAACGAACCGCCGCAAAAATACGGGCCGATGTCGTTCGTTTAACGAAGGAGGCTGACTATCACAGGTGGTGATCCGGATGTGAACCATGAAAAATTTCCGATACGGAGCCACGCCAATGACGCAACTTGAGACGCGGTGGTCTGTGCTGCATTTGCCCGAGACTAGAATCCGCTCAATGTGCATAATATACGTTATGGGACTATGGAATACGAGCCACTCCCGGATAACTGAATAGATATGTACATACCATATTGTATGTGTTTATTAGCTATGGAGTATGTAACTCGACCGAATCCAGTTCTCTCGGTCAACTTGCAGAGCAATGTCGAGCTGCCTTACGATGTGCGGAATATATCTGCACAGCGTATCTGAAAGTGTACGGGAAAACAAGTTGTTGCAGATATTGTAGGTCCAGAGTAATACGTATTTCACCATCCTTCATGTTGTACCGCTAAAAGTGTGTACCTTAGGTATCTACAACTTACAACTTAAGAGCATTTGAGAATGGAATGTGACTTCGCGCAGTTATAGGTAATAGTCCACAACGGTCCCCATATCGTATTGTTCAAGCGAGATACAAGTATCAACTGAATAAATGCAATGTTCTTTTGATGTCTCTGATCGCAAAAGTTACTGTTAGGCATGTGGTGTCTACAGTCGTTACCAAGGTATTGTGCCAACCCCAGTTTCGGGCGGGTACTTGGACAAAACAACCTTGCATACACATGCGTCTGGCTTTAAACCCCCCCCAAAAACAACAACAACAACAACGTATGTAGTGTAAGTGACTCCACCAAATCCCGAGTGCGCCATAATGTCTCACAGCTTCCAGCCCTCCGCGATGGCGTCGCGGGCTTTCGATTGAAGTCAAGGATCGGCGACTGGCGATCAGAGACAGACTAGAAAGCGCCATCGTTCTTCTGACGATACCTAGTGTTTTAGATCTTTCCCACGCACATTTCCGATCCTGCACCCAACATGTTGGCGGAGGGGATCAACTATGTAGGTACCTATTCCGTACTTACACCACATTTATTCCGCAAAATATATACAAAGTACCGTTTTCGTTACCTGCCCCGGAACCTATCATAGCGACACTTTGACTGTTGAGTGGATTACTATGAGCTCCTAACTGAGCTGAGCTGCGGCACACATACTTGAAGCTACATACGGGAAAGCGATGATATATCAGGCCGATGGGACGGCGTATTAGAGAAACGATACGCTAGTTATCTACATACCGGCATATGATGAAGTTGCATATCTGGCTACAGGTATATCGTTCTCTCGTACACTATGTAGGTAACAAATCGTCATATCCATGTAACCGTTGGCGGTGCACAATTAGATAGGCACGTGACTAAGTGCTTCGACACGGTCAGGGACATTTTCGGCATCCACGGTACCTAGTAAACGTGACTCGACAAGTTGAGATGCTGTTGATGAGCTTCATACTTATGAGTTTCATGTGTGCTTCCGATTTCGCGTGGCTAGAGTTCTCGCCGATGAAACAATAACCACCTTACTCTCATCTCGATACCGCCCAGAGACATCCGGTCTCAACCAGAACCCTCAAACACACTGGCCCTGGACACGCGATACTGGACGATCAAACTGCTGCATCATCAGGTGAAAATGTCTTTAGAGGTGATATATGTAGTGCGCCATGGGGTAAGACTCTCGTATAACGACAGCGAATGCTTAAACGCTGGCACTGAACCAGGGAAATGCTTCTTCATTTTGAATCGATTTCTCACCTTCCAATCAACTTCCTCTGGGGCCATAGCCACACAATATTAAGCTAAAACAGAAGCTCACTTTTTCTATTAGTTCCGTTCATCGTGGATCGTCGACCATCTTACTGGCATCTACACTCCCCACATCCGCTCGCCAACGGGCTTGCCGACCGATCCAGCACTCACATCTCACGGTGTTGAGCAGGCTGGTGAGCTGGCTGAACATTTGTTGAGCTTGGATCCGCCAATAGACCAGGTTTATTCTAGTCCTTATTACAGATGCCTGCAGACGATATCCCCTTTCGTCTCACGGCATAATTCTGCACGAAACAACGCATTAGCCTCCGAGGACGTCGTCACGAATCCTCATTTGAGCATACGTGCGGAGTCGGGGTTGAGTGAATGGTATGGGCGAGCACATTTTGAGCATCCTACATCCGCACCCCTAGGTGACTTGAGCCCATTTTTTGCCGATCTTGATACGAAGTACGTGTCTCGTTTCGCGCCCCATCGCTGTGGGGAGTCGGTACCGCAGCTATACAGCCGTGTTGCCTCCTGTATACAGGACATTATCACACAATGTGACGACGAAGGCAAGAAGGCAGTCGTGATCTGCACACATGCAGCTGTTGTGATCGCTCTTGGGCGGATACTCACCGCAAAGATACCGGAAGACGTAAGCGTCGCGGACTTTGGAGCATTCACTTGTGGCCTAAGCACGTATCGACGGCAAAGGGCGGAAGGCGACTCGGCTACAACCACTATTGACGGAACCGACGCGTCGGGGAGCGGGGTACAAAAGCACCCAGATGCACGAAATACGATGCAAACTGTGAGTATGGATCATCCTAAATTGGACTCCGGGGGTCCTAAGGGGCGGGGACTCGAACATCCGCCTCAAATATGCGGTTTCGGTTTAGCCAGCCACTGGACATGCGAAGCGAATTCAGACTGTAGCTTTCTTCGTGCTGGCGAGGAGCGAGGGTGGTAGGTCTTTCTCTTACACTTGATATATTCTCTTCTAGGCCGCGCTTGGCTGACAGTAGGATAGGAAATTTTCAGGAGACGAATCGTTTGTTGAAACCGGCCAGGACAGCCTACCGCTGTCGACAGCAAAACCGCGTCTCAACGCGGCCGTCGAGGAGAATGGGGATAGTCCCAATAGCACTGGCACTTCTAAACTATGATATTTGAGGATGTCTTCCAAGTCATGATCCATGCTCGCAGTAATATCACCTAGCTAACAGCTACTTGCTGCCCATAGCGATATGGTCTGTTTAATTGCTATTGGCCGCAGTGGCTACTTGGTTTGTGAAGCAGCGCAGTTCGGAACAGGTAGGCAACGGCGAATCTAATGCTATGATGCAGT
Source organism: Xylariaceae sp. X802 (assembly GCA_028637635.1). Lineage (NCBI taxonomy): Eukaryota > Fungi > Ascomycota > Sordariomycetes > Xylariales > Xylariaceae > Xylariaceae sp. X802. The sequence continues at coordinate 116,615 of JAJFDH010000032.1, forward strand.
GTCTGCGATTTGCCTCTTCCCAAGAAACGCCTGCATCTACTTATTAGCCCTTCGTCATGCAACATGCTTGATGCTAATAAGCACAAACCGACAATGGCTGCCATAGACTCGAGTCTCAGGCGTATTCAGGCTAACGTTTAGGAACAACACATTGTGACATTTTGTTTCAATTGAGAGGCTAACGCTTCATAAGACGCGGGAAGCCACTATTAGCACTCGAAATGAATGAGTCCAAAAGATTTGGAAGATACCTTTACGCAATCTGTTTCAGTAACTCCTACAGACCACGACAATGGTTGGATATCCCGAGAGCTTGGGTTCAATATGTTTCACTGCTGCCATATCGACTTCTTCAGGTTGAAGATATCACCCAGACGCGAGATCCCCAGATCGCATTTCTCCAACTCTCATCAGAGCACATCGTGATTCCCCCGACATGAAGAGGTCTGACGCGCATGAGGTTTCTCGTGCCGTTCTGCAGCGCATCGGGTTTTGCAACCGTCATCACAGCCTTTTCTTTAAACACACATCATAGTCTAGCGCTGACAATCGCCTGTCTCATCCAATGGGGGGTGGCTTGGAAGTTAAGGCGTTGGCGGATATCCGAGTTCCCGGATTCATTACCTACGCTAACTTAAAAATTGCGCCGCTGCTGAATCCCACAAGGGAAAAGAAATCAATATGGCGATGGGAGTGCCGCTAAGCTTGCCCCAATCCGGGTTGTGCAGAAACTATAGTCCTCGTGTCGTGTGTGCTATGTCGTTAGTCGCATGGAGGTATCTAGTGAGTCTCTGGGTCTTCCCCAGAACGACGACGGACGCGGAGCAATCGTGCCGCTTAAGCTCAGACATCACCAGTAGGATGATCGAAGGCAGCCCAGCAACGAAGAACGACGACGCGTGAACGCTTACAGGTGGATGCTGTGGCCATCAAAACATTGATACAACGACCCGGTCTCGCAACCAACAACTGACAGGGCTCAGTTACTAAAAACGTGACCGCCAAGTAGACTGCTGATATTACATTTTCCGTTTCGAATTCGAAACGACAACATGGCCGCCGTGTGGCCAGTGAGAGCGAGAAAAAAACAATCCACGTTGCTTTTCTGGAAACCCTGGGACCGGGCGGCTTGCTAGTTTGGCTCGGCTGTTCCAAAATAAGAGCTGTGGCTTCTGGAAGATGTTAGATGCCCAAGGTTGCTAACTAATCTTGGACAACTCGCCACAATATGTACATGGTAGCCAGTTGCCTGGGGTCCGCATGCGCATGGCTTGAGCCTTGGTCATACATGGTCCGCAGAAGCGAAGAATCACGGGGCAAACGGCAACACTCTGCGGTCTGTCTTGCTGCTGGCCGACGCAGAGCAGAGCAGAGCGGAGTCCCGGTCCCAGAGCCTCTCCCTCGACATCGTGCTAGTCCTGTTGAAACGGATCCCCCATCCTAGCGCCATGCGCCTGGTTGCAATGTTGGTCCGCCTGCAGATAAACGCTCGGCTATGGGATCGTTAAGCAGGTGTCCCAAAAAAGTCGTCTCGCTCCTCATGCGATCGGGTTCTCTAACGGCACTCTTCGCCCTCTCGACTGGGTACCGGTACTCTCTCCTCTGGCTAGCGGTTGACATGTGTACGCGTCCAGACCTCTTCGCCCATGACCGCCTTGCATATCGCAGCCCCTTGGCCGTATAATCCTGGGCGTCTATGCCCAATGGCGCTACCGATCAGGTCCCGAGGAATTGGGTAGGCGCCCAGATTAATAAATGCCTAGCGCATCGTCGTAGGACTTTACCCAGTACAGCAGGACCTTTGCTAGGCACAATGCAAGAAGGCTGCGGTTCTTCAAGTGGTTGAGCCCACGGCTGCATAACTGGTCACATTGATCCACGATCATACCCAAGAGTCGGACTAAAGCGATAACGAGTCGCCAAGTGACTCGGAGGCGGCGCAATGCAACTAATACTGTCTGGTATGGCGTCCTTCTAGAGCCAACACCCCGAGTGCCTGACCTGGTATCGACAGTAGATGGGCCTCTGCAGGACGAGGTACCATTCGTCCCTCTCCGCTTCTGCTGTTGAGACAGTGTGTGAGGGTACCAACTCCAGAAGACACCAGCATACACGAGCGAGCCCCTTGCGCCGTCCTCAGTGTCCACTGTCAACTCAATAATGCTTAGTTCTAACTATTATCTGGACCCGCCACTGAATTGATCTGGGCCTTTCTCTTTGCGCTTCTGCCATAGATTGGCCCGTTCAAGACAATCTTACGCATACAAGCTCTTGAGGGGAGAGGCTCTGCAGAAACTTCTGCCGTCTCCGCCCACCCCGTTCTCTAGCCAGGCCCAACCCGCTCCATCTGGATATATACGCTACATATTACTATTGGATCAAAGCCACCCCATGTACTAGCCCGCTGGACGTAGGACGAGGGGTGCCGGTATTGTTGTTGCAGGCTCACTAGCAGCACCCAGGGTGTTGACTGTACGAACCGATTCCCTGGCGTACGACGCCCCTCACGAGACTTGCCCACCATGCGTGGCAACCTGTGTCTATATTAGATCAACGTTGTCTTCGTTGACCTTAAATTCTCCAGCATCTCGACATCGTTCCGTGATTCACAACTCCTTTCTCCCTCAACAATCCATCCTTCGATAGGCATTCCATCTAGTTTGTGTATTTATCACCCCTAGTTAAACCGCATACTTGGACAATTACTCCGTGCTTGGATCAACATGTTTATCACAGACTCCTTCGGACAGCTCACTTTGAGGGATTCGCAAAGTCCTCAAAGAAATGTGCAGCCAAAGTACTTCGACATGCCGCCAAGCCCCCCTTGGGACGGCATATCCTTCGCTTTCAGCCCATCCACCCCTCCAAATGATTTGTATTCATCCCCACCTGTCTCTGATATCGGCTCTCCGGCATCAAGGGCATCATCACCCCGAGCCGGGCCACTGAAACGAGGGCGAGGAGATGACAATGACTACGCTTTTGCCCTCCCCAGCTTTCAAGGTCTATTATCCTGCGACGAATACTATGGAACTCCATACGCTAGTAGCTTACGGTATACACCGAGTGTCTCCTCGGACCTGAGCGATGACGGCGTCTACTCAAGCAGACCAAGCTTGTTCCTAGGCCCAGACCTCATCACAGAGAAACTAAACTGCTTCCGGAGGACGGAAAACAAACACCCGCTTCCTCCACTCGAGGGTCTATTCGAGCTGCCGCGAGAGCGCCAGTGCGTGGCTAACGACGCGGCCGCAGCCTACCAACACTTCCTCAACCACGCGGCTCACGAACAGGCCGTCCTCCAGACACTACACTCACCACCACCCCAACAGACCAAGCCGCAGCGCAAAAGAGTCTCGCAGAAAGCCCACTGCAACATCAAGTACCTAGTCGAAGAGCTGGACTACATCCGGTACCAACGCGTGGACCTAGCGCAGCAATGGCCGCAAGTAGAGGCCAAGTTCACCGAGAAGTTCCCCATGGTGGTCTTCCCGAAGCAGCGCGAGAAAGAAGGCCTGCAGGGCGTCAACTACCGCCAGAACGAATGCCTCCCACACCTTCGCAACGACCGCCTCGTCTTCATGAAGAACGGCCACGTCGCGGCCGTCTGCACCAAGGTCCGCGCGCAGTCCGAGCAGAAGTACCACTATACCCTCGTGTACCTCTTCCCCGAGCGCGCTATGCATTACCCCTGGGTGTCGCCCGCCGAGCGCCAGCAGGCGGCGAAACTGAGTATGTTTCTCGCTCCGTGGTTTTGATTTTCATGCTAATGGATTTCGTAGACGAGGACAGACAGCGGCAGAAGGAAGAGGCCCGTCGTGCCGCTCAACGGCTTGGGTTGTATGTCGAGACGCTGCCCGCGAACCGCAAATGCGGGTGCTGTCCTGCTAAGGACCGGCAGCGGAACATGCCTAAGAGCCAGCCCGATGAGGTCGAGCCCCAGGCGAAGCGTAGACTGCTACGGAAATGAATCATGAAGCTACGCTTCGCATTGTTTACTTCGCCTCAACGGCATTCCAAGAATTTCTTTTCACCTTGCTTTTACGGATCAATACGTATATTCCTACCGTTTTCTGTTTCATGGCATAGGGTATGAATGAATCCCCAATGTACAACTCCACGCACTTCAACGCAAGGAGGCTTTTTTGAAAAGTTGTAGGGGCGAGCACAGTGATTCAGGGGTGGCTAGTCGTGTCAACGGAGGTTTTGTGCTGTTCCGGGCGGTATTTTTGCAAACAGGGGGAATCAACGCCCCCTTCCAAAAAGAATTTTTATGATGAGACATGATATGGGGATTTGAGTCGGTTTATTTGCTTTTTTTTTCTTTGCTTTTACCGCGTAGCGGTGACGATAATAAAATAGTTTGTTACGCTCGTTTTACTTTTAATTGTTGATTGTTTCTGTCTCGTGCTGCGTATCATCGTAGACTAACTAACAAGAGGCTGAGATCTTTCTCTAACTGTCTATTCATGAAAAGGAGAGAGATTCATTCGTGACATCTTGCTCGTTTCCTACGCTGCTGTTCCCAGTATCCCGTAACCGTTAGAACCAGCCTCGAGATCAATGCCCGCGTAAATCCCTCACTGAGAGCGTACTCGTCAAGAGCGGTCTCATCCCTTGGGACCGTTGGGTCCCATCTCGGCGTGGTTGGCTGTGCTGGGAAAGGTGCTGGCTGCCGCCGCCCAATACTCGAGTTCCCAACGAATACTGCATGGAGTACACTGGCCGAATCACCCGAAAACTGGCATGTTACATACGTGATCATTCACAGTCATCAAATCAACAAAAACAAGCCCGTTTATTTCAAAGTTCCAAGGGATAATCAACAGCGATAGTTTCGTGGGATGCAGCGGACATGTGATTTGATTCGGCAGCGCGGCGGTCAAGTAGGGCTGGAGCCTGGAACCCGACCTAACAGAGGGTAGCATACATGAAGATGTGTGGTTCTGAGGCCATCTTGCTGTCGCTGTTGCAGCGATGTAACCAACATCCCATATCACACACCGTCGCGTCAAGTGACGAGCAGAATCAGCGGGCCCGCGAGCGTTCCGTACCACGGATCACACTCGGTGGCGCACGTATCTCGTCCACAGGCATTGCTGAAATGCACGCAGCACGCACGTCGCTGCATAGCCTCGAATGCGTATCACACAGCGGCCTTCCATTCCGTTGGGTAGCAAAGGCGCCGTGATGAATACCGGGCCAGATGCTCGGTGTGCAGCCAATGGCAGAGTGGAGGCGAGGACTGGGGGTGCGCATATGAATGGTCATGAATTGTCATGACTTGCCCCGGCGCAGGAATAGAGAACCGGGGGGTTGTTGTTGGTTGCAGTGTCCGACGTTGCAGCGAGAATGCCTGTTGCATGAGCAACCGAGATATTTAATGCAACCCCCTGTCGCCATCCCTGGACACGACACTCTGTTCTTCACGATTGAGGCTCAAAACTCACTTCGGCCCTACACATGCCGAGGAACCGTGCTTGAGCCTTCGGTGCTACTTATGCATTCTGCCCTTCTCGTCGAGTTGCCTCGGCGGCTTGTCTGCTGGCCAGACCAACGGTCCGATCTTTTACTTCTCAATACCAACCAACACTTTTTAGACTGCATCTTGCTGGGTCTGATAGCGTGAGAGGCAGATTCAAATAGCTCATAGAGTCAACCGCGCATTTCTACTCCTGATGTGCACCCAATTACCAGTCTATCAGGTCTTACAGGTGATTGCTCCTGAGTCCGTTTCGCCCTATGTATGTCCTAAATTGACCCGTGATATCCTCGTCGTCCGAGGCATCATCGCTCTCATCCTCTGCGTCGAATTCCTCTAAATCCGAGGCGTTGCCAGTCCGGAATACGTAGGGGTTCGTGTCAAACTCGTCGTCTGTAGCCACCTCCTCGTCGGGGTAATCGGCCGTGTAATAATTCTCGGCTGCATGATGTTAGTATGCTGTGCTGAAGGCCAGCGGGTGTGGGATGAAATAGATCGTACCGTTCTCGTCTTCTTCATCCTCAGCCCATTCGTCCTCACTGTCGTCATCTTCTCCGTAGAAAAACTCTAGGTCGGGCTCCTCATCAAATACCAATAGACCTACAGTCTGAGGCGGAACATGGTCCCCAATGCTACTAGCTGGGACACGGACGTAGGTCTCGATTATGTAGTCGCCGTCGTCGCTATCACTCTGTCCGGCATCGGCGTCTGCCATCTCTTTGTCTACCGATCGTTGCGTCTCTTCCGGATGTCGTTCTGCGTATCGCTTGGCTGGAGGCTTAGGCTTGAATTGAAGTTTTGACGGTGTGTTGATCCTAGGTCTCTCTTTCTCGCGTTTCTCTTCCTCAGCTTTCTGGAGATTGAGTCCGATTTGCTGCATAGCATATGCCTCCATATCGGCAGTCAGCTGCCGTGTGTCCACATTCCAACGATCCATCATAGACTTCGGTAACTCTGGCTTATCCTGAGATGTTTTACTTCTGATTGCTAGTTTCGCGACGCCAGGCTTCTTGAATTTCCTAGGCTCAGGTCCAAGCTTAGGTTCATCCACTTCCATCGTCTCAGCCTCGGTTGCGTGTATAGGCGTAAGCGTAGTAGCAGGGGCGTCGCTGGCAGCAGGAAGCTTTTCGAGGGTCCTCGAAGAAATACGTCTGATTTTCCGCTCGATAAACAAAGCCGGCGCAGGGCGTTTCTTTTTGGAGACGTCGCCATACGATAGGCTTGTGTAGGCAGATTTAGCTTTCATCATGTCCTTGCGCGACATGTGAAACCGTCGGGGCGAGGCAGCGGAGGCAGAGTCGAGTGTGCTGGTGCTCGCGTTCGCGGCTGTTACGGCGGTGGCATCATCCTCGCCAACAGACGCATCCTTATTGGGATCGGGGTTCTCGTTGGCATTGCTCTGGAATGTGGCGGCTTGGCGATCAGGAGAAGTGGTATGGATGACGGGCTTCCGAGGTTGGGCAGAAACGGATTTGATAGACTTGGTCTCCTTATTCTGGCGCTGATAAACAAAAATGCTGGTTCTATGGCGCTTGGTCTCCTGAACACCTGGTTGAAGATCTGGATTAGTTTGTGTCGAGAATGAGATTCATCAAAAAATCAGCGGCGGCTCACGAAGATACGAAACAGGGAGCTCCTCGTCGGCCTTGCGCTTCACCTGAATGAGCTGTGGCGGTACAGACATGGTGAGCGTAGGGAGGGAGATATCGCAGGCGTGTACGACAGGCCTTTCGTGGCTTAACCTGTTTGCTATCGGTGTTCCAGGAGTATTCCAGGGAGTAACTTTTTAACTCATCGGGCTGTCCAATACCTACGTGAGTGTGCCTGGGTGACGGTGGCACGTCGCGAGCATGTGCAAACTCGCAAGTGAAATTGAGATTATGTAAGAAACCCGGACAAGGATCTGGCTAGCGGCCCCACTTTATAAGACGCTTTAAGGTTCTTTCCGCCTGAAGAGAAACGGCTCAGCGCACCCACTAGAACACCGCCAGCTTAGGGGTTATTAGGGGTTCACTTCAGCGTCCACAGGCATCACAGGAAAGGGCAGTTGATACAAGTTATCGACGTACAAAGTACGAAGCAATCACGTCTCAATCTCTCTCAATCTCTCTCAATCTCGCGGAATCCCCGTCATGCTGCCAATCATCACAACCGGCCGGGTGCAGATACCGTTACCGTGTTCCCTCAAAGGCTGAGCAAAAAAATAAAAAAAAAATGAAAAAGGAAAAAGACAACTTTGCGGTGAATGTGGATCGAACACATGACCTTCAGATTAATGATGAAGTTGGGCTTCAGTCTGACGCTCTCCCAACTGAGCTATCCCCGCTGGTGTGCTAGCTTGTCTCGCTGTGATTTCGCAAAGCTAACCAGAGCCTAAGTATCCCACAATGATACCTACCGCAACTACACTAGATGGGTATCATCGTATTCGTCGTCGCATGGGTGGTACCACTAGGTAGGTACAAAGTAACCAGCCATTGTTTCGATTACCGCCGGGTAGTCAGATTTGTCTGGACTCTGGCTAAGGTCCTCGTCCCTCGCATGGTCGCAGTCCCTGCACTGCTCGTGCGACGGTGCCACTGCGACCGAACCGAGCCTGTCGGGTCTTTGAGCTGGCAACTGGATGCTACCAAGAGCCACGCGCCATGACATCATTATCAGTCATGCCTTGGTCGCAAGGCAAAGTCGAGCAGTCATCCAGCCACTCTCGGCCGCGCCTTCTCTGTCTCCTATGCTCGTGGCCACGTTAATACGGCCGGCAAATGCTGGGCTCGCCGGCCACTGGTTACCGGCCTCTTCCCTGTGTTTGGCCACCCAGGTTACCTAATATCCCCCCTCCCTTACAACCTCCCTACCTCATCTCGGCAGGTATTCTCCATCCTATATCTATTCGCCATCATGCTTTGTGTTCTGGTCAACCCCCTGAAGATCCTCTTGGCGAAGCACCCTTCCGACCGTGACGAAAGAGTCTGCAGGCCAGTCTGAGATAATAATAGTAATTCATATCCGACTTCTATCCTTCCTGCTAAAGCATACCTCTGCCCGGCTATCTTAGCTGACCTCTCATAGCTGAAGCAAATCACATCGACCAAAGACTAAGACATAAGAAAAAGCCACGTCATTGCACCTACGAATATGTCTTCTCGCAGCAAGGTCCCCCTTACCTTCGTCCTTCGTCAGAGCGACGTTCAACCTCCAGTATTTGTCGCTGGGTCCTTCTCAGATCCTCCATGGAAACTCCACGAAATGGGCGTCGGTGTAGACCAGCATGGCCATTTCATCTGCACCAAACAGATCATGGTGAACGAGTGTTCTGACATCCAGTACAAGTTTCGACACGGATCTGGCGACTGGGTCCTAGACCCAGATGCTCATACAGGTGAGCACCGAGGCACTCGCTTTCCGTTCACTCATCAAATTTGAAATGTCAATCGGGAATCTTCCGCATAGATATTGATTATATTATTCTCAATAGTCACGGACGAGTACGGCAATGTGAACAGCGTACTACACTCCCCAGCAAGAGACATCATCCAAACAATGTCAACCCTGCAAAAGAGTCAACCCGCCAGACCTCAAGGCGAGGCGACTGGCAATGAGCTTGATGCTCCTAGCAATATCAAAACGACCGTGACTCCTGCTAGCCCTCGAGACACTGATGCCAATGCAGAAGAACCCATATCGCCCAAAGGAGCCGCAGAAAAGGTCGAATCAAAGCGCCTATTTCTAAAACCTACTTTTGAGCGTGGCACCAGCACTGATACTGAATTCACCGAATCCTCCTTTCAGCTTGACAGCGATGAATTCGGATTTGGTGATGACGATGATGATCTCCCCATGTTTAGTCATGAACGTTTTGCCGCACCCGAAAAGCGAGCGTTTGGTGTTGATGCGCTACAGCTCCAACGCGATAGCACTCCAAATTCGTCCGAAGGGGCTAGTCCATTGGATATAGACTACGACGATCCTCGGTTAGAATATTTTCCTTCGGACCGTGACTCCATCATAGATACCATGCGTCGTCTATCAAATACCGTAGAAGCCGACCAGACGGTGGTAAAATCAGTCCCATTATCGTCGATTATTTCAACGAACCCCGTTGGTGGGAATAGCCCCTCTCGAAAACGAAGCCCTTCTTCAAACGAGGATGATACGAACATGGCACATAAGCAACCGACAGATATAGCTCGACGCTCGGTAGAAATTGTGTCTGCCAGGAATTCTTTGGATTCAATCGCAGAAGGGGATGAAGCCCCGAACGGAGATGAAACGCATGATCGTGCCGGAAAGTCTAAAGCCCCGGTTCAACTTGTTGGTTCTAGTCATCAGCGCAATATTTCATCGGCATCATCTGCCAGCAAGGATGACGAGGGCATTACTATGAACATCTCACCTCGCGGACACATAGGAGGCCATTCGAATGGGGACAGTCAATGAGGGCCGCGGCCCACACATCAGGTCTAATGTTGGTGGAGATAAAATTATGAATTTCAAGCCTCGAATGGAAGAAAATATCTAAAATTACTGAAGGCCAATATACCGAATGATCTGCTACCTAGCCCTACATGTGAGTCGCCATGTTTTGCTTCCTCTCCTGCACCTCCTCGCAACAGCGAGAACGGCAGCCGGCTTCATGTCTTCCTCGAATCCTTCATACGCTGTCCGTCGGCCGACAGGGAGTTTCGTTCGCCGGCTATGTGGAGGAAGACACCAAGTGTGAGAGGTCAATTCGTGTTGCCATCCCTCCTTTCCTTCTCTTGCACTATACAGAAGATATCTATTATAACACGTGAAAATTGACTTTTGAGTAGCCTGTTACCTACGCAAGATGCCCTCTGCGGGAGTATTAAGTCCCCTGGTCACGTTGCACTGGAACAAGCAAGTAAAGATAACAGCAATTCCGCAAAACTATTCATACAAAACTCAACCCAGGAACAAGAAATCTATTCCGCAAACAAACTACCAAGTCTCAGGCCCAAAAGTCTCGCCAGCCGGCAACACAGTCTGCACAGCCTTGCCCTGATAATCAAGCGTGGTAGTGACAACGGTATTCCCCCACCACCGCGGAGCTTCAACGTTCCGCAGCGTGAACGCGACGAAGATAATGATGGTCCCGATCGCGAGGCCGAGATCAAGTCCCGCGGACGTGAGGTAGTTCAGTCTGCGCCACCACCTGAAATACCGCTTTCTAATAACGACCTGGAACACGTAGCCCACGATGCCCCAGGAGAGGTAATTCAGCGGCGTGGCCGGCGGCATGGAGCCCGTGCCGCCGAAGATGAGGGGCGCCATTAGGTACTTCGCCCGGGACCGGGGGTAGCGTTTCGCGGCGAGGTAGATTACAACGGGCGTCGCGGCGCCGAGGACGAAGAAAAGGAGCAGCCCGGCGTAGATCTGGCCTGGGGAGAAGACCCGCGCTGGGCCTATTAATCCCCAGATGACGGATGCGGAGAAGAAGACGCGGCCGCCTGGGCAGGTGAAGCGCTGGGGCTGGGTTATATCGCAGACGCCGGTGATGTTTGCCAGCGCGAAGTTTAGGACGGCTACTTGGATGAGGCAGGAGAGCGTTGTTGCTACTACCTGGGCTGCGAACATTGTTCTTGGGGGGATCTTCATGTAATGCCCGAATTTGAGATCTGCTACGAAGCTTAGGGCTTGGGACCTTTTTATTTGTTAGTTTGGGGGAGTTCTATTGGGGGGGAGTTGTTTGGCTTACATTGTTATGTAGCCGTATGTTTTGAACCTGGCTGGGGCGTTAGTATTGGAGTTTCTCGGTTGAGTTGTGAAGGTTTGCTTACAGCATTAATGCTAGGGGTCTTCCTGGTTGGATGTAGCCGTAGATGAACTCGGTTAGGACGTTCAGCCCGATTTGCTGGCTGGTTACTGCTTCTACTATGCCTATCGGTAGGCAGAAGGCGAATGAGATTGCTATGGATAGTAGGAACGCCCACCACTGTGTCTAAAGTCAGTAAATCCAAAGACGAGAAAACAGTGCCGCGAGTTACTTACCGTTAGATTTGTGGGATAGAAGAGTACGGCAAACAGACTCAGTGCCAGAACCTGGGAAATAATTAGTAGGTAGTCTGAGCGTTGAGGATCGGGAACATACTATCAGGAAGAGAGCCGTGTACCACCACGAGGGCGCCTCCTTGTACTTCCGCATGAGCTTCATGTGGATGTCGGGTTTCTCGTGCGTGCTGTTTTGGTACTGCGCCCAAATGGTACTGCGGTAGTGCAGGAAAGTATGGACGACGAGCGCCGTTACGGCGGCGAAGGAAAGCCCATATGATAAAGCGAACGTGGTGCTGTATATCCCGTCAGCATTGTTGCGCGAGTATCTACGTGGGCTACGTGCCTGATGAATAATGGGGAGTAGGCTTTATAAGCCCTTTCGTCCAGCGTGTAGTCAGCCGTCAACACGCGCGAGACGTTGTATAACGCCCCTGTGTTGTCGTATGTCGAGGCATCGCTCATGGGGAGGAATTGGGAGTACCAGGTTCCTGTGTAATGGATGAACGGAGCACAGATGAGGAAAAACACCACGACGCCGACGAGTGTGTTTGCGGTCGCGTGCCTGGTCGTGTTAGCGAATGACTTATGGTATGCGGTGGGTATGTCCTGACCATGGAGGGATCAGCGGCGAGCCTATGTAGCCGGCTATCTGGGTCCAGTCGAATGTGATGGGGATGAGTGATAGCCCGGTGATGCCCCCGAACATCTGGTTGACAACGGCGTTTTGCGGTGCTACCCATGTTGCTACGGCGGTGACGCTTAGGAATTGAGCGAGGAAGCCGGGAATGAAGTAGTAGACGCAAGATATTGCAGTAATGAGACCGAACCATCTGTATCGTGACATGTTCCCTCCGAGAACTGTCGGGTCTTTGACGTTGTGAGTTTCGTGCATCGCGTTCATCAACGTGATGCCAACCAAGCTGAGCGCGTTTATGGAGTTAGCACCAAACAACTATTTGCGTGCAAACTTGAAGTGAAGGGGAAGACATAGGAGGTCGGATAGGACTTGGGTAGCCTTTTCAGACGAAAATGGTGTTGAACAGTCGTGTTACTCACGTGGGTGGCCATATCATCGAGGCCGGGTATACTAGATAGAAGAACGTCAGTAATATATTCTACTTCGGTCATAGTGTTGAACTCACCAAGATACTTCCGCATGATCCCCGCAATGCCATAGCCAAGAGACTGAGTGGAAAGAACGAGGAGAAGTTGGAAGATGATTCCAAAATTCTGCTTGTAGAAGACGAGCTGTGCCAGTATGATATCCGTGGCATATGCCACGGAGAATGACACGCTAGCCATGACCACGATAATCGCGTGCTCCTTCATGTTGAACGGCCCGGGATTCAGCTCGCATGTTACTCCGAAAAGCGTCACCTTCTTTTCCGGCACTACCCTTTCCCACGCTCTTCCCATGACCCAGGCAACGATCTGCCCGATCAGCGGCCCGAGCCCGATTGACGGAGCGCGAAGCGAGAAAATCGTGTTGAGCGTTGCGCCGACGAAAGTCAGAGTCAGCCCGATTGTCCATGCTCGGATGGTACTACACGGCAAGTCCTCGTCGAAGTTGCGCACAGCTGCCCGCACTTCTTCATATGGCGAGTCTTCCTCGTTCTCTTTTGCGGCGACCCCGTCTGCAGAAACATCACTTCCGACGTCGATATGGTTTAATTCTATATCATCGTCGCCGGGAAAGTTAGGATCCAGCAAGCGTTCGTGTTCTTCGTGTTCTTCGTCGTCGGCGTTGAGATCAGCGCTTGGCTGTCCCCAGTCGGAAAGTTCATGGCCTTCATCACCGGCGCCATTCGGTATCTTGTCATCGTGTTTGAGTATAGCGCCCGCCCCACCATTCCGAGTTTTCGGGACCTTGGCCATTGTTCTGCCGGATTTCGACCCACAGTTCGGTCGTTTTGATTGAGTGAAGAGCACCTCAACCCACGGGCATCCCGACTTAATAGGTCAAACCGGTGAGAACCAAAGCGTGGACTAGTATCCCGCGTTTCCGAGCAAGGCAATCCAGGGGATTAAAACGCGTTCCTAACTCCCAGAGGTTGGTCTTATATCCTATCCTCTCATCTCATCATGCTTGATCTCAACTTTCAAATCGCAGTTTTCGGATCTCCGACTCTCATGTCTCTCTACCCTGACAGTTAACGCGGTGCCGGCGCGTGCGTTGTTTGATATTACTCACTTATTAATCCTTGAGGGGTACCTGTATATCGCTGCGAAGCTCCTGGTATATTCGATCCGTTCTTTCAACCCAACTATGATACAGTCTAGTTGATCTAATGGTCTTTGGAAAAAGTCTACGGAGTAGGAAGGGACCAAACCCGCTTACACCATACAATGTCGTATCGCGATATGTGGCTCAACAGCTGAGCTGTGAGCAGGGTCGGATCAAAAGACTAGGTAGCGACGCTTACGGACGTACCTGTGGGCTCGACCTTATTGAACCCACACGCTGGCGCTTAGTGGGCTATTTAATCTGTTTCATTCATGTAATGGGGCCCCATGTAATGTGTTTCAACGCAGTAAACGCACTATAAACAGGGCCCCACAATATTACATAAGCAGTTCCAACACCATATCTTCTTTCGCCTCTTTACCACTTCAACAGCTTCATTTCACATGTTCTGAATATCTTAAATCTGCCTACGGTCATATAGTATGCCTATACGCTAGTTTTTACGGTAAAATTCGGGGTGGAATTGAGTATTCTGGCGTTGAAACACATTACATGAATGAAACAGATTAAGTAGCCCACTAAGCGCCAGCGTGTGGGTTCAATAAGGTTGAACCCACAGGTACATTTACGGCATGATCGGAGAGTGAGAGATCGAGACTTACCATAGAGAATCGTCACTGGCCAAGACTGAGCATTATTTAACCCGGACGCACGCCCCGTCTCCACCCCTTCTCGCCTTTAGACACGAACTAGCTATTCTTAGGTTACCTACCTATAGACTATAGTTACCGGTAGGGGTAATTCAGTTATGGAGTCACAGTAAGGAGACCTAAATTCATACTATACTTCGTACATACATGACCAAGCACTACTGTTTTACTCGGCCTATGGGAAGCTCGGCCATCTGGGTGCACCACTCCACTGACACCCCCTATCCGACTGGCTGAGCAGGTCAAGTGGCCGAGCGATGCTGCATGCCGAAGAATAGAGGAATGACGTGCATAACAGGCTATGCAAGTACAGGGGTAGGCATAAAGGCACTTGGACGTAACATGGTCACCGGCAAGGCCCCCATCTTCAAGCGTGTCATCGGCGATGATGAAGCCCCTGAAACCGACACATCCAAGCTTGTTGAGATGGAGCAGAGCAAATTCATTGGCAAGCCTTTCGCCACGGTTGCTGATCTCCACGGCATGAGCTCATTGGGCTGGTCCGCCCCACGAGAAGGCATCCGGCTCGAGACAAAGACGGCAACATAACCTGAGAGCTCGTCGGTTTCCTGAAATACTTTCCAACCTTGATTGACCTCATAGCAGGATCCCCCTCTTATGAATAAGAGACCTAGATATTATTACAGTTGGGAGATTCTCGGGCTTCTGGATTCGGGCGATTGATTAGTTCTTGGACTCTGTTGCCATCTGTCTCGAATAAGCCGGAGACCTTCTCGCGGGGTGGACCGGCCCAATCTGCCCGAGCCTTGGAGATCAGCAAACACGGCTGAAGAGCTCGATGGCGAGGCGATGATGAATTTTTCTTTTTGCTTCACCTTAACAAGCTTGGATATGTCGGTTGCGGAGGCCTTATCGTCGCCAATGAGGTCACATATTAGCTCGACAACGGACCCGCGACAAGACCCCGCGCGAGTTGCGCAGGTTTCGTTTCTTCCCAGTCTGCATCGACGTCCGTGCCGGTTGCTTCCAAGACCTTAGCCGTTTGCGACTCGATGGATTCGTCGTTGTGAATGGTCGAGCATCATCGCCATCCCTTTCCCATCACTACCTAGGTATCACTATAATCGAGCGCGTCGTCGTACATACGTTGCTCGGTACATCGTCAGTAGGTCCCATGAGTCTCGTTATCCTTACCAAGGCAAATACCGTCGGGTATTAGGATGAATCGACATCAGATGAATGCGAGAAGAGTATGTGAAGCGGGAAAATCGGAACGTCAAAATTTAAGACTGATCGTCACTGCGGCAATTATGTTTTCTAACCTTGTGGAGACGACGTCACGGCAGATGGATAAATTTACCTAATAGTTCAAGTCGCTATCAGAGAAGGGAGAAGGGTCTCCAAAGGCTTGCATGTCATGACGATCGGCCTGGGATATTAGCCTAATAGGTGTCTATGACTTAGGGACCACCTCATTGAATTGTCTGCTTCGTGCCATTTTGGGTTCATCATGGTTCCTCGCACACGACATGCAAAACTACTTGATTGGAGAAACTACGGCAGACCAGTCGGGTAGCTGTTCATACTGCCTATGTCCTCTCTATCGGGTGTTATCCATGAGAAAGGGGCGGAAGTCGTTGGTGGGCTGAGCCGTCGATATCCGATATTCGAGGATGGCGATCATTTCTTGCATTGGTCGCTTTGAAGATTGCTCGTTCTCGTGGTATAACCAAATGTGCCTGTTACTGATCACACTGCAACGCTCAGTGTGTAAAAAGCTCGATCATGCGTACATAACGAGGGTAACATTCGATGGACACCATAATATTACCTATCTAGTATCTTCGACGACAAGCATGATAGCCACAGCACACAGCCCAGAGGATTGTAGAAAAGTACGATTAACTGCAGATGGGTGATCTCAGATTGGCATGCTGTACCTGCGCCTTGCAAGTTATACAAGCGCAAACCCGAAGCGTCATTCATCCGTACTTGGAGAACACCAAGCTAGCATTAGTCCCTCCAAATCCAAAGCTGTTCGACAGAGCCACATATACTTTCTTTTCCTGCGCTTGAAGCGGGACAAGATTGAACTTGGGTTCGATGTTGGGCTCATGTAGATTCAGAGTCGGCGGCAGCGTGTTCTATAAGGTGTTAGCCATTGCATTGCACGCCGTAGGAGGACTACTCACCTCCACGATAGCGAGAATAGAAATCACAGCTTCGATGGCCCCGGCAGCACCAAGCAGATGACCTATAGACCCCTTGATGCTACTCACAGCAACACTGCTGTCTCGTAGATGGCCCTCTTCACCGAGCATGATGGACCGGATCGCCATGGCCTCTGCAGCGTCGCCAACACTCGTTCCCGTCGCGTGCGCATTAATGTAGTCAACCTGGAGAGGTTTAATCGCAGCGTTCCTTAAAGACCTCTTCATAGCGAGGGCCGCGCCGAAGCCGTCCTCGCGCGGCGCCGTCATGTGATGAGCATCACCGCTGCAGCCGTACCCTCTGAGCTCGGCGTATATGCGAGCGCCCCGGGCCTTCGCATGCTCTAGCTCCTCCAGTACAACGACGGCGGCGCCCTCTGAGACCACGAAGCCATTCCTTTGCCGGTCGAATGGACGGCAGCTGGAAGCGGGGTCGTCGTTGAAGGCCGTGGAGAGGGACCGGGATCGCCCAAACCCCGCGAACGTCAGGGGGTGGATGCATGACTCGGCACCTCCGGCGACCATTACATCAGCATCTCCACATGCGATGAAGCGTGACGCATCGCCGATTGAGTGCGCGCCGGTCGTGCAGGCCGTGGTGGCGGCATGGTTGGGGCCCTGGAAGCCGTATTTCATGGCAATATGCCCGGCCGCCATGTTGATGAGTATCAGAGGTACGAACAACGGCGAGACCTTTCTATAACCCTGTGCATGGATAATGTCTGAGTAAAGTCAATCGCGCTTCTTCAGGGGTGGTTCGGGGATCTTACACCAGCATTGAACTCAAGACTGGCCCTGTAAAGCTCATTCAAATTGCCAATGCCGCTTCCTAGACACACGCCGGTCTCCTGCCGGTCTGCTGCTTTCTCGGGTTTCCAGGAGGCGTCTTCGAGCGCCATCTCGGCGGCAGCCATGGCATACTGGGAGAATGTAGACATGCGCCGCTGATCCGATGCAGAGAGCCAATCGTCGGCTCGCCACAGTCCGGCCTCGGTCGCATTGCCACTATTCTTGGGCACAACGCCAGCAACCGTGCTGGTGAGCTCGCGCCATTGTTTTTTCGGCTCGAAATCTGCGACGCTAACGATGCCTGAGTGGCCGGCGATGAGCCTGTTCCATGTGTGTCGAACGCCGACGCCGAGCGGTGTGATGGCACCCAGACCCGTGACGACAACTCGACGCATTCTTTGCCATAGCCGAGTCTCAGGTCTTTGTTGTGGTGTGAATGGAAAGCAGAGAGCTCAAGGCATTGCCGTCATTTATATACTTGTTGAAAACCTGCGAGAGGATATCTTGAAAAGTACTTCAGATATTTGTGGCCCATTATTGATCAGTGATCAAGCTTCGAAAATCACATGCAGAGACGGCCGATGGTTGAAAAGTACGAGGTGATCCGTTATGTAAATAATATCTGTTATTCAAATAATCCACTACCCTAGTCATGTAACGGGGTTCCAAGCCTTTTAGGAGCATCCATGCCAATCCTCGAGCGACCCACAGCGTCGAACCTTTGAGTCTTTCTCTTTTTCTTGAACACTCGGCGTCACGGCGCTACCTGTCCCGTAACGCCGTCGGCTCCAATGCTACTGATCTTGGACAACTCACCCTTCTAAGTCCATATGTCACTAGCAATGGCGTGTCGAGGCTGCAAACGGCAGATTCTTCTGCTCGTTCGGCAAGCAAACAGCCCCGTCACAACCGAGCTCTACCTCGCAGCCGCAGGGCAACAGCGCCTCCGCCGAGCCACCACCACACCCATTGCATATAGCCAGCGACGGAGTTACCAAAACATGCCATCCCCGCCCAGCTTGCTGGATACCCTCTTCCGGCGGTCCGCCGATCCCTACATCGAGGTCAAAGCTACGAGGGACATATACGAAGCATGCGCCAAGGCAGCTCGATATAAGATCGACCCCATAGCGGTCCAGGCCGATATAGTACCAAAGACACCCGAGGGCGAGCACGTAGGCGAAGGCGAGGGGATGTGGCATACTGGTATGTGCTCCCAAACTACCCCTGCTCTTAAGGACGGAATTGTCGCCGGTCGACAGAGCATCACCCGCTAATACAGCGCTTGCTTGATCTGCAGATTTCGGACTCCCGCCGACTTTCAGCACGTGGGCCCAGGTAACCATGCTACACATGTACCTCTTTTACGCGCGTTTTCGGAATCTCGAGGTGGACGCCGCGCGAACCTGGCAGGCCCAGCTAGCCGACCACTTCTTCTTCGACGCCGAGGACTTCATGATCCTGAACCACGGTATATCGTCGAGCTCTGTGCGAAGTGGGTACCTAAAGGACCTGTTCGCGCGGTGGCGCGGCATTATCATGGCTTACGACGAGGGACTCGTCAAGGGTGACGCTGTGCTGGCGTCCGCAGTCTGGCGCAACATCTTCAATGCTCGCGAAGATGTCGATGTGCGTCACCTCGCCGCTATCGTTAGCTGGATGCGGCTTTCCCTCAAAATGCTGGACCAGATGCGTGACGAGGCTTTGGCTCCCTCTGCTGTATCGGCACTGAAATGGCCGGCCAAGAATGAGTTGGCGCTTGTTGATAAGCCTACGAGGCAGCTTGGGGATCAGTTAAACCCCAATGGCGCACCGCCTTAGGGCTGCGACATTGACCTAGATGACCATTGTAACGCCGCAGACTGGGAAAGACAGAAATACCATCTAGACGAAAGACACTAGGCGAAAGACACGGGCACAGATGCTTCGGCAATGGGCGGATGGTAACCTCACTGAGGAAATGTGTATACAATATGTGAATGTATAGAAGGCAGAAATGCAATCATTCGACTCTCTCCCACATCTGGAACTCGTACTGCGTCTCGTTCTCCTCCTGAATGCCCCCCGGCACCGTCTCGCCGGTCCACCGATCCAGCTCCTCCTTCGACCTCCTAACCCACCCGTCACGCGAGGGCGACTCAGACAGCCGCACGGGGAAGAACGTATCGCTCTCAAAATCAGCCAGGATCGTCGTGAACAGGATCCGCCTCGCCTCCTTGAGCCGCAGCGCATCGGCGTATATCTGCGCCCCGCCGATAATAAAGACCCTGCCGGTCGTCGTGCTGGACTGCAGGTACTGCAGAGCCTGCTCCAGCGAGCGGACCTTCACGGCGTCGGTGGCGGGGTCTAGATCCTGCGCCGGCGGGTCCACGTGCGAGCGGCTGATGACGACGTTCAGCCGGCCTTTCAGGGGCCGGTACTTTGGCGGGATGCTGTCCCAGGACTTGCGGCCCATTATCACGGCGTTTATGCTGCCTTCTTGGTCCTGGGGTTTGCTTAGCTTGGAATTCTTGCCGTGGACTTGTGGGGGGTTTACTTGTGGTATGCGCTTGGTCACTCTTGTGAAATAGGCCATTTCTTTCTTTAGGCCTGTCCAGGGGAGGTTCCCGTTGAAGCCTATGCCCATGTTGCGGGCTGCGGCTACTATTAGGGTTAATTCTGGGGGCGGCATCTTATGTGGTTTAGGACTTGATTATGGGGTCGAACTTTAGGGATATTAGACGGAAAGGGTGATTCAGTGAAGTGGAAAAGAAGAATAAGAGGAAAGAGGGATTGTTTACAGTCTGTATGCTGGGCTGATTTATCGCGAGGGGAGTCTGCGGTGGGGGGTTCCGTGCGACAGGAGCAGGCGCGTCTAGATAACACCAGTAGCGGATCCCGCCCACTTTTTTAAACGGTCCTTCGGCGGTTTAAGAGTCGCCGACTATATCAATAAACTCTCATCATTTGCGACGTTTTATGTCATTTTGACGATTAAACCTGTCAAACATTTGGATCTGTTTAAACGTCCTAATGTTTAGAGTCGCATGACGTTTCTTCGTGCAAACGTCTTGTGTTTTTGTCCGCAGGATGTTTCTCGGTCCAAATGTTCAGTGTTTGCAGTCTGTTGATTGGTGTAAACGTTTCTTCCCGCAAAACATCCTACGTCTTTATCTGCAGGACGTCTGCCGATTCAAACATCCCGCGTTTCTATCTACAGGAGGTTTATACTGGCAAACGTCCCCGCGTTTCCGTCCATAGGAGGTTTGCACTGGCAAACGTCCTGCGTTTCCATCTACAGGAGGTTTGTACTGGCAAACGTCCTGCGTTTCCGTCCACAGGAGGTTTGTACTGGCAAACGTCCCCGCGTTTCCGTCCATAGGAGGTTTGTACTGGCAAACGCTCCTGCGGTTTCGTCATCATTACGTTTATCAATCCGAACGTTCCTGCCTGCAAATGTTCCTTAGGAGGGGTCATCCTTAGATTCATGTTCTTCCAACTTTCTTCCAAAGTCTGCTTGCACTCGTCGCCGTCTTCTATCCATTCAAGTTCTTACGCCACCATTGCCTTGGTGAAATTTTTGTCTGTGTTCTTCCTATTCCTGTCTTATTGTTGTGTCCTCATTCTGTGTTGCCCTGTCTGACATTATGTCTCGCTCGTCACAGTCCCGTACTCACATAGGCCCATCATCTGAAGGAGGTGCCGTTAACCTCGATCTTCTGGACCCTGCGCTTAGGTCACAGGTTATGGCGGCTATGAGGGGTAGGCGAGTAGGTTTCACTCTCTTTGTGCTCGGGTTTTTAGGTACATCCAGTTGATCGGCTCTTATATAGGGCCAGCGGACCAAGATGCTCAGTCCCATGACTCCGAGAATGCCCAGTCCAGTCCCGCCGGCATCCGGCCAGGATTACTTCGATAGCGACGAAGATTTCAATGAAAAAGATATTTACCCACATAGTCATACGCCCAGTCATACACCCAGTCACACGCCTGGTCATACCCCTAGCCAGGCAGAGAGCACTCATGCGCCCAAGCCCACAGCTAGTCAGACTGCTAGTCAGACTGCTAGTCAGACTGCCAGTCAGCAAGCTAGCCAGGTATGTATCATACTGTGAGATATAATATAAGAATACATCTGATCTATTTAGAATGATCGCCAGCATGTGGTTGCTGCCGACCGCGTCAAACGGCGCGTAAAGCGGAAGGCCGATGATCCACCAGATTTTTATAATATGGTCGCAATGTCCGACGAGCAGATTCTCCGGCGACAACATGGTATGTTTCGCGATGCCATTCCATCTTCTGTATCCGTCCTTCAGA
The DNA here is from genome assembly GCA_028637635.1 of Xylariaceae sp. X802. Lineage (NCBI taxonomy): Eukaryota > Fungi > Ascomycota > Sordariomycetes > Xylariales > Xylariaceae > Xylariaceae sp. X802. The sequence continues at coordinate 138,263 of JAJFDH010000032.1, forward strand.
CTGGTCATGTAGCTCGATCGTCCCTGGGTTGCAATTTTGTACCAGATATATCCTTTGGATCATCTATACCTACCTAATTCTCTGGACCAGGCGTATATACTAATGCTTAGTCACAGAGGTGCACTGGGAACATTTTCTCTATGGCGAACAGAAGGACTCTAAACTGCAGCCCCTTCTTAACAAAATCATCGGCAGGCCTGTTGATCGCGACTCAAAGGTCTATGAAGAGGAGCGTCGGTGTGTTCTGGCACTTCATCAACATCTTCAGAATGTGTCACGTCCAAAGGACGGGTAAAAAGGTTGTAAGAAGCTTGGTTTCTTTATTACTAGCTAGCTACTGGAGACGCGTTTATATACGCGATTATGGATGACTAAGCTAGATGCGTCTGGCGGACGTAGCCAGCTGGGCTGTCCGTCAGACGGGTGCAACGGAGGCGGCTGATGGCCGCGTCTAGCTGATCGGTCCGTCAGCCAAGTGCCAAGGAATGAGCTAACGGAAAAGTCCAATGTGAGCGTCTTTAGTGAGCACCCTTTGGTGCGTAACAGAATGACACCTTAACGCATGCTGTCGTAAATACCCATGACCTTTGTTGTGCGCATTTATCATGCTGACTACATATATAGAAATTCTGCGAGCAGATGATACGGACGGACGGCGATACTAGGGGTCCTTGGGCGGATCTATGTGACAATCGGATCCCATTCTCTGATGAAGTCCTTGCCGAGCGAGTCCATTCTGGATGGTCATGGGAAAATTTCTACATTGTTTGGCATTGGTTCCGTCAATATATGGACAGAGAGGCTAACAAGAAGCTAGCACAATACTATTGTCAGTGTGAGTAAACATATGTCTACCAGTGCAGATGTGCCTGGGATACAACTGACGTGCGTTATATCAGAACTGTGGGAACATCTTGTTCTCGAGTCCGTACACTACATCCATACTTTGAAGGTCAGGCCAAATGAGGCATCTCATGCCCAGAGCAAGCGTATCCAGTTGTACGTGGCCATGCCCAGCCATCCAAATTTCGTTAACGTCCGCCGGGATTTGTTCGTCGAGCGAAGTCCAGCTATTAGATCTTCCCGGGGTAAGAAGAAGAAGTTGGACGTGGCTGGCACTCTATCCAATGTCACGATGTCGGCCCCACCTCCGGATGATGATGACTGATTCACGGTATCCTTAGTATACGGCATGCTACTCATATGCCGCGTCTTATTCATGTAATTAGCTGACTGACCTACTCATGTACTAACTTGCTCGCGGACTGGTTGTGGTAAAGGATGTGTGGGAATAATTATCGATGCTACCTACTTATTATGATAGCAGTTGTTCGCTTCAATCAAACTGATATTGAGTCTTTTACTGGTGCCAGGTCCTTCTGACGTAGGCCCTGATAACCATTGCCGTTAGCCGTGAAATTTGTCTTGCATTTAGGTCGCTTTACGACGGGAGTGAGATTGTAGAATCTCAATTCTGGCGCGGCGCGTCGCGTCTGGATACGCGCCTGGCGACACCCGTCTTACAAATCGTATCTTCCTGCGCAAATTGAAAGCTTCCGCTGCTTCCTGTTTTCCTTGATCTGCCAACTTAAGTCTCTGCAAAATTCTCACCTGCCCTCCTTACACTTGGCCCTTCATCTCTCGTCGATTTTTCATCTCCACATCTTCGTCCTCGCATCTTCATCCACGAATTGCCCTTGCTCGTCCGCCATCATATTCTTAGTTGCGCATCATCATCGCCCTGCATATAGCAAATTCTCTGTTGTCTACTACCTCGTACGCCTGATGGCTTTCCCGTGGTGCCATCATCTCCTGTCGCAATATTAACTTCGCGCCTTTGCTAATTCTACTCTTTCGAACCAGTATAGACCCTAGCTCACGTACCAACGTTGCGCGTTAGTTGGTACTGCAGATTGCGACTCTCAACATGCCGACCCCGCAGAAGAATAAGGACGGCGACTTCATTATCGATGGCGTTACGATCGAAAAGTTTCCAAATCCGCTTTTCTATTACGGCGGCGTCCCGAAGGTAGCTGTCATACAGAATGAGCTGTATAAAAAGACGGACAAGCACGAATATAGACTCCTCAAAGAGCCCAATCATTGGGCCAAGCTTAAGACGACGACCACCCGGTCTTTCTTTACCACCAACAGTTTGATGCAAAAGGAGACCCATTTGGAGGCCATTGATGATCCAGAGCAGTATTGGAGGGCCGTGTTACGCATTGCGCCTCCCAAGCCTTGGGTAGACAAAAACAAGGTATTCGAATATCTGTCGGAAGGACGCCCACATGACAAGCCGTCCAACTTCAAGTACTGGGTCATCTTTAGACGGTGGCTGGACATAGCTTTGAAACAAGGCACGAGAGATCATTAGGCTGACAATACGACCATTGTCCCAGACGACTTGAACCACATGCAGGAAATTGTGGAGGCAGTTAGGATTGTGGGGGATGCCAACGCTGGATTTGGTACGTTCCCATCTTTTTTGATGGACAAGATGACATACACTGGCACTTGCTGGATCGCAATCGAGCCTGCCTCGCGCATTGTTCCTGCGTGTTGGGGTCGCTGGGTCGCCAATAACAATATTCCTTATGCGGCCATCCAACCGGTCATGTATGTCGACAAGGATAGGATACCACCAGCAATCGATTTAACCGGCGACAGCGACGACAGTGGCGCGCCAGGTGATGTGGACAGAGAGCAATCGACTGTTGATCGCAATGAGAAGGAGTCTATGGGCACAAATGACCAATCTGACGCGAATACCCAAAAAGAGTCAGTTAATCAATTGACAACAGCCGGAGGTCATGGGCGCACAGCTCTTATCACGGAGACCACCGATAAGAGCACTCCTTCATCTCGACTTGGCCAGTCATCTGGCGCTCAAGGAAAAGCATCAATTAGATACGCCATATTCCATAAGAACGTCAAGGCAGAGGATGCATTGAGATCTTTGCAGAAAAAGACGATTAAACGAGATACTGCCAAATTCGAAAAGATCGAAATACATGAACCGGATGGCCCCTCCAAAGAGGCATTAGCAAAGGCCACACAGGATAACCTAGAGGCATTGGCTGAGCAACAACTTCATATGTACAATGCCAATATCCAAAGCACACAGTCATTTATTAGAGACGTGTTGCAGGGCGCAGTATTCGACGGCCCAATTGAGGGTCAGATACGACGTATCGTAGGTGAAGCCGTGGAGTCCGAGAATGCTAGATACCGCAAGAAGATTGCACGTCTACACGCCAGATTGTTGTCCCAGGAGTCTGAGGTCAGGAAACTGCGAGACGATTGTGCGGAGTACAAGAAGGAAATCGAAAAACTCAATAATAGGATTGCTCAGCCATCTATATCTGCCAAACGACCGGCTGATGATGACGACATGGCGGTGTCCAAAAAACAGAAATCGGACGATACACAGGCGACACAGGTCTTCGACAGGTCGGCTGTATGGTAATGATGGATTGTGAACCATGAAACCACGACCGTGCTTCAAGTTGCATTCGCCATTGGAGAATCAGCAGAATTACGCGACGCATAGCCATAAACAACCGCACATCGGATAGCTACGTATTTGCTCATAGACAACTTAGATTACGACGTAGCCCGTAGCTTGAACGAGTAAGTAGCTTGGCCAGAAATGCCCGTAGACTCAGTGGTACACAGTTTATATTTGCCAGAGACGACACATGCTTCGCATTTCGCATTTGCCAAACAGTCAATACTACACCATTAAGTACTTGCCAGTCAGCATTCGTCTTACTTTGTATGTGATATACTGTATGGCTACAGGGATAAAAAGTTGCACATGGACTTTCTCTCTTTGCTATCGACTTCGTGTAAGCGTACCTACACCTGAGCTATGTGACAATGGCTAAGCTCAAAGACATAGCCTATACTTGGTGTTGTCATACGGACAAACTACAGAGCCTCTAACTAGCACCTATTAGGTCATCCCGAACTTCACCTAGCGGATGTCAGGTGACGCGGACCGGATAAATCGGGATTTGAGAATCAAACAACGAGATAAGTCTGAAGCCCCTAATGCAAGCTAATCATAGAGTACAGGAGTAGCGGTGTCCAAGATATCCCTTCAGCTGCGACGATCACGGTCGAGGCCTGTGATCCTCCCTACGACGTGCCACCACCTGACCTGCTCAATCCCCGAGCCCTCGCTTACCTCCTTCCCTTAGGAGCTGTCGGGGATTGAGCCAGCGTCTGCCCAAGGGGACTCTCACCCTTGGCACATTAGCGCACATCGGCTAAACCGTCGTGGCTCAATGGGATATCACGATACCGCTCCACTACGGGGCTCTCACCCTCTATGGCGTCCCGTTCCAGGGAACTATGGATAGATAGCGTGTCTCAGCACTCTGCAGGAAGACCACGCAGACATAACAGCATTAGCATAGCGATCGGACTGACCCCGAACACGAACACGAGATTAGCCGCCCGCGGCAGACTACAGAAGTCCCCTACAGACGTTTAGGGTCCCTACAGAAGATTAGGAGGATGGCCGGAGAGTCCGGTAAGACCTACCCGGTAAAACCTACCCGGTAAGACCTACCCGGTAAGGCCTATCCGGAAAGACCTACCCGGTAGGACCTACCCGGTAGACCGAACTTCGAACGGCTCTTATCTCAACGACGAGGAGTCCTACGGGGACGAAGATACCACCGTTGGATTCGTCTCGTCGAGAGCTTTCCAATAGTATATAGGTTTTATGTGCTAGGTCGAAGGATGTCTTAGACCACCTGAGAACTTGGTGAAAAAGGGGTTTCGTGAGTCGTCTCGGCGGAATTCCCATACAATAATTTAGCGGAAAGTGGGGCCCTTGGCCGGAGGGCTCTGCGTCGTGTTTTGAGGCCAACTGGGGTCGGTGGGTATATGGGAAGGCGACCCAAGGAAGAAGAATCCAAGAATAGCCAACCCAACCCCCGAGACCACCGTGGTGATTCACGACTCAGACCCATGCAACAAGCATTAGCGCACTCGCACAGCACTCATATTTGGCCACAGAAGGTTACAGGGTAACCGTACAGGCCCAGACAGCAATCGTCGCACTTAGCGGACGGAGGACTTAAAAGGAAGGCAGTCCTCCCGACAGGAAAGAGGGAGTTAGAGAAGCATAGCGACCTTTGCGACCATATTCTATTATTAGCTGAATTGAACTATCGTTCCAAGCCCCTATAGCGCACGTTACAGTGAACTCTCATCGCTAAGTTAGCTGTGCTGAAGGCCCTTATCACAGGTGTTCACCCGGCAGAAAGATCTCAAAACCTCTTATCCTCGGACTACCATAGAGATGACCTGTCAAATTCCTCTGTTACCATAGACTTCTTGGTATCTTTTCGTGGTCGTTTGGCGCTGGGTGCGTCTGTCGATTCGGCGCGTCATTTGGTCGGTGTCTCTGCCCTCTTGGCATGCATGAGCTCGTCAAGTTGTTTCTGCATGTCATTGATGATTCGTTCGTGTTCTTTGTGGTGTGCTTTGGCCTCGTCGAGTTGCGTCTGTAGCAGGACCGTGTCCCTATTGATCTTTTCTCGTACTTGCGCTTCCATTTGTTGTGTAGTCACATCCAATTGCATGCGTAATTGGGCCTTGGCCTCGGTCAGCTTTTGATATGCGTCATTATTGGCCTCAGTTGTTTGGGTGTGGAGTTCTGCCTTGGTCTCAGCCACTGCATTGGCTATCATACAGCCGGCCTTATTGTATGTGTCATCTGCTGCCTGTCCAATGATTCGTCTAATTTGGCCTTCGACTGGTCCTCCAAAGACTGAATGCTTCATTATTTCCGTAATAAATGCCTGTGTCTCTTTGACGATGCCATTGTACATCTGGACCTGTTGATCTGCTAGGGCCTCGAGATTCTTCTTGGTCGCATTGGCAAGTCCTCGCTTGGACGGATCGGATGGCTCCTGCAAATCTACCTGTTTGAATCAGAATTGTCCAATGACTACCTCCTTGTTCTGCAGAAAGATCAATGCATCTTCAGCCTCGTCATTCTTTTGGAAAATGGGGAGCGGCTCTGGGTTATTGGCTTGCGAGTCATCTGGGCCTTTCTTCGTCTGCTTCCCCTGTCCAGCGATCGGCTCAACCTCGCCAACGGTTGAGGATCGGGTCGTCATCTTGACCTGTTGTGCTCAGCGGGTCTCAGTAGTCTGCTTCTTCTCTTGTCAGTTTATATTCGGAGCGGTCTGGTGTCTCGTTTGCGTCGTATGCGCGCGAATGTTTAGGATATAGGCTAAACTGGATTGGCAAGCTGGCGAAAACATACCTGGATAACTCAGTGTTCCCATGTAAGAAAGGTATGAATCTCTGCTTTGCAACGCGTGCGATCTTTTGTATGTGTCCACTACTTGGAGCCTCGTCTGGTCATCGCGCCAAGGGGAACAAAATCGTGGTTTGGAAGGAATGGTGGATGGGAGGTGTCACGTTCTAAACGAACGGAAAAAGAGGTTGTAAAAGGCTTGGTTTCTTCATACTAGCTAGCTACGTGGACCGCGTATAAATACGCGGTAATTAGATGACTAATACTGGCTAAGCAAGCGGGAGCGACAGCTGTAGGCTAGTGCTGACGGACCGTTTCGGTAGATGCGACTGGTTGGCCGGTCCTGCCACCAGGTGTCATCTTACCATAACAGGAGGATGGAGGAGGTGTTTGGGTAGGTAGGGGAAGGAGCATTCAAAGGGGAGAGAGGGGGGGGAGTGGTGGGGTCAATTTTTCTCGGTGAAAGGCAGCATTTCATACTGGCAAGAAGGTGTGCGCGGTACGTACCTCGTTGCTTCCCCTTATAACGGTCCAAGTTGAAATCCCACCTTTCATCTCTCGCCTGGCCTCTCTCCTCTCCTCTCTTCTCCTCTTCCATCCTAGGTATGTACCCATGCCTCCCACACCTTGAAAACCCTATTCATTTTCGTATCCGATTCCTGTCATCATTCGACCTGTTTGTCTGCGTCGATTGGTGTTGTGTGGCAAGCGTATCTATAAGACTCTACCATTGCCAAGCGTCGAGATCGTTAAGAGACGCTGTATAATGATCCTCTCCTTTGGACAAGCAAAGAAATCGCCCCACCCTCATCGTAATGCTTCGCCGTAGAGGGAATCGTATGGCCATATTGGCCACTGTTGACCAGCATGCCTCCATCCACTCCAACATAGATGATCCGAACAGCGAGTGCCCAGATAGTCAATCCGATACCATGGATTTTGATGATGATTCCCCTGACATAGAGATCGACGACTACTACTTCAATCAGCCTGAGCCGGATTCGCCTCGCTTTGTTACAGTAGGCAGCCAGTATATCATTCGTCAACAACAGATGCTGACTTTGATCCATCGGCAGGACTTCAATGAAGTTGAACTACACCAGCAGATTCAACATATACAAACTGATATGAATGTTGGCATCGACCATGTCGAAACAACAGATGACGGTAAAATCATTGGGACTGCCCAAGACGAGGAGTTTCCTGACATCCAAGAGCTCCAGCACCTGGCTGACTTCCAGCATTCATGTGACGATGGCAATGCTGATAGTACAGATGATGATGACCATGATGAAGATGGCGGATATGATGGAGATAATCGACCCGATATCGATGGCAGTGATGCTGACGACTCAGTTGAGCCTATCATTTTGCCGGCACCACCGACTCTATCCCTATCACGTAAGAACTGGGACATCGATGATTATTCGGAAGAGATTCCTCACCGTCACAACTTGAACCTGCTGCCTGACCTGCATATGACCCTGGGCACCTGGGCGCAACTCAACGGCATACCAGATAAAGCATATCGTGGCTTGAGAGAAATACTTCAGTCTCAGGTCAGAGCCGATACTTTGGACGATATATCCACATTGCTGATGTCAGTTGGCACGCTGAAAAGGGCCATGAGACGTCGCCTCCCATTAATTCAGATGCGAAAGGCGTCAATTGCCCTCCGTTCTGAGAAGCTGTCTACCGCTCGCTTGTCCCGTGGCCAAGGTCCTGTGCCCTGATAGGACCTATACTTCTTCAACACAGTCGAATACATCAAAAGTCTGATGCTATCCAATCTCAGGTACGATATGTATTTTGGCATGGCCATGCTTGTCGATGACAAGATTAAAATTCATCCATGGAACAGTCGTGCTTGGGCCTCTTCAGCACGTTCAACATCTGGCGAATTTGCTTGCACTCGCAGGAATCAAATTGTTGTCCCATCAGATTTCGTTGAATACTATTGCACTGACCCAGGATGTAACACGTGTCAGAATCCCGCATTTCCAGAGCGGTATCATCGAGGCCGAGTGACAGAGGTATGGCGAGATCAGCGAGAAAATCCGCTGACCGTCCGCGGGGCCATTGTATTGATGATTGAACCTATGCTGTCCCACAGCTATATAATGGGTGCTTTAGAGAAGTCCAAAAAGCAGTTCCAGGGGTATCCAAATAAGGATGCACCGTCCGACGAATGGGTATTGCTCGAGGATAGCTGTCATCTAGTGACTGAGCGTGATGTCGTCTGTATCATCGGGTCGGTGTATGTTGACTATGTCTTTAGGAGCGCGGCCCGACTACCGAGTGATATTGATCTTGACAATCCTGCTGTCCAGTGTCCAGCTGATATCATCATACGCCGCAAAGTCAACATCAGCCTGCGACGATTCTTCCCTATAGTACAAAGCGCGCCGATCCGTGGAGAGCTCGAAGTCAAAGAATTTGGCCGGAGAGGTATATTGGAGTCGTTTGACAGAGACGAATGCCGCGTATTTTCCATCCCAATGATCCTATTTGCCGACGGTTTCGGACTATACAGGACCATGCATAAATCGATCATGGGGATTTACCTTGGGATCACCTGCATGAAACGAGCTGACCGCCTGCGTCAGATGAATGTGATGCCAGTGACCTTGGGCCCTCACGGATCAAACAACGATGATGTATGGCAGCAAATCGGACATTATATCCGGGAGGCGGAGAACAGTGTGGTTATCGATATTCATGGTCGACCATCATTTATACATACACACATCCTTGTTCTATCTGGGGATTTTCCTCAGCAACAGGAAAATTCAGGCTTCCGCCGTCCGACAGCCAAGCAAAGCTGTCGGATGTGCAACGTGACGCTAGATGACAGAGGCGATTTGGCATTCGATTTGACGAGTGGCGAGCACAAACGCTATCACCACGAAATATTGAGACAAAGGACCTTCATGAACATCCAACAGACCAAGGCGGGCAAGGAAGAGGTTGCCGACATGTTTGGCTTGGCCGTCGACCACCCCCCACTGGCAAGCGTCCTACCAGCGCTCGACATCATAAAGACACGACCGGCGGACACTGCCCACTCTGAGCTGGGTGGACTGACCAAGATGATACACCTTATAATGATCGATCGGGTCTTTACAAAGTCAGGTAACGCTAAGTATGCAAGGCTTTTCTGTCTGTTCCCACTGTATCCCAGCTCGGGCAAAATCCAATCGCCAAACCACGTCCTACAGTACTCGCTAGTAGAACATGCTCGATGGTCAGTTGTGGCACCCGTGTTCTTGCGTCTCTGGCTCAGGTCGAATCCCCGATACATGAAGTCATCTTTTCGACAGAGTCTCATGGATATATTCGTAAAGGACATTGAAAACGGCGTCTTTGGACAATATCCAGACGCAGCGGACATACTCGTCAAAATATTGGTCGAGAATGTCACGACTAACATCATATTGACCACGGATAGGCTTCCGGTCGAATACCGAAAAGGATATGTTTTTGATGCCCAGATCAAGCGTAGCCGACGGATGTTCCAGATGTACTGCCAGGCAGCATCAGACGCGCTCGCCTCGGGACGTTCTCGATCCCAGTCGGTGAGCAAGCAAGGGACAGCGACGAGATTGCCCACAGTTGCTAGTGGCTACGGGGCAATTGAATCTGGACCGGAGGCGGTAAGTGCTGCTGTCACCATCCAAACGGTAGAGGAGATAGAGGATCCCCGCACCACGATGGAATCGGTCGAAATGACAACGGCAAAATCAACCAAGCATAAACTGTGGATGTCGAGGCCCAATGTTCACATCGGGCTGCACTATCGTGATGTGGTCGAAGAATACGGACTCGCTTCGCTACCGATGGTAATGGTCTTTGAGACGAAACACAAGTTGGTCCATCTATCCATCAATCCATTAGTTGCCAGTTATCAGAATTAAACGAGAAAGCTACTAACTGTGTGGTCCATAGGATGTGGAAGAAGCTGGTATACACAACCAATCATCGGACCCCTGAAAAGGACCTCTTCACATATGAAAACATCACTCAGACATTGAGATTCCTGCTACTCGACTCATATGTTGACTCGGATTACCAGCTGACGGATGTGACAAGGGCCTTCGGCACAGCTAACTTAGCGATGAGAGTTCACTGTAGCGTGCGCTATAGGGGCTTGGAACGATAGTTCAATTCAGCTAATAATAGAATATGGTCGCAAAGGTCGCTATGCTTCTCTAACTCCCTCTTTCCTGTCGGGAGGACTGCCTTCCTTTTAAGTCCTCCGTCCGCTAAGTGCGACGATTGCTGTCTGGGCCTGTACGGTTACCCTGTAACCTTCTGTGGCCAAATATGAGTGCTGTGCGAGTGCGCTAATGCTTGTTGCATGGGTCTGAGTCGTGAATCACCACGGTGGTCTCGGGGGTTGGGTTGGCTATTCTTGGATTCTTCTTCCTTGGGTCGCCTTCCCATATACCCACCGACCCCAGTTGGCCTCAAAACACGACGCAGAGCCCTCCGGCCAAGGGCCCCACTTTCCGCTAAATTATTGTATGGGAATTCCGCCGAGACGACTCACGAAACCCCTTTTTCGCCAAGTTCTCAGGTGGTCTAAGACATCCTTCGACCTAGCGCATAAAACCTATATACCATTGGAAAGCTCTCGACGAGACGAATCCAACGGTGGTATCCTCGTCCCCGTAGGACTCCTCGTCGTTGAGATAGAGCCGTTCGAAGTTCGGTCTACCGGGTAGGTCCTACCGGGTAGGTCTTTCCGGATAGGCCTTACCGGGTAGGTCTTACCGGGTAGGTCTTACCGGGTAGGTCTTACCGGACTCTCCGGCCATCCTCCTAATCTTCTGTAGGGACCCTAAACGTCTGTAGGGGACTTCTGTAGTCTGCCGCGGGCGGCTAATCTCGTGTTCGTGTTCGGGGTCAGTCCGATCGCTATGCTAATGCTGTTATGTCCGCGTGGTCTTCCTGCAGAGTGCTGAGACACGCTATCTATCCATAGTTCCCTGGAACGGGACGCCATAGAGGGTGAGAGCCCCGTAGTGGAGCGGTATCGTGATATCCCATTGAGCCACGACGGTTTAGCCGACGTGCGCTAATGTGCCAAGGGTGAGAGTCCCCTTGGGCAGACGCCGGCTCAATCCCCGACAGCTCCTAAGGGAAGGAGGTAAGCGAGGGCTCGGGGATTGAGCAGGTCAGGTGGTGGCACGTCGTAGGGAGGATCACGGGCCTCGACCGTGATCGTCGCAGCTGAGGGGATATCTTGGACACCGCTACTCCTATACTCTATGATTAGCTTGCATTAGGGGCTTCAGACTTATCTCGTTGTTTGATTCTCAAATCCCGATTTATCCGGTCCGCGTCACCTGGCGTCCGCTAAATGAAGTTCGGGATGACCTAATAGGTTCTAGTTAGAGGCTCTGTAATTTGTCCGTATGACAACGGAGCAGATCTGCAGATTGAACAAGACGTCACAGTCTCTATTTTCTTCAGTTCTACGTGGCGCTCATATGACAGCAGGCAACGAGAAGAATAATAATGATGATACAGAGGCAGGCGGACCTGATCATATGATCAGACCGATCGTATCTTATGATGCATTTGTCGACCCTACCGTCAACGGGGAAATGAAAGTTCGAGGACTACCAACAAAGGAGAGTCAGATGGATAGCCAATTCAAACGTGAATTGGCGGGGGCTTACGCACGTGACTACGGGCGGCCAAATGTTATAATTGTGGGCACTGGACAACGGATCCAATGGTGGAAATCCGTTGCCTGGTCAATAGCGTAAGTGGTTCATCTGTTTCTTTGGCCCGCGATCCTGCAAGCACAGCTAATTGGTGGCATCATCACGAACTGTGAATCATTTACCATGTACCAACCCCTGGATGTACCTTCTACTGCCGACAAATGATATATACCGAAAGGTATCGTGGCCAAATGCCAAGCCATACTCAGCAAGGAGTTCCCTGCCAATCCGTGGAGGTGGACACCATTTACTTCGGTCAACGAACGCATACTGACACCTAGATTTTCAATGAAGGGGCGATGACGACTTGATTACGCATCACACAACAAAAAGACGGGGCCAATATATCCGATATGGCGATGGCTACGGCCGTCTCAAGGACATATTCACGCACTCGTCGGTACAGGGTATGTCCGATGTCCGACTCCTTACGTTATCTGATCCCGCCTTGACTGTCAAATTATATGCTGACGCAAACTTCGCTGTCCTACGTGCATAGGTGTCGACACAGACCGTGTGTTTATTGTTGTATCGCCGGTCACAAGGCACGTCACAAACCCAACAGACGCAATTACTGGGCTTGAGATATACATATACTAGGCATCTATAATCATTAGACTACCTGTTGTATCCCAAGAATCCCTATATATGGTGCCATTCAAAACAGATGGAAATGGCAACTGGACATTTATATCGGAATGGGACGCTGACCGGAATGACTGCCATCTCATCAATATCAACTGGAAAGTTGGATTCATGTGAGCGGATCAAGGTAAGCATACCTAGCCTACAAGACATCATAAGGACGGAAGCTGATCAGCAGGATGTGCGCACCTAGAAGCAGGTCATGGAAGCAAGCCGACGGCAGCTCAAGAACACCTGGCACTGATCATATGGACAGATCCCTAATAAGACCTTACTTTTTGCTGCGACCGATCCTATCGACAGACCCGCCGGGGCCCTGATTTTGCTACGACCGATCCTATCGACAGACCCTACCAGTTTTGGCGTCGGATTATACGAACACAACATGAACCTAATTTAAATGCGCTGACTTAGCTGATCCTAATGACAAGCAGTGGCTAGATCCATCCATATACTGTAGCTGGCCTGGAAGGCATGTGACGGGCGGGCAATGAAGTGGCTGCATGATATACCTAGGTACTTAGGTAAGCACCTAGCTAATCGGTCTACAGACGGTTAGAATTATCATAAACATTTGGAACCCCAAACGCCTCGCGAGAATGTGAACATTTGAAACCCCAAACCCCTGGCGAAAACGTGAACATTTGAGATCCCAAACGCCCGGCGAGACCGTAGACATTTGAAATCCCAAACCCCTGGCGAAAACGTGAACATTTGAAATCCCAAACCCCTAGCGAGAGTGTGAACATTTGGTCATACGAATGCCTGAAGACATAAACGTCTGGTCAGATGTAAAGGCTTGAGATCCTAAACGCCCGGACAGATTGCTATCACTTAGATAAACGTTTAGGATTTCAAAGGTTTGCTAATCCTAATGTTGGTCTCAAATTTGAAAACGAACCAAACGTCCCGCCAGATGAATGTCCATTGTCGACACAGCGTCCGAAAATTGCAAACATCTGGGCACGTCCGAAAAACACATAAACCTTTCATGACACCAATCGTTTCGCGCCATCCAAATGTCCAACCAAAAGCGACGGTCCGGAAAAACCACTGGATGCTCAAGGGTTGAAACAGCCAATAACATCCTCAGGACGCGAACCGTTCATTGGCTATCAATTGACAGTTTAAAAAAGCGGGCGGGGGCTAGAGCCCCCCCCCCACCAATTGAATTACATAAGCAAATGAATCACCCGATTACCCCGCTCACCACCCAATTTCTTCACTTTCTTAACTTCTACAACAACAACGACCACAACAACACCCTACAAAAAATACACCAATGGAGAGCTCAGAAGACAGGCTTTTGGCTGTAATAGCTGCTGTTGAAGGAGGTAGTTCACAGAGAGCGGCAGCTAAGTTATACGGCGTCTCCCAATCTACCCTCTCCAGGCGACTTCGTGGAGGCCTCACGCGTTCAGAAGGCCAGGAAGTTAACCTCTTATTCAGCAGGGATATGGAGAAGGAGTTGGTCAACCACCTGCTAGAATTCGAAGCCCTCGGTAGGACCCTCCACCGCTGGGAAATTGAACAGTACGCTGCTTGTATGTTGCGGGCCCAAGGCAAATCACACCAACTTGGGAAACACTGGGTAGATCGGTTCATCCAGCGGAATCCTGAAGTACGACCGAAGCCTCAAGCATCCCTTGAGAAGAGCCGTGCAGCCCTAGACCTTCCTGCTCGCGTTCAACTGTTTTTTGAGCGTTACGAAGCCCTCCGCAAGAAGCACAACTTCGACCCGTGCCACATAGCCAATATGGACGAACACGGGCTTCAGGAAGGGGAGTCCGCCCACGGCAAGGTTGTTGGGGCAGCCGAGACGCGCCGTGGGCCTCGGGCGCACTCTGACGCTACTAGATGGGTGACGATTCTGGAGTGTATTACCGCAGACGGTCGGGCGCTTACCCCAGTTGTTATATTCCAAGGGGATAACCTCCAGGGCCAGTGGTTCGCCGACGTGCCTCCGTGGAAGTTCGCCTGCAACAAGAAGGGTTGGACTTCCTACCACATAGCAAATCACTGGTTAAGAGAGGTATATTTACCCGAAACGAAGCCTGAAGGCAACCAGTGGCGTCTCCTGATAATTGACGGCCACAAGACCCATACTGACGGTGAATTCATGTGGCACGCCAAGCACAACAAGGTCGAATTACTCTTCCTACCTGCACACGGTAGCCACGTTATCCAGCCTTGCGATTTGGGTCTCTTTTCTGTGATAAAGTCGTATTTTCGGCAGAAAATGGTGGAGTACGCACATCTACCAGGATCAGCGGCGATATATAAACAACGGTTTCTTTCCTGCTACCAAGAGGCCCGAAAGAAAGGTATAAGACCCGAAGTTATTACCGCAGCTTGGAGGAAATCAGGGATTTGGCCAGTTAACCGGCGGAAACCACTCGAAAACGAACAAATAGTCGGTTATACCGTAGACCTGGCAGAGGTCTCTCCAGGTCTCTCTACACCACCCAAATCGACTGGGACTTCAACGCCAAGTCTTCCGGGGGCTCTCTACACACCGAAGTCTTCGTCAGACCTATATTCACAGTTCCGGGAGTTGGAAATATCCCTCACTCGCGAACAGCGTATGTTGCTTAGGAAGGCCGGGAAATCTATAGACCTGTTGACGATGAAAACGGTCCATCAAGAGCGTCAAATTGACACCGCCAAAGCCGAAGTCGAATCCACGCGTGTGGTAGGGAGAGTTACGGTCAAAAAGGACCCTCAAGAAGCCTTTTATGCAGTAGAAGATATAGAGGAGGCCCGGATAGAAGCCGAACAACAGGCGCAGCGCCGACTGGAAAAAAGGAAGAAGAAAGGCAAAAAAACAGCAGAAACGGCAGTTGAAGACATACTGGAGGACTCAATCCTTGAATAGAGTGCAATTCAGTAGGAATTGGTTAGTGGGAATAGCTTCGTTTTTGGCGTTGGAGTAGCCGAATCCTTGCTGACTAAGCCGTTTTGGTGATGCATTTGGTGATGTAATTCACTAGACCGTAAGGGGCTCTACTACGGACGCTGGGATTTTAGTGGCCCGGATCGGTTAATGCGATGAGGATCTCGTCAAAACATGCAAATTCAATTAACGCCTATTCACTACGTCATCATACAAAGCGACGGCCGTCCCGTCTGCATCCCTGGAATGCATCCCCGTGATCCCTGGCCAACCGGCCGATGTTCATAAGGTCATGGCTCCGAATCGTGCCGATGCCGACCGGAGCTCGAATCGAATCGACCCGAAGTTCGGTCGAAAGACTACGCGACGGCAACGGCCGGCGCCTGCTTCTCCGCCATCCGCTTCAGCTCGTCCTTCTTCATCGCCTCTTGCATCCTCACCCGTTCCGGTATCACGCCCTCTCTAGGTCCCGTGATCTTCCATCCCTTCAGGTTCTCCTCGCCAATACCGCGCATCGTCTTCCGCTCAACTATATGCGAGAAAAACATCAGTCACTGACCCGAATACCCGGAATGCATGGTGCAGACTCGAAGACATACCTAGACTGTAATTCCCATCCTCCCGGTCGAACTTGTGCGGCTCCCGAAGCGACACAGGCGGATTCGTGATGATCCGGACCTCGCGCAGCGAGTTCTCGCTAGCAGAGTGCATCATAAGCGGGTGCAGGAGGTACACATCGCCAACCTCGCCCGTAGCCTCAACAAACTTATCATCAGGGACGTCCTCAAGCAAGCTAGAGTACCACTGCGGGTTCTTCTCCTTCTTGAAGTCCGGGTGTTCCCGCGGCCGCATCCACGGCGACACGCCCTGCGGGTTCTGGTACAGCCACCGCGCCGTCTTCTCGATGCCCGGCGGGCAGATGACGGTGCCGCCTCCGTGCGGCTTGATGTCCGTGAACAGCGGGATCACGAGCAGCGCCTGCTCGGGGCTGTCGAGGTAGTGCACGAAGAAGTCGCCGTCGACGTGCCACCCGGGCAGACTGCGCGGCGGCACCGGCCGGCCCTCGCGCTCCGGCGTCCCGAGGTTGACGATCAGCGAGTCGCGCCACTCCTTGCTTGCTGGCTCTATGCGGTCTTCGCCGCCGCAGAGCTCGCAGATGGCGGCCCAGGCTTTCGGTGCGAATTTCGAGGCGTCGAATGTGCGGTGCCAGGGCATCTGCGTCGGTCTCGTGTCAGTAAATTGCTTTTCTCTGGTGCTGTGGGGTTTATGCCGGACTATTTGCTTCGGTGCTTTGCGGAAGTATCCGTTTACTCCCCGGGCCGAATGATGCAAGACAAAATAGAAACAGGGGGACGGAGATAGCATACGTTAGTGCGCTCTCTGATCCAGGTGGATTTGTCGGTGGGCGACATGCCGAGACGTGTCCAGACGCCCTCGCAGACTTCGGCGGCCTGCTCGCGCGTGAAGCAGTTTGTGAGCTTCAGGTAGCCATGTTCAAGGAAGAACTCCTTCTGTGCATCCGTGAGCGGTGCCGGAGGTGATGCCATGATTGCGGTTGACCAAAATGGGGGTGTTTCTTTAAATGAATAGGGGGAGTGGTATGCTACGGTAAGTAAACGAGAAGAAGTAACCTTGCGGCAGTGAGGATCGAGTTGGTGTCTTAGTTAAGTGATTTTATCCGAACATGTCAGGTCATCGTGGGGTGCCGGGTTCGCTTTATACGAATGGTGAAGCCCGAGCCCAACGAGTTGACTCGCTCCACCGCCCGTCGGGATCCGTTGGCGGAGGCCGCATGTGAAGACACGTCCAAGTCATGTGGTCACCGCATGTCTGGAGACGTAATGTAAGCAGTTCACAGGTCCGTACTATGAGGGGGATCGCAACGAATACCTAGCTTAGGCATGGGGTTGTTCGTAGTCGGGCGGCCGATTGGATAGCGTGTGGAGTTTGCGGAGAACGTTATGCTATATGGAAAATAGCCTGAAGTGAACACGGGGATAGTCGATTAGCACGCCTTACTAACCAGGATGGCAGCGCCATTGGGTATAATACACCGGGTCACCTGATGATGAGACAACCAACCGCCTCCAACCAGTTCTTAGTTGAGTTAAGCCTGGTTCGGATAGGTTTCCGAAGGTTAAGGGGAAACAGCTGATCATGAGTTGGAAGCAAATTGCATTCCAGAGCGGCAAACACAGGTGGCAAAACCCAAAGTCGCTGTTGTTCTAATAATATCTATAGGCTATACTACCTATACCACGGCAATTCGACTGGATGGAGTCTCTTTTACGTGATGTCCCTCGGGGTAATTAGTCATTTCAATTGTTGCGTATGCTCAAGTACGAACCTAGAGCGAAATCGGCTGACTGTGCCGCGGTATCCTCAGCGGCATGAAATCCCATCCAGGCCCTCGGATGCCTAGCCGAGAAATGTACGGTAGTCAGACATGCGCAAGGGAACACTCTCGCATATGAAATCATGGGCCCCCCTCTATAAATTCTACAATGCTCTAGCTGTGGTTCTTTCTATCTCGACCATGCAAAAACAGTGCTGTCTCTAAGCTCTGCCGTTCACTTCTATCGCGGATTGAAACCCACATACCAGGCCTTCAGGAGCTTCCGCCCCTGAGATCGCCGAGTCTGTCAACATAGTATGCTGGGACGAACGCAGCACCCTCGGCCTCCCATTGCTCCTTTTTCGAGACACCGGTGAGTACTGCCAACGTACCGCCGAGTTTCCCCTCGATGCCGAACTGGATGTCGGTATCGAGACGGTCCCCAACCATGCAGGTGCGCGCACGGTCGAAGCGGAATTTGCCCTCAATGGCATCCATCATGGCCTGTGAGGGCTTGCCGAGAGCCGTCGGCGTCTGACCGGTCATGTTGACGAGCGGAATGGAAATGGAGCCCGCACCAGGGAAGAAGGTGTGACTCATGGGCAGCGTGCTGTCAAGGTTCGTAGCGAGGAACACGGCGCCCCGGCGCAGGTATTGGTAAGCCATGGAGATCTTCAGGTAGTTGATGTGGAAGTCGAGACCAGCGAGCACAACGCCGACGTCGGGGTCGAGCATGGAGCCGTCGGCAAGCCCGGCAAAGTCGGCCGGCGTCATGTCGCGCCGCAGTGCCGGGTCGGTACCCCCGATGAACGGCACGTTCTCGGTGCGCAGCTCTTGCTCTATGCCGCTCTCGCCCAGCACGAAGACTTTGTTGCGCGGCGCAGGTAGGTTGAGGATCCGCGAGATGTAGATGGCGGAGGAGTAGGCCGATGCGAAGATCTCCTCTACGTTGCTGGGGATTCCCATACCTGTCAACTTCTTCTGGTAGTCCTGGCGGGATTTTGTCGAGTTGTTCGTTACAAAGACCACCTTCTTGCCTTTGTATCATTGAAGTTAGCTTGATATACGCAACTCACGATGGTAAGCTCATTCGGTCATATGATATTATGATCTACGAATCTTCCCCCTCTTTTTTCCTTTTTAGAAATTATAAAAGAGGTGATCGAATAACGAAACATCATGAAATGCGGCTTGTGGTTTTTGGTCTAACCTTTAGATCTCAGCATCTCCAGTGTCTCCACGGTGCCTTCGAACAGGTGGTCCCCAGACCATAAAACGCCTATACACGGTTAGACCAGCTGTTCCGGCGGTTAATCCAAGTCATCAACTCATTTACCATCGCAGTCAAACAGGAAGACCTAAACGCGAAATGTGAGATTCAAGGGTGTGCAGACAAGGGATTCAACGCACATCGAATTTACTCAAGAACTCGTCGATTGCGACGGAGTCGCCTGTGAGATACCTGGACTGCACCATGGCTCGAAGGCTGTGCTGTAACGAGGCAAATGATGGTGTTCTTGGGTAAGTTAGGGTGTTGCAAACATGGTGAGATATTTGATGCGATGAGCGTATTATATGTATAGGGAGTCAGCATCGTCTCGCTCATTCGGTGCTACGTTGTGAAGGTTGGCTGCCGTAGAACGGAGACCCCAAGACCTGTTTCTGCCAGTTGGCGACCAGCCGGTGCCTTACTGTGTACAAACTCATGTGAGGCACGGACTTATACTGTATAAGCGCAGTCATGATAACTAATCAGCATAGTGCTAAAGTGTGTGTTTACTAGCATGATACTGTGTGGCTGTGAGCTGATCACCGTCTCGGATCTCCATTCTTTTGTCACCAACCTTCGTGCGGCCGCCTTCATGAGTCCGCACTGCGGACTCCACCCCGTCATCAGTATGATTAGTTATCGAAGAACCAATTCTTTCGGGAATACGTACGAAGTAGGTGTACACTATATGCGGACAAGTACCGGTAGTGTGTTACTGGATCCTTAATTGAATCGTAGTGTACAATACACATGGAAGTGCCCCCCGTGGATCATCCATCTACCTAGGTAGGTACCCGCCAAGTTGCCAACAAACATCCAAAATACTACCTAATACTTACCTACACTACGGACGTACCTACATACCTACTGTAGTTTTATTCCAGTAAAGTGGGCAACGACGAAGCCTGACAGAGTTGCCGCTAACTTGGGAGCCATAATAGACGGACTCTGACGGAACTCTGACGAGACAAAAGCCGGTTCTCCAAGTGTGTCACCGTTCGGTACCACGGTTCACCAAGACATTTCAACGAGCGGGCCGCAGCCTGTACCTACTTATACACGAAATCTCGATATCGAAACCTTAATAGGGAACCTCCCCTCCCCCGGTTTTGACGGGTTTGAGTAGGTGCCGAGTGGGCATAATCACGACCACCAGGGCGGCACGGAACGTCCACCTTGGGCAGTAAACGTAGGGGTGTTCCATATAAATTGGGAATACGAGGCATGCCCTGAACACTGCCCTGAATTCGTTGATGGCGCGTACATGGAATATTACATAATGTACCACGTACGTTATGTATATACATAGAAATGGCTCTCCACTCCCCGTCGAGCCCGTCGCTTCAACTTGCAGCCATGCATCATCACAGAATCAAGGTTGGACGATCCTCGTGGCCGATAAGCAGGCTACAGGGTTACCCCATGCCGAATCAGTGCCATGTTACGTCAACTACCCCGCTACTTTCGCTAACCCAGTGGGACCCAACAAAAGCAGGCGCAAAAGCAACCGCGACTCCGTGAGCGCAAGCCTCTACCCCGCCAGGAGCCCCGCCAGGAGCCCCGCCGAGTAAGACGGTCCGTCAAGCAGGGACAGCCATGGCGGGCAGTGGTACGGGCAGGCCGGATCGGGTCGTACACAGAAGAATACCGTGGAAGCTTCGCGATGCTAATCCGATTGGCCCCAGACCTCGAAGAATTGGTATCGCGACTCTGTATCGGTAATTGCAGTTATCGGTATAGCGCATCCCAGGCATGTAGGTCTTCTGCAACTCGCCTAGCCCCGCGTTATAGGGGCAACCTTGGGCACCTAAACCCCTACAATGCTCAGCCAAGCTTCAAGCAATTTCTACCTAGCTTAGCTACGCTACAACAAGAAAAGGGGAATCTGACCTCATAAAGACACCAAAAATGGAAGAGGAATAATTAGAAATTAATAATTAAAACGAGCGCCAGAACCCGTCACCTGATGCCATCGTTCAAACAACCTTAGCATTCGATTAACGGAGGCAACCCGTCAAGGCGGCTTAAGATAGCGCTCCAACCCCACCAATAGTCCCTGTGCAATTTACCACTCGCAACCCTCGCCCGGCCTCCGTTTCTATTTCTTTCCCATACCTACAGTTTACCAACCACAACCTCTTCCCCGCCAGTGAACAATTCCTCGAGCGAAAACATTTCAGACGGACAATCCTCTTCTCCTCGATTTCTTTTTTTCCTTTTTTTTTACGTCGTGTTCATCCTCATCCAATCAAGCAGCCCACCATGCCAGGAAAGCAGCCCAACCTGTTCGCTTTCAACGACATCAATACCCTCGCATCGGCGCTGAGGTCTACTGTCATATCCTGTCAGAATACTGGCATAGCCCGTCACGGCGCCTTCAAGGTTGCTGTCTCGGGCGGTTCTCTCCCCAAGACCCTCGCGCAAGCTCTACTCGCCGAGCCTACGTCCGACGACGACGTGATCAAGTTCAGCAAGTGGGAGATCTTCTTCGCCGACGAGCGAGCCGTACCGCTGGACCACGAAGACAGCAACTACGGCCTTCTCAAGAAGGAATTGCTCGACAAGATCCCCCCCTCTTGGGGCCAACCTATCGTCCACACCATCGACACCTCGCTCCTGGACGACACGCAAGAGCTGGCCGACCAGTACGAGCAGGAGCTCGTCGGCTCCTTCGCCCAGCGCGACTCGGTGAAGCTCCCCATCTTCGACCTCCTGCTCCTCGGTGCCGGTCCGGATGGGCACACTTGCAGTCTCTTCCCCGGTCATGAGTTACTGCGCGAGAACGCTGCCTGGGTCGCTCCCATCGAGGATTCCCCCAAGCCGCCGCCGCGCCGCATCACCCTAACCCTCCCCGTTGTGACGCACGCCGTCAAGATCGCCTTCGTCGCCACCGGCGCAGGCAAGAAGGAAATCATGAAGGAGATATTCGAGGTTGGAAACGGACTCCCTTGTGCCCTCATCAACGAAGCCGCAGGAGACCGCTGCAGCTGGTTCACCGACAACGCAGCTGTTGAGGGAGTCCAGTTCCCTCGCCGGGGTTTCCTATGAGAGAACTTCAAGCAGCAGCATGGCGCAGTTAATTTTTCATTTCATCTCGCCCTACCTTATGTCTTCCAAAACAAAAGCAGAAGGTCTTTCTAGACACACGGCCGGTCGATTGCCCATGATCCTGGGCAAAGCCCTTCCCCGATCCCATGGCATTGACAACAAGACGGGATCTGAGGATACTTTTCAGCGGAATGAAAACGTGTCTGTGTTTCTGTCTTTCTTTGCTCTCCGTTGTCCCCTGTATCTAATGCTGCGTGTACGGCCACAACCTGTCTACCCACTCGTTCGCTCGCTGTCCACCGGTAACACGCCCGGAACACACTACACACCTCCACACACTCTGTCATGACACGTTATGAGATACGGATGGCCCAAGATAGAACGGTTTTTCGGTTTTCCTTTTTTAACTACCCCCTGCTGCGAACCTCCCGTCCGATCGAATTTGTTGATCTCTATGCGTGAGACGGAGCGAAAAAAAAAAGAGAAAAGAGAGAGGCACGAAATGCAACGCGAGTTTGGTTGTTAGTAAATGGCGGCAACTCGGCGATTGCAACCCCATATGACATTTGCATTAATACAATACCATCGTCGTGCCGCGAACCACTTGCGTTCGTTTGCTTTTTTACAAATCTCAATTTGATTGTAGTGGTTTCCCCATTACTATAGAGAAAAAAAAAACAAAAAAGTTTACCCATTATCAATCATCACATGAACGGTCTCGAGAGAAAACTCATTCCGTCCCCGTGGCACATGAATGCTTTCTTCTAAGTGATACTATTTATTTGAGTAAATTATGTAATCGACGTCACGTAGATAATTCTGGGGTAGTTTTAATTGACCGGTCGGTAGCTGTTCTAGAAGTAACTTCCCCTTCGGCTTCACGGACGTTGGAGCATTGCATGGAACCGAGACCCTTCTATAGCTTCGCCAATCAACCCCCCCAAAAAGAAAAAAAACGCACTCGAAGATTTCGATTCTTACCAACTTACTTATTTATCCAGCCTCTTCTCCTTAACAAACACCGCGCAGGCACAAGCAAGGACCACGAACGCCGCGACGGGGACGAAGGCCCACTGCGTCGCGACGGCGTAGCACTGCCGCACGATGGCCGCGACGTCCGGGTCTAGACTCCGGATGTAGTCGAGGCTAAGCCGGACCTGCTCCTCGATGACGCGGGCGCGCTCGGCGCCGCCGAGCCGTTCCGTCAGCGTCACGCGCAGCATCTGCTGCAGCGTCGCCGTGGTGATGCTGATGCCTATCGTGGTGCCCAGCGATCGGAAGAGGTACGAGCAGCCGATCGCTACGGCCGTGTCGGCTGGCCCTGCGTTGGCTATTATGGATATGAGGGTTGAGTTTACGACTTGGTGGTTGTTAGCGTGACGTGGGGATTCCGGGTGTTTGGATGGTTTTACTTACACATGCTGCACCCGAATCCTAGCATGGAGAGCCCTATGCAGGATACCGCTGCCGAGGCATATCCCGCGCCTAGAACCAGGGGCACGAGACTCAGGAGCATGAGGCCGTGTCCGACGAGCGTTAGCCCGTAGTACCGGCCCGTGCGCCGGATGATGAAGCCGCCGCTGAGAGACCCGGCCAGGGAGAGGAAGGTGGCGGGCACGAACAGGAGGCCGGAGGTGGTTGCGGACATGCCCAGCGCGCCCTGGAAGAACAGCGCGATGAAGAACATGACGCTCGTCTGCGCGGCGACGCCGAAGACGTTGGTGCCGTAGGCCGCTAGCAGCGGCGGGTCGAAGACGACGTGGCCCGGCGCGAAGGGCTCTTTTGCTACTTTCGCCTCTACCAGGATGAAGATGGCGAAGAAGACGGGTGCTAGCGCGAGCGGCACGATGGTGATTTGCTCGGCCCAGCCTACGTTGCTGCCGTTGTCGAGGCCGAACAAGAGGAGGAAGACGGCGGAGACGAGCGTGATTGCGCCGGTGGCGTCCACGTGGAGGATCTTGGAGGTCCAGTGGGAGAAATCCCGTCGCGGGAGGTCGAGAACCAGGTACACGGACAGATAGGCCAGGAGCGCGATCGGGCACTGGATGATGAAGGCCCTGCGGCTCGTATCAGTAACCCCCATTGCAACGGGTCCGCAAGAGACGGAACCCGGACTCACCAGCGCCAGCCGATGCTGTCCGCGAAGAGCCCGCCGATAGGGCCTCCGGTCGATGTCCCAACCGAATATATCACGTTTATATACCCCTGCCAGACGCCGCGGTCGCGCAGCGAGACCAGGTCTGTGACGAGGATGCTGACCAGGGCGTTCATCCCGCCGCCGCCAATGCCCGCAATGGCGCGCGCGACGCACAGCTCGGAGATATCGCGCGCGAGCCCACAGCCGAGGCATCCGAGCGCGAAGACGGCGTACGAGGACAACAGACAGGCCTTGCGGCCGAACATATCGCTCAGCTTGCCATAAAGCGGCTGCGCGGTCGTCAGCGTGAGGAAGTACGACGTCGCGATCCAGCTGGAGTTGTTCAGGGCCTCGAGCTCGCTGCCGATCTTGCCGTACGCGGCGAGGGTGAGCGTCTGGTCGAGCGACACTAGGAATATCTGTAATGCCGGTAATGTTTGCGACCCTGTCAGCCTAAAGCCCCTTTCTGTCTTGTCTCGACGTGCGCGAGGGCCCTTACACCGATCGCTAGAGCCGGGACGAGCGCCGCCATCTTCATCTTGGGCTTGGCTGGGACCCCGTGGTCATTTTGGCCGCCGTTGCCCATGGCCTTGCTGGAGGGTGATACCGCGTCTGGCTGCCCCAATAGGGGGGCCGTCTCGGCCTGTGTGATTCGCGTCTCCATCGCAATGAGGGACGCTGGATGCGCTCGGAGGAATTGACTACAGAGAGGGAGAGAGGAAAGAGAATCGGGACAGTACTACCGCGCCTAATTTATTATTTCCCTACGCCATTTCCCTCTCTCTGTCCGCTCTCGTTAGTCGTACCCATTTCCCTCTTTTTCTTTTTTTCGCGTTTTCGCTTCTTCCACCACGAGTCACCGGTTTGCGCCCCTTTCCCCCTCTCCCGGCGCGATCGGCCTTGACTAGCTACGGCATGTCAATTATGTAGACCGGCAGGGCAGGCTAGGCAGGAAATGCAAGAAATGGCTGCGGTATTAAAAACAACGGAGGGAAAAGGTCGTGTGATTGATCAGCAGGCGCTGCAAGCCAGGGATTCCATTCCCAGTCCAAGTCGGGAAGCGGTCTTACGCTGGAGAAACGGCTGAGTTTCTGCCATTCTTTTAGTGCGTAGCCGGATGAGTATTCCAGCTTTTGCTCCGGTAGCGATCGCGGGGAGAACTTTATTCCCCTGGTCAAGGGGTTGTGGGTTCTGCCCGCGGTATTGGCGCTGGGTTTTGTCCTTGTTGTTGTTGTTTCTGTATCTTATTGGCTGCGTTGCGTTGCGTTGCGCTGCATCTCGGATGGTGATCCTCTGCGGGACCCGTCTGGCGTGCGCGTTCCAGGCCCTATGAGCGGCGTTGTCGCCATCGACCTGCAGAACCAGGCAACTAGATGCTAATAAAGCAACGCTATATTCTATGGGTAGCATCATTCACAACCCAACAACCTATTATACAGCACTTCCCCACGGCAGCGTTGCAGTAGATCTTCGTGTCGCATCAGCTTGAATCATCCACGTTGTTATACTAGCCAGTAGTTTCGCTCTCGGGAATTACCAAAGTCCCCGAGCAAAGCACAACGGTGATAGTGCAACGAAGTTGAGGGTAAACATCCCGAGAGCTGGCTCCGAAGCTGGCTCCGAAGCTGGCTCCGAAGCTGAGACAATCAGGCACGACCGCATAGCGGCAGTCCCAAGGTTCCGTTCCATCTGTCCCCAGCCGTCCCCAGCGTTCGACACGATTGAAAAGGTCCTGCGCCTCCGCAAACACCATGTGATGTCGGTTCCCGCATGCGCCGCCGACACCGGCCGGGGCGCGTCTGCATCCATGGCCGGACCCAACGCCCTGAGGTCCGATCGGCGGGATGAGGGAACGGCTGGAATTGGACATGCGCAGGGTATGGGGACTCTAGATCATGCCCATGCTTGTCTGCCTCAAAGCCACACATGCACGCACAGAGGAGAGTGAAGAGCGCGTGCTGCCAGAGTGATTCTAGGGATTGCTGCGACCGGTGTGCGCAGAAGAGACTCCCGGTGGGCCATCCGGCTGTCCGGGCTTCAGCTGTGGACGAGCCGTTCGATAACTGCAGTAGCCGCGATGCACACTACCTATTGCGTACAGTAGCACGGAATAGGTTCGCAACGATGTGGTGTGCTTCTTTGTTGACTTGCTCCCGGACAGGGATGGAGCGCAAGCCACGGTTCGCGCTAGCCTTGATTCGGGCTAATTAGGTACGTATGCAGTTAGGTCGTGGTATGCGGGTATCGAGACATGGCTCGCCTCGGTTCGTTAGAGAGACGGGGATCAACACGCTATGCGGGATATTGGGTTGGTGCTGAACTACCCGCTTCCACTGCTACCCATTCACGGTGATTTACAGCAAGCTGAGGTACGGAATAGTTACCCAACTTTTCAGTAGTGTCGTCAATACGGATTACGGTACGGACTATCTAATACGTAGATAGGTAACTAGGTAGTGGAGGCCTCGAAGTCAGACCGGCTCCATGACGCAATCGGAAAACGTGGAAGACGGAATGAGATCTCTTTTTAACCGGCATTCCCTCTATTGGCAGGTAGTCTCAGCCGAGTCAGAAATGCCTCAGTTCTGACGATTACCTACAGCGAACCTACGTAATGTACATTATACCTAGCCCCGTAATTGAAGGGGTCCAAGTCATCCACCGCCCAAACCGGATGTTTCAGCCGCGTTTCCAATATCCCTTGCCTGCACTAACCATCGCCGGACAAGGAAATAGGTAGGTACCGGTAGTGTAAACAAAGGACTAAACAAAGCGAAGCCAGGCCAGGCAACCCGCCGTAGGGTAGCACCTAATTAGAGCACCGATTGAGTTTCGATAGAGCTCAGCTGCGTCGACGGATTTAGTTTAGTGTGGTCGCCGCTTTTGCTCTGGTGCTGGGAATTACAGACTTGGTACGGAATGCTTACGACTTACGAGTTTCATGATGCGGTCCTCTTGAAGACTTGGACGGGTTTATTACGGCTTTGCTGCTGGCAGTTACTCGCCGTGTTGTGCCGACGTTGGCGGGTAGCTGAACCGGGTAGTTTCGGCGTGGCTCGGGGCCGGGTCGGGCACGGGCTGCCGTTAACTTTTTGCGGCCGGGGCAACTGGACAAGATAGTTGCATCCCGCTGTGATTGTCGTAGTATTCTGTTGTTATTCAGGGCAGGATGTTCTGTGTGATCAGAATAGATCGCCGATCTACTCCGATCCCATCGTCACGGTCTGTCCATACTGATCGCGCAATCAGGATCGATCATGACATCTAACGCCACCCATGTATATCTCCCTTTCCTCTTCCTGGCTGATCTAGGTCGTCATTCCGCAGAAGATAGATAGCGAGGCCATCTGTATAGTCGTAAATGCAGTCGTCGCCTGTAGTCAATCAACTCGTTCTTTTCCCTACATTCATGCAGTCTGTGTTCATTTCGAGTCCTCTCACGCCTTTCTGGGATTCCAGTGTACTTGAAAGGAAAGAACGGGGAGGCAAGCTTGGTGCACAGGCGGATAGGCGAGGTTCCACCAGCCCGTTTGCCTATTGTTCATGCAAGCACGCCTCTTTTGAGACCGGTGATAAAAGGCTGACCGTTGTGCCACTGGTTAAGCGGTACTACGCCAGATCGCGATAACTTTCCTGATAGTGACCATCCCGTACATGAGTCTGCCAGCAGCTCGGACATCTGGCAAGCGCCTATTGCGTAGAATTACGCCATGCTTCTGCTTGTTCTGCTTGTCTTAACTGTCCCCTACACCATCTCGTGAGATGGGGGGAGGGCGATGTAATGCCCAATCTTCCTCAAGCGCGTCACGGTGCAGAATGAACGCTGTCGATATGGTTTGTTCATCCCTTATCGTCTTGAACTGCTAGCGATCTCTTTGCACAAAGGAGAAATGGCCTTCTTGTCCCGCAGGCTTGTGCTGAGAAATTGGCGAGCTCTCCCCGCTTGGCGTAGCAAGGGGCGCGTCGAACCCGTCGTCTCTTTTTTAACATTCCCATTGGAGGAAGTCGAGTTGGGGTTTTCCGAACCTCGTTACTGGCGGCAAGCTGTGCCCTCGTCCTTTTGGCGACCGGAGTAAATACCACCTTGTCAACGGTGTCATTTTCACTGGCCCCCAAAGCCTGTGATTGTATCTGGTGGTACCTAACGGGAGAGAAGACGAAGCCCGGCATAACCTCGCTGGTTCAACTGGCCTTGTGGCATAGGAACAGCATCGAGATATCTCTTTCAGACCTTTAACACTTCACTCACAGCAAAGGATGACGGCGCTCTTGGGCAAAATATTTGTTGACTCTCACCCATAAATGTCCGTGTGGTGGCATATCGGAAAGGAGAGACCTCGACCCTACGTGTCGCGACGAAGCGCGACGACTTCAGTAATGGCCATCCAGATTAGAGGCGTCATAAGCCTTCAGGAAAGTAATGTCGCTTCTTGAACCATATTGCCGTCAGATCGGCCAATACTCTTGGAGTTGCTGTCTATTGAAGTGAGACTGCATGTGCAGATCAGACAGACCTGACTAGGTACTTCCCCAGGGTACAATATCACATCCGATGAGATCAGAGGCGTATTGACACTTCCAAGGCATTTCGGAGTTTGACCGTAATAGGGAGACGCAAGCTGGAAAAGGTCGGGATTATGAGATGGAACGAAGTACCTTGCCGTAGTGCCAGGTAGGAGGTGGTATCGGCGCAAGAATTCGTAGGATTGCTTACTATGGGGCAGCAGCCGGTCCTGGCCAATGGCAATCGCTGTCATTTAACCTGCATAATTCCGGGCATTCCCGGTCACAGTTGTGCTTGCACAACTCAAACACAACTGCTCATTTATGCACGGTGACTGGTGTGCGGGCAAGGACTCTCGGGGCTCGGGCTAAAAGCGGCATGGCTGAGATGATGCACACCATCTTAGATGATAGGACTCGGATGGATCAACTTGGTCGGGACCCGAACCACCTGCTCGATAACTCGGCCATCCCTCCCCCGTCATCATGGATCGCAAGTCTGTGCTCTGTGCGTCCGTACCTTGCATTGACATCAATTGCCTTGGTACCTAGTGATGCTTCATGTCTTGCTATCTCACTCTTTCACCTGCGAGCTATAGCCTATACCTGCCATCCCACGCTCGTTTCTACGCTGGCGGCTGAGCTGTGCGTTGCTTTGTTCTCCCAGCAGGGCTCCAGCAGGGCTCCAGCACATCGGCGCATCAGGGTGTCATCCAATGTGAAGGATGCCTCCTTGAGTCTGCATATACCGGTATCAATCAATCTGCAACCTGTATGCGGGGCCTTGTCGACCACGCCCACCAACCTGAACCCGGGAACCAACCCCGAGCGTTGACGTTCATTTATCCTCGTTTCAACTTCTTGTACAGACCGTACGAAGTACGAAGTACCTACAAGATACTCGGTCGCTCACGCAGCGTTCATCTTCTTCAACCCAGGCCATAGCATGGATATCTCCTCACTTCAGGTCCCCAGGGTGGGCCGTTCTCGTTTCTCCAAAGCTCTCCCCGTCCCTCCTGGCCTGGACGATCAGTCTCGAGCACCATTTCGGGAATTGCCAGATATGCCACCTGCGCCGCCGCCACCGAAGAAAAACAGTGTGCTCATCGGAAGCATCTCCGCCCCAAATCTTCGGTCCAAAGCATTTGACTCGCCTTTGCCGGTTTTGCCCATTATGACTGAACCTGGCCGGATGCGGGCTCGAGCTGGCCCCATTGCCCGGAAACCGGTGGCACAACTTCATATGCCGTCAGTAATGGCGGAAACCAACACAGCGGCGGATCTGAAGCCAAGCAAGCCGAAGCGTGAGGCGTCTCTATCGAGTCTATTATCTGCTTATTCGCGCACCTCGTCAGAGTCGGCCAAAAGGTCATCACATGATGAGAGTGACTTGACAAGAGACAGTGAGCCGTCCTACTCGCCGGAGCGAGAAGGGATGATAAGTAACATACCACCAATACTGCCCAAGAAAAGTATGGAAACAACAAAAAGCACCAATGGTGATTCGACAAGTCAGGTGACGTCTTACACAATCATGGATTCCTTTCCACCTCCGCCTCCGACGGCCTCGTCACGACCACGTACGCCGAGTAATGGCCATTCCATGGATGGAACTGAAGATAAGAAGGCGGGGTCGACACCACTGTCCCCAATTTCAGTTGGCAGCGGCAACGGGTCTCCCCATGAAATTTGGCGGAGGAGGGCATCGTCGAAGTCGGCTGCTAGCCTAGCGGTCGCCGAGCTAAAGCTGCCTGGCTCAAACGGTTCCACTGCCTCTGCGCAGTCTGGGGAAAAAATAGCGTCGCGTGCCTTACCATCTCTGCCACCCGCAGAACCGAGTCAGCAAACTGCTCTGCCTCCACCTTCAAACCCACCCCAGCCACCCGCTGTTGCTCCACCTCCCAGAACCGTCTCTCTACGCGGCAGCAATGCTCGGCCGATCAAACCAGCTGAGCCATTTAATGAAGACCAGCAAAAGATGAAATTTCCGAGTCTTTCTAAAATCAAGGGCCTGGTGCGTCCTGGTAGAGATGACGACGACGGTGATGGGCAGGCGTCATCGCCGAACAGTAAATCTCGGCCTGAGCTTCCAAAAGGCCAGAGAGAATTCAACGCAAAGGTTTACCCCGAAGAGCCTCATGCAAATGATAACCTTGCTTACCAGCGGACCCAGCAGCAACATGCACCGGCAAACGCAACCCTGCAGAATCCAGCTCTGCGCCTTAAGAAGTCCAGCGCATCTATGGGCGTGCTTGAAACTGTATCGCGTCATCCCTATGGCGACCTACCCTCTCTCAACCTCAGCCTGCCAAAGGTAGACGTGAGAATTGGACTTGAGAAAATAGATGAATTAGAACCCAATCTACGGCAAGAATATGGCGTCTCTCGTCACCTAAGAGGCTTTCTTCCTCACCCGCGCTCACGACAACAATTGCGCCCACAGCTGCAGATACAACCACCGCCACCACTAGGATCTTCAAGTCAGCCTTATTCTACTCAGAACAGCCCCGCCGCAGCTATAGGCGAATCGCACGAGAGTCAACCTGCTACTCCAAGTATGGCCACACTGCCCCCCGGTGCCACCACCATTGGCAATCTCGGCTACCGGCCTCGCGTCCCCAATTCAGCGTCACCTGAACGTGAGGATGCCGCGGAAGACTTGGGAGGTTATAGGGAATTCCAGGAGGGGCCGATGAGCGCCGAAGCTGCTGCCGCAGTTGCTCGCTTCCCCCGCAAGCAACACAGCCAAGCAGAGTGCACCGTCGATGGCGTGTGGCTTCCCAGCGCCCTGACAAAACAACACCACAGCTGCCATGCGAAGCACTACAGGCTCATCAGCGCGCGCAACACGCAGTATTCTCTCGCATGCCAGACTTGTGGCATTGCCGACACGGCACGCCGTTGCGTGTGTCCCTACTGCAACCTGCGCATCTGCGTGCCGTGTGCCGATCTCCTAGTCGCGAACAGCCGTGATCTGCGCGCTACTCTGGCGGTTCTCGCGGAGCAGGGCAAGATCAAGGAGTGGGATGCCTATCCTAAAAGGGGTGCTGACCAAAACACCTAAGCACGTTTGGCTACGGTAGTTATTGCATTTGACAGATGTTCTCATTCTCCGCCCCCGGCCTATTAAGCCACTACTGGACCTGTTGTTGGGGAGTAGCACGGCATTATCATAACCGGGAGCCACAGCAACGATTCTTGACGTTTTTAATTTGTACTTCTACTTCTTTTTGTCCCCCCTTTTCGATTTTACTATTATTCAATTCTCTGTACAAATTCGAGTTGCAACATATGGCTCCAACCAGGGGCGCTTGTACAACATGTGTTAAAATGCTTGATGATGGATCTATAAATTCGGATTAGATCAACCTTTGGGATCCGGAATGGGTGGGATATCGTGGGTAGGGGATGCCCGTGTCCCCCACGCTTACATCCTGGGAGTGTAATTCCGGACGGACAGGCCGGCTTTGGAAACTTGGCGATAAAATACGACGATGGTGGGCATGTATGAAAAAATCTGGGCGTTTGTTTAGTTTTGTCTGTCTACGGGTTTACTAGGGGTTCGTTTTGTCCTCGTCTGGAGAGGGCTTGACATACTCAGACGTTCCTCTCGCGTAACGGAGACCGACGAGCGCGAGGGTTGCGATAGAGTTGATGATTGCGGGGAATGTTGGACTACCTGGACTACCTGTACGAAACACGGGCGGATTTGGAGGATTATTTGCGTTTATATTATTCTGCGTGCAGTAGCGTCTGCTGATATAGACGCTGCTGGGTCAACGCGAGACTGATCGAGCATCAGGAGCTTTACCTCGTGGTGCAGCATGGGCTGCCTCACGTTGCAGAACCATCAATATAGCTGACTGGTGGTTTTCTCTTCAATTTGGTTTCGCGCCTTGTTTGACACCGGCTTCTTGGCTGGGGTTCTCCTGAATCTAGATAGATACAACACTGGCTAATAATAAAAGTTGCTACATCCTAAATGTTTAAGACCGCTCGCCATGTGCAACCCCAAGTCTTCAGCCGGCGAATAAATACAGTAAAACACGTTTCAATACCTCGGAAGCCAGGTAATATAACCCGAGACATGAGGTAGGTTAACACGCAAGATGACTGAATAATGCAGATGTATGAAATCTAAGACAATCCTTCCGCATGTCTCGGACTCTGGTCGGAAGTTCCAAGGTTGTGGATGTGTTGCCTCGGGAGCGTGTATCGCGGCTTGGTATATTTTATAGGAGGGATCTGCATATGTAACTAGCGTCTATAAATAGATTACCGGGGGTCTGGGCTGAGACTAAAATGTGGGGCCCTGTGGGGCCATCAGCTCTACGACTCGTCACGCTTCTGATCACGGTCGGTACGTATCATTGCTGAATCATGGCATGTGCCTACAGTAAACACACCAACCCAATTCCAAAGTAGTTTCCAGTTCCACCATGTCTACCACCAGCACATCCAGCCGGACACGCTCTATCCAGAAGCCAGCATCCAAGGATGTGTCAGCTCAAGGCAAGTCCCGCAATGAGCCCAGGAGCGGATCGCCGAGTCGCCTGCCCATGCGGCCCCCAACGCGCCCAACCAGGTCATCTACAATAGCGGCATCCTCGACATCAACTTCAAGGGTCAGGGGACCGACCACCATACCATCGAGACAGTCCTCCGTCTCATTTGCGAAACCACCGCCGAGACCAGCCGAAAATGCTGCTCCACCAACTACGAAGCCGCTAACCAGAGCGTCATCCATACGCCAACTATCATCTACAGCGACGGCATCCTCGACCACCGTGAACCGATCCGTCAGCGCCGCAAGGCCTAATTCTTCAAGCGAGACTCGTCCCACGGCAGCTCTGAAAGAGCGTCAGTCGGGGCATTTCCGCGCAAAATCTTCCGTCACGTCCCTCACCGCCGTGACAACACTACGACCATCCTCCCAGGTCACCGCCCCTTCAAGATCAAACCCGAGCCCAGCATCGTCCACCTCCTCCGCAAGCACAAGCGCAAGAACCAGGCGAACACGAACCAATTCACAGTCCCAATCCTCCACGACTACCACCGCCCCCCTAGCGACACGACGACCCGCCTTCAGCACAAACCAGCAGCACTACAGTCCCGCCAAGTCTCTCGCCCCTAAACCCCTGACCTCAACCTTCCTAGCCCCTCCCTCGCCGTCTAAACAGCCCGTAAACATCGCCTTGACTGCCGAGACAAGCCGTCTACAAACCGAGCTACTCCAATTATCCCTCCTACACCGCGAAGCCCACGCAACCTCAACATCATGGCACGAAAGCGCGCGGTCGAAGCTGAAAACACGCTTCGAAGAAGCCGCCGCCGCAGACCAGGCCCTACGGACAATCGAGCAAGACGCAGCCGAGGCAAGGGGTCTGCAGGATTTACTTAGCTGGGATACGACTCCCAAGCCCTCCACCCCAAAAGCCAACAGCGCAAAGAAAGGAAAAGGGGAACTCGAAGACGAAGACACGGATAAAAAGGAGAAACTCCCCCTCGACGAGAAGGTCCGACTTCTCGACCAGGTCCTCAACGGCGTCTGGGCCCTCAGCGAGCCTAACAGCCGGTACCAGCGCGCCGTGCACGCCTTCGAGGACTGGGCGCGCCAGGCCGCGGAGATCCGCACCGCGCAGCGCAGCGGCGACGTCGATGCGCTTCTGGCGCGCAAGCCCGGCGAGAAAGGGGCCGGGATCTTCGTCGGCGACCTCGATGCCGGCGCCTGGAAGCGCGACCACGCGGGTCTCTTGCGCATGCTGGAGGGCTGGCGCGGGACGCTGGCGCAGCTCGGGGCTGGGATCGATGATGATGGCGACGGCACGCCGCTCTCGGGTCTTGCGCGCGCTCTGCGGGGATGTCGGTGTTTGGTGCGGGATATGCTTGCTGAGCTGGAGGTCATGGGACTTATTGAGCGGGACGCTCTTGCTGCTGAGGCGGAATGGATGGATGACGTCTCGGCGCGGGTATCGGAGTCGCGGCGGGATGTGCCTCCTTGGAAGTTACTTGGGGTTTAGATGAGATTCTACTTGTTCGTTCTTTGGCGGGTATACTTATTTTACTTTATTTTATTTCATTGCTTGTGTATCGGTATACCTCTCAGCATTAGAAATGGATAACGTGATACGAAACTTCATTTCGTTGTTTGGTTGGTTATGAGTGAGTTTGTTGTGATATTCCGTAGTTACCAGGTAGGGACTCATGTTCCGTTTCCACACCTCTTTCACTTTCTTCCTACACTCTCAAAATACAAAAGCACCCTTTAACGACCCCTTTAACGACCCCCAAATTTCCACACCTTACATCTATCACGCACAGAACCAATCCAATCCAATCCAAATCTCGTCAACGAGCCGAAGACATCAATCCTCACCGGCTCCCAACCAAAACAGAGACTTCGATCCGTACTCATCGCATAGGTAGGTACTTAGTAATGCGTTAAGAAGCTCAAAGACATATCGATACCGTGAAGCAAAGCAGATGAATCTCTCTGTCTTTAATACTTACGTAGAGTGAAATGGTTCTAATATCGTAGGTGTCCACTGAGGTTCGGTACGTATGTCCAAGAGCCCGACGCAACTGCCCAGAAGGCGCCCATATATACCGAATCCGGAAGACGTACGATCGGGCCCTAAGAAGACGGTTCGCCCCGAACGTGGTGTAGTGGTACGACCGGGTGCCGGCCGGGAGGCAGTTGCTCTCCCTACATCATACAAGGCCGCGAGTTCGAGTCTTGGGATGGGGAAGGCGGGCGGTAGCTTCAACAATTCGCTTTCCTCTCGCTTTTGTCCTTGTGTCATTTGTTCGGATTTATCAGTTACTGAATTGATGCCTTCAGCAATCGAGGAGATAACAAAATCCCATCCCGAATAAATCAGCAGAGCAAAAAGGCGGAGATTCCAAAACCAACAATCGCACAAGCAAAATTCACATTTATTAACGCATTCCTATTTTCCACTACCGTGCAAACGCCCATAATGATGCCCGCAACATAACGACCCAATCCCCAAACTCGTAGGCGAAGTTATATAATATATACTCCAGAATATCCCCGCCGGGATACTCCCCATCACTTATAATTCAATTCCGGGTTCAACCTGAAATTACAACGACACCGACACTCGGGAACCGGGCACTCGAGATGCCGAGAAAACCACTGGCGCGCATGGTCGAGGTGCAGCACATGGTCGCATTTAAGACAGAAGGTGGGAAACCGCGCCGCGAGACGGGTCTGCGGGTCCGGGGAGAGCTCGGGCTTATCGGAGCGCGGGATGCCCACGACCTCGAGACACACGACGCATCGCGGGAGGTGGCGGCCGCAGTTCGGGCAGCTGACGCCCGCGTTGATGCTCGTCACTACTAACGGGTTAGGGGCCGACTTTTGCTTCTGCTTTTGCGCCGTTGGTGTTGGCGGGATGTTGGCGCCGGAGACCCCGGTTGCGTTTAACTTCGAGGCGAGCTCGTACTCGGCGTCGCAGTACACGCAGCGGAGTGCGATCTGGCGCGAGGGTGGCTTGATCGTAGGGACGCCACCGCGCTTGCTTTTCTTTGTGCTCTCGACCTCGAACTTTGTACGTTGGATGAATGCCTTGTGACGCTGGAGATATGCCCTGTAAGCGTTGCGCCAGACCTGGCAGCGGTAATCGTTGATGTACCGCGGCGAGCAGATGGACAGCACGAGCGTAGCTGTCTGGACATCCTTGAACTTCTCGATGTATTTGGCGAAGATGTTTACTAGGTCGTCCGTTATGCCGGTCAGCACAATACCCTCGATATCACCCGTTTCTATGACCACCTTCAGCTCTTTCTCGAGCCAGCGCGTGAGCTTGTCATCGTCGAAATTTCGAAGAGCTATAAGGGTACGTTCGCGCAGTGGTAGGGAATCCTGGTTTGCTATCGTCTCCCAATCATTAGTTGCTATCAGTGACGAGATGGCTCGGAGATAGGGGTCAGTCTTGGACCCTGCAGTATCGTCAAAATCTAGTTGCTCTTTGGAGAGCCCTTTGTCACCTCTCCCAATGAGCTGGAGGGCGAGAGATACAAAGAGGAGCTCCGGATGCTCCGAGCTCGCGGTTTTGAGAATCTTGACAGCGGCCGTGAAGTCGCCTTCGAAAAGTGCGCGAGCCGCCGCTCTTGTGAACGAAGACGAGTTCTTTTCCGACGCGGAACCTTTCGTGTAGTTGCACCATTCTGAATCGACGGGTCTCTTCCCCCAATCGCAAACGCGCATGGCAGCTTCTCTACGCGTTGGTCTGGCCGTCTCCACCTTTTCACAGGCCGAGTCTCTTGGCTTTGCATTCATGAGTTTCTCCAGACCGCGGTCCCATGCCGCATCATCCGGAGGTGCAGGACCTTTGCTGAGTCGCAACTTTCTTTGACGCCCTGGACCTTATATTAAGCCGCTGATCTTGCGATATTTGAGAGGTTTCGTCTTACCCAAATCTTTAGTCCACAAAGGTATGACACCAAGAAAGCCATAATCAATCCCTTCGGCTACCATGCCATCATCATCAGCAGCAGCCGAGGCCCCTAGATGGTGTGTTAGTATTAGTAGGAGATAGGAGCTCCAGATACATACTATCCACCCAAAGCCATAAGTCCTTCAACCATGGGTCGTCGGATGTGATTTCTATATTAGCAGAATAATCAAAGAGATATCTTTCTTTCGAACGCAGCAACATAACGTGATCCAGAGTAATTTGCGCCGACTTCGGAAGCCCTTTCGTGTTAAGCGTTGTCGTAAGAAGATTCTCATGTGCTTGGCGATTTGAGATTAACCCGGTGCCTTGGCCAGTGGAATCTATTGGGGCTTTATCCGGGCTGTTGACAGTATCGCTGACTAACGGCTCCTGGGACTTGCCAATGCTTTCGGCATGTTTTCTCAACGCAGTTATTTTCCCTGCCGTCGTGGTCGCCTCAATGAATGACGCCGGGAGAGCGTTGCTTGCTTCAAGATCCAGGATCAGATCCATCTCCGGAGGCGGTGATTTCAGGGCCTGCGAAGTAATAGTTGCAATGGATTTCTTTTTATCCCCGAATAAAGGTATGTCTTTAGTAAAGTCACTTAAGAGGAGCGATCCCATCATCTCGGGGTGCTGAGCGGTGTCGAATCGCATCAGACTATGATAGCTAGCGCCCTCTATCTGGTTGTCAGTATTTCTCACCGGTGAAGTGGCAAAGGCGGTAGCAAACCTTCAAGTCCACGATACGGTGCTTGCCATGGTACCAGTTTATAAATATGATCTGCGGTATAAGTTGGCTTCTCCAAGATATCGTAAGCACCACTGGCACGTAACACTAACGCTCGAGGCGTCAAAGTTGGCGAATTAAGCGTGACCCAGTCAAACGACACGATTTGGTCATGCTTGCGATGCCCTTTTGAGAAGCCCATATCAAGCTCATAGGAATGTCTTGCTTCCAAGAGTTCCGGACTTTTCTCATAGTGCTTGTCCGGGGGAACAAACTCTTTGGTTGTTTCTAGTACTCGTAGTTGCCCTGTTCGGGATAGTACTGCTAATAAGCCACGATGGTTGCGACAAAATCGTATTGATCGGACGAGGGAGCCACGGTCCACTTTGCTCGGGCTGACGTCGATTTCCTTGTCCAAATTGATTGCCGCGCCCCAAGGTAGGCCGTCTGCCTCTATGGCATTGCGATAAGAGGGTGACGATGAATGCCTGGCTCCTGCTCGACGATCCCAGATGACAATGCCGGGCCTGTCTAATGAAGACGAGGCAAAGTAGTTGGGGTCTACGAAATCAATGGCCAGATTATTGGTACACTTCGTTTGATAGTTGACGACAGCACCATTAGGATCTCGAGTTCGTCAGCTCAATGCATCAGCCATGGGCGGGTAGTAGAAGTACCTCTGAGGTCGTAAATTCGGATGCCATGATTCTTGATACCAACAACCAGCGTTTGCGGGCTATCCTCGAAGAACTTTGTGCTGGACACGGTAGTAGAGGGCTCGAGGCGATGGACAGCTTCGCCAAGAATAGACCCGTCCAGTGATGACCAGGACACACTAGGGTCAATATGGGCGAGACGATTGATGTCCCAAATTTGAAGACACTGGTCATTCCGAACACGTTCCAGACCAACTGCCAGTAGAGTATTTGTATTGAAGGCGATGGCTTGACAAAAACGACTAAACTTAAGCCTCTGTTCCAAGCAATGATTAGAGCTGTGGTTGAGGTTCAGGAGGTTGACAGTACCCGAAGCAGAGCCGATGGCGAGTAGTCCAGGGAACGCCGGGGACCAGTCATAGGTGCTGAGAGGAGGAATGTCGTCAATCTTGGCAACCCTCTCATAGTCAAACCGACCGCGCTGGGCATGGCCAGTAGGCTTATACAGCTGGACATTGCGATGTTGCAGATTGACATGCAGGAAGTTGTCCTCGCTCGGGTTCGGGGACCATTTGATGAGGCCCGGCTCGGGCCTGTCTAACAGCTTGGAGTTGGAGTACTGGGCCATGATTCAAACACGAGCCAGCTCTGCAAGAGGCTTGGCACGCAAAAGCAGCAGGAGTAACTCATTCAATTGAATGTCAAGGTATTGGCCGGTTACAAGTAACGCGGGTGGGATGATGGATGATAATGAGATGGCAAGGGATCATGTGAGCTCGATAATAAGGGTCGATCAAAAACAACTTGGTGAACTTCCACCATTCCAACGATGAAGAAAGTCAGGAAAAGACTGGCAAGCTATGAGAGAGTCTCTGATGCCAGCGCCAGTGCTTTATGGCGGATGCGCCTGGGATAGGATTGAGCAACCATGGATGAAATGCGATAAAGTATGTCGGTTGATGGGTTGAGAGCTTGATGAGGATGGGTGAGCGCAACTGCTGGTACGAAGTACGAGCATGTGCACTTCCAGTTCCAATTGCTGTTCGTACTGTGTGTCTTTGTATGATGCACTGTGGCTGCCACATATATTACGTAACGGAACGCAACTTCATACACAGTGCCTGAGTACAGTGTGCCTACGGTCCCCCACAGGCAGCTTCATAAGCCAATGACAGAACAGCGGTCGAAGACTCCTGGCCCAAAAAATTCATCCGCGATTGTACCCTTGATCCTTAGGAACCTACCGTGTACTCGCACATACGAGTCAATCGCGCATCCTCAGAATGAGCTCAAAGAGGAAGTTCTCCGACTATGCCGCCGAGTCCTCGGCTGCTGGTAGGACACACGAACATGGGTCCAGCCATCCAGGGTCGAGACACAAGAGAAAGAAGGGCCCGTCCCAGGACAGACCTACCAGTGTCAACTGGCTTAAGAAACGAGCGCGGACAATAGAAAGACGACTAAATCGCGAGGACAGTCTGCCCGCCAACGTGCAACACGAGCTCGAGAAGGAGCTGGACCACCACAAGCAGAAGCTTGACCACATTGCCGACAGCAGGCAGAGAAGTAATATGATCAAGAAATACCACATGGTTCGCTTTTTCGGTGAGTTGGCATGGCCTGGCATTTCATAAGCGCCAATTGGATTGCTTGAACCAGTCCGTTTCTAAACTACGAGATTCGCAGAGAGGAAGAAAGCGACGCGGCTTGCGAAGCAGATTCAAACCCAGCTCGACGCTACCACGGACGAGGAAGAGAAGAAGAAGCTCCAGGCAAACCTGCATGTTGCCGAGGTCGATGCCTTATATGCGAAATACCATCCACATCGGGAGCGCTATGTCAGTTTGTACCCTGTATCATCAAATGCCGGAGAGACAAAGACGGAAGACGCAAGTTCAGCAGCGCGCTCCTTGCACACAGAGAGACCGCCATTATGGGGTGTAATAGAAAAGGCAGCCAAGAAAGGCACCCAAGCCCTGGTTCAAATCCAGGAGCGAAAGTCGGCAGACTCGCAAGGCAAGCCATCCCAAGGGTCCTCAAAGCAGTCACTTGGGGCCAAAGCAGAACGGTCAAAGACCAAGACCTCAGCACTCGAAACTGCAGGTTCACAGAAACGCAATCGCAAACAGCAGCAATTACCGCCAGAAAGTTCGGGCTCTGGCGGCGATAATGACAGTGATGATGGATTCTTTGTGGATGGGTAAAAGACAGCAGAAAGGGAGAGAAAGTGAAAGACGGACAGGGAAGAATTAATGTCGAGCACGTACTGGGTTAAGTATCTAGACATGATCGGTGGATACGGAGGTAGTGTCGGATGCATTATCACCAAGAGACGAAGTGCTTCTTGAGCCAGCAACTATTACGAACGTACTGCAGTATCCTTCCACAGCAAATATGCGGACGGGGCGGCTCGGGTGCCTGGATGAGTGAGACCAGACCGGACCGCGCTGTCTATTCAATCAGGTGAATAAGTACCTAACATTACGAGGTGCACGATGTGCCTACGCGATGTAGTGTACGCGATATACAGTCTACACGATATACACGATATACTCGATAATACCTACCTACTGCCACACGATGTGCGCAATACCGATATCCATAGGTACGTCCGTACCCGTTATGTAATTACCGAGAGACCCGGAGTCGGCGGTGCGCCGCGGCAGCCTGGCGTTACATTGACCCATTGGCCTGTGAGCCCCACGATCCCATTGGTTCTGTTCTCGGTACTACGAGTGGCGGCGCTGCTGTCAAGGGCAACCCCATCTTCGTCCCGCCGCCAGCCTGAACCAACCTGACGCAACCCCACAATATAGCCACACGGCATTGACTCTGATTCTCTTCGTTGTTTTGCTCCCGTTCACTGTTGATAAGTGCCTATTATAAGTCCGACGGCCCCTTCGTCATCTGCTGCGTTGGTTCTGTTCTGCAGTTCTCAACTCTTCTCCTTCCCTACACTCCTCTGTCACCTCTGTTGCCTCTCCAGAACTGCCCAGGTAACCAAGGGCCGCCATCCCCATATTTCACGCCAAAATGGCTACTGGCGCATCCTCTGTGGCCCCAGCCACTTATGAGGTCATCCAGACTTGGATCGGACAACAGCGACGAGCGCCAGAGCCGTTGACGGATAGGCTCCGTACCGCTCTGCTGAACCTCGAGTATGCGGTCAAAGCCGAGTCACCCGTTCTCTCGGAGCCTGATCTGGGAGACAACAACTGGATCGGATTGCTTCAAGGCGAGTATCTGTCTCGGCGTCACCATTCGTGCACGTCACGACTCCACACGCTTCTATACTAATCCGCTCCATAGAGTATCGAGACGTGCACCCAATCGGCTCCAGGGAGGACACCTTCACCATGGCCTGGTTCGACCCCACGGGCCGTGGACCCCTGCGCTGGATGTGTCATGTGACACTTGCTGAAGATCCTAGGCCGTCATTCCCAATAGCGACGGAAGAGACGCAGCCCAGCTTTGCACGCAAGAAGGACGCGAAGAAGTACGCCGCAAAGTGTGCGGTTGAATGGCTACAAGCACAAGGATACATGCCACAAACCGGCGTGAAATTTCCAAAAGGCGTCGCCAACATGATGGCCGCCCGGCGGCAGCAGCCACAGCTCAGCAACAACCCCCTTAACGCGCAGGCAAATACCGCCAGTAACATCCCGTTCGCTCCCATAGACGAGACCCAGCCGCCACCCACGCAAAAGGTGTCACAACTATGTATAGCACTCGGCATCCGTGCCCCAACATACAGGCTTGAGACCCCGCACAACGACGGCCTATATAGAGGACGCGTCGACTTTGGAGATGATAACGCAATCCTGCCCTTTGACGTCTCCAAGCTGTGTGTTGTTGACAACGTGCTAGGCCAGAAACTCGCAAGGGAAATGCTGGCCGAAGATCTACTGACGCATCTGTCTGCCGAGAAGGCAAAGCGCGAAGCCGAGTTTCGTTTCATGTCCATGCCTGGCGGCGATAAAATGCGATAGGCCCCTTTCGTTTACCCCTTACTCGACATTTCCGCAGGCGCGGTGATAAGGTTGAGTTATTGTGAGAATTTGGGCGTCGGCTTGGATTGGCTGGATGATCGGCGCGACTGACAAAACCAGCTGCGGCCTTGTTTGCATTCCAAGGCAGTAAAGTGAAGGTGGATATCATCACAAACGGACGGACGGTATTCTGGTGTATGAGCGGGACAAAAACAGCAGAGTCGCTACCTGAATGGGGACAGCAGAAGGAAGCTTAAATGATAAGCTTTCACAGCTGAGGGGACAATTGTATCTCGAGCCGAGTTAAGCATGTTCAGGAAGTCTAGCAAGCCGGTTAGTTTGTAGATATGAGGGCATCATCTTGCAGGGACTCAATGTCGAATTGTAACATTGTAAGAACTTCTAGTCAAGTTCACACGATCCCATAACAAGAACCAAACCCCCATGGCCCCAAAACACCATCACGAACCCCTTCCCCGTCCCCTCCCACCTCGCCGTCCACCCCGACCTCCTCTCTC
Organism: Xylariaceae sp. X802; assembly: GCA_028637635.1. Taxonomy (NCBI): domain Eukaryota; kingdom Fungi; phylum Ascomycota; class Sordariomycetes; order Xylariales; family Xylariaceae; species Xylariaceae sp. X802. The sequence goes on from JAJFDH010000032.1 coordinate 181,464, forward strand.
CCCACCGGCATCTCTCCCCTTCCCCTGCGGAACCCTAGCAACAACCCCTTGCGGCAAATCAGCAACCTTCTCCCCGTCCTTCCAGAGCAACCCAACTCCCTGCCGCCGCCCGCGGACCTCCTTGAAATACTTCACCGGGACCAGCCCCTCAGCATTCCCCTCCGTAAGCACAACCCGATTCTCGCTCAACCACCACTTAATCCCCTCGTCCTCCCGCAAAGCCCGCTCCACATCCACGAAGACAAGAACCTCCGCGTCGGCGCGCATGCCGCTGACAACAGGCCCATTACCACCCGCACCCGCCTCCTCCTCAACCCCATGCACCTGCCCCGCCTCACCATCCGGCAGCCCCGTGCCGAAATGCACATGCGTCCGCCCCATTTTCTTTAACCCGCCGGCCGCAAGGATCGCCGGCCAGAACGCGAAGTACGTCCCGTGCACCACGACGTCCGGCACGTTGCCCGCTTCCAGCGTGACGGGGGTATGCAGGCCTTCCGACGCGAGGGCGATGCTATGCCCCTGGTTCGCGCGGATAAGCCAGTGCGCGGCGTCCTCGCCAGACGCCTCCGCGTTCTCCGGGCTTAGCTTCATGCTGAACCGCTGCTTCGCATTCGTCGCCACCTCGTCTTTTATCTCCGCGAGTGTTGGGTTGAGATTTTTGAGGCGCGGCCATTGCATCTATGAGTCCGTTAGGATTCCTTCCTTTCAGCGAACCCAGTCACTCCTATCCTCCTCCCTGTTTTCGTATCATCCAAAGAACCACAGCTAAAAAGCCCAAACAACCCCCCGTTAAAAAAGGGAAATCCACTCACGACCTGATCCAGCGGAGCAAACCCCTCCGCATCAAGCGGAATCCCAGCATTCCCAGCCTGATGCCGCAAAAGCGTAGACAGCGCCTTCGAGATCAGCACCTGTCGAGACTGCCCAGCCCTACGGCCCCTCCCGCCCCGAACCGCCTCGTCCGCCATGTCCCCCGCCGAGCAGAACCCAGCACGGGCGATGCACCGCGTTCCGACCACACGCCCCACGCCGGGGAAAACACGACGAATGGCCGTGTCTTGGATAAAGCGCCTCGGCCGCTAGCGAGAACAAGACCGCCGCCAGAGACAATGATGCAAAGGCCCCGTCACGAAAATACCCGAACCGTATCGTATCGTAGCTTAACAAGTATTGCAGCGATAGGTATTTTGTTCTGGGAAAATTCGATGGATGGATAAATGGATAGAATTAAGTACCTAGATAGATATACGCACGGCCGGAGAGATGACTCCCCACCGTATGTATACCTAAGGCAACCACCAGGTAATGCAGGCACAACAAGAAATCCCCACAGAACCCCCAAAAGGAAAAAAAGAGGTTCAAGAAACAACCCCCGAAAAATTGCATCAGCCGTGAATCGAACACGGGGCCCATCGATGGCAACGATGGATTTTACCACTAAACCACTGATGCTTAGTAACGTCCACTGCGACAAGAACAACAAGTCACTACAGCAAATCATACCTTCAACCGTGCGGAAAAGCGATGTAAACATACGCACCTACAAAGTTATCCGATAATGCCTACAATTGCTTCAAAGCATTTCAAAAAAAAAACAGAACACAATACCAATACTCTACCCGCGGTACTGACTTTAGTAACTACAAAGACTCCTTCCCGACCGTATTTCATGCGCGCATTTCAGCGATGACCCCCCAAGGCGCTGATGAATGAATACCCACATGTTCCCGACAGCCAGACCACACAATCCATTCCCTAATGCTAAAATGACCATGCTTTTTCCTGGAAACCAAGTACTCAGAGCTCGGGTTGACACCACGGCTAATTTCCTTCCCCCCTTCAGCGTTGCGCCACATGCAGTAGAAATATGTCTCGTGATCACCAGCAGACCGGTCCGAAAAGGCAGTAAAAGAAAAAGCATTCCGTGAAATTTCAGTTTAAAAAAAGGGTATTTCCGAACATGAGCGCCAGCAAGAACGCCTAGTCATGCCAAATGCGAGCCACAGAAACCGTCCTCCGTTAAGGAACAAATCCAATAGTATATCGTCGTTATGGTCGTGGCGTTCGTGGGCATATTATCTATGATAACTAGTCGTCGTCCTGGATGGCGTTGCAATCATACTCGGCCGGTTTGTTACCCGACGAGTCAAACTTCCAGTACGAGCAAGAGAGAACTGTCGCTGAGAACGCTCCTCAGCGGCCTTGGCTGCGTCAGGGGCTGTTTCACGGCCCGGCGTGATGCGGTCAGTGTATCGCCTGTTTGGTGTAGCCGTCATCGATGCCGCCGTCGTCAATGTTGCCGGTTGCGCTAATCGGGTGCTACTCGCCGCAGCAGCTAAGCGCCTTCTCGGCAGGGCCGAACTCGCTAATTTATCTGCTTCATTTACAGCAGGGGGTGGAGGAAGATGCGTTGCGTATTCCCGCGACCGAAAACCGTTCACCTCGGTAATGGCACGAGATGGCATACGGAACCTGAACTCGTCCTCGCTATCATCTAATGTCCCGCGACGTCCACGCTTGATGATGGGCTTCCGACTCAACTGATCGTCGGGCTCCTCGGTCATAGCGCGGTGGCGGCTTGAAAGAACAGACGTCCGGCGCCCTTCTTCCGGTTCTTCGGTTCCAGCACGTCGACTCCGTGGAAACAAAAGGGAGCTCTTGCGACCCGGGGTAGTAGGCGTAGCATCTGTTGATGCTGCAACGTTGCTGCTATACCGCGGGCTAGCTGTCAGAATACTGACTCGCTTCTCTTCATTTCGAGGTGCGGCTCTTGGGCTTGTAGCAAACTCAACTCGATTTGCAGGGACACTTGGCCTTCTCTGCGATGCCATCATCGAATGCGGAGTGATCGTCGGGTCCGTGACTGTATCATCCTCCGAGAGCGGTGCGGCTACTTGCTGGGTTTTAGCAGGGAGTGCATTTTCACTAAGTGCTAGGCACAATTCGGTGAGGCTACGACAAACGCTGTCGGCCTTTTTTCTAAGTTGGCGATCAGTGACTGTTCCGGTGCCACTACCTATGTTACTAGCACCGCTAGAGATAGGACCAGGTTGACCGGCAGTTCCCATCATACCGACAAGGGCTAATGCATCAACAGTCGCTGCCTCGAGAGCATCGTAGACTTCGGGTGCAAGGAAATCTCTAGATTTAGCCAGAGCTGAGTGCAGCAGCGGATGGCTGTCTTTGGGCACATTGGACGCTTCTACGCTTTGTATTACGCTTGTGGTGCCACGTTTAGGCGAAGCAGATAACGTAGTGGCATTCGTATGTGCAGTTGGTGGGCGCTCGTCAGAAGCTCGGGACATAGCGGCATTCGATGTAGAAGGGAGCTTTCCTGTAAGCTCTAGGCGATGAATTCGAGATTTCAGCTCCTCCAATTCGTCCCAGACCGTCGAGGGAGCCCCAGTGGAGATGGTAGAGTCTGTGCCGTCAGCATGGGTCGTCTCATTAGGCTGGGCATCCTGCTTCGGTATATCTGCTGTATTTGTTACCAGAGGTGATGAATTGTACACCCGAGGATGACTGTAATTCACATTTAGCTGCTTAAGCGACGGCAGACGTGATGCAGCAGCAGGCGGCTTGTCAACAGACATTTGCCGTTGCCGCTGTGCCGAAGCAGCGTCGGAAGGCACCTGAAATGTGAAAGTTCGTTGTGCGAGGGGAGAGGTTTTAAGCGGTGTGCTAGCACCTCTGAATTTGAACTCATCCGATTGCGTTTCTCTGTGTCCACGGTAAGACACAGGCGACGCTGTTTTCTCTCCTTGATCATGGCTGAGACCTGTGACTCGGGAAGACTCCTGTTCGGACAGGCGCCGAGACACGTGAGGTGGAGAAGGGGATCGGTACGATGGGGATTGATACGATGATACGGCCAGGGAGAGAGGTCGGCGAGAACTACGAGCTACACGGGACTAGAAGCAAGTTAGTATCCACTCGACAGCAGGAAGCGCGGGACAGTCTGTTGGCAGATAAAGGGCTCGATGCTCGCAGCTTTGGCGCGAGACGTGGCGGGCGATTGAGGGATCCAGTGCAACGCGGTAGGGCGAGCCAAATGGGGCGGGTCCACTTACAATTACATTTGGATTATCCGCATATGTTCTGCCATTGGCGGTGCGCTGCGAGGAATCTTCACGTGCGATTTTGAGAAATAGGTCTCCGCTGTCATCACCATCTGGGCGGTCCCTGGCGGAGTTGGGTGTTGTCCACTGCATGGCTTCGTCCCCTCGCTTTCCTTCCAAGGCGCGTAATGTTCTGTCGCGGTGGTCCAGGTCGTTATGGTTATTCGTGTCGTGATTACGCGCGGATTTAAGATTCATGTCAAGCACTAGGCTGCGCTGTTCGCCTGAAGATCGGAAAGATCGAATAGGTGGAATGTAGACGGGAGGACCGGACCCGCTGGTATTGGCGGGCGGTTTGTATGACACGGGTGGCTTCCTCGACGCGGAAGCCCTCTTATCATTAGGCGCTGTTCTATGTCTCAGGCCCTTGGGCGACAGGTCACGCTGGACTGAGTTCCTCTTTCGCGGTGTAACCTCAGCGGGTAGACCGCCGGAGGTTGGTGTGTTGTCCTGTGCTGGCGAAACAAGCGGAGAGGGGGGAGCGCGTCTCTTCAAGACAGTTGCGGCTGTCTCGGCGGGTTTGGCGGCCAATGTGACACTTGCAGTATTCGGAAGCGCGTTGGTAGGCGCATCCAGAGATGTCGATCGGTCCACAGGAGCGGATGATGCGGTGGCGGGTAGAGGAGCCGATGAAATTTGGGACGTAGCCGCCCGAGACCTGGCAGGATCTGAATTTTCTGACTGTGGGTCTGGTAAGACAATTTTTTGATTGTGTGCGGTCTCGCTCTCAGAAACCGTCTGCGAGGAAAGTTCCTGGTTCACCGTAGTTGGCTCTGTTTCGGCGTGCTGATCCGAGCCAATGTACTGTCGGTGTTGAGGTTGTTGGTCTTCGTCTTCCTGCCGGAGATGACGGTGTTGCAATAAAGGCAAAGCAATAGACTCCTTCAGATCTGTGAAACGGAAAGTAGGCAGCTTGGAGGAGCTGTGGCTTTGGCGATGTGCATGCAGGATGTTGTGCTTGGATAGAGGATGAGCGGATGGAGAGTGGAAATTGAAGTCAAGAGCAGTTGTTGAGAGGGATAATAATGGTGGCGACGAGCGAGAGGCTTGGGTCTGGGGTGCCCCGGGTACAGGAGGTGGGCGCACGGGCGCAGGCGGTAGAGCAGCAGCTGGCAGTGATGCTGGCAGTGATGCTGACACTGCTGCCGACACTGCTGCTGACACTGCTGTCGGTGCTGGGGCGGACTTCAAAGACCCCGGTCCGGCCCTACTGCTAGCAGTAGTAGGGCTTGTAAGGGCTGTAGGGGCTGTAGGGGCTGTAGGGGCTGTCAGGGCTATCGGCGCTGCTGGATCTGGTCCGTCGACGCTGTCCCGGTCCCTGTTAGTGCCGCGTGCGCTATTACGAGCACTAACGCGCCCGCTATCTCCAGCACTCGGCCCCATCCCCCTCGCGCCGGTTCTAGTCCCATCATCCCTCGCACATGAAGACCCATGCTGGACGCTCGACGCCATCTCCTCTTTTTGCTGCTTCCTTTGCTCTTGGTGCACCCTGTCCTCCGAACGTCCTGGACGTCCCCAGTATTCCTGTTTCGACTATCTCTCGAGCAATCTTCTTTTGTATTAGATTATGCTTGCCGACCCGGCCCGGAAACCGTAAAGAAAATTAAGAATTAAGAATGTCGCATCTGTCGAGCCAGAGCAGGCATTCCATGTAATCCTGGCCTGAGAAACTAAAGTTGCACAGCACTTCTGCCTAGGACGCGACTGCATGCAACGCAAACTGCTTTGGCCGAGCAGCAGGCCAGATGAATTAAGTTTTAAAGCAGAGGCGAGACCGGAAAGATGGTGAAGAAGCGACGCCGGCTCGATTCCGGAAAGGGTCTCTCCTACTGGGGAATTTCATGGGGCACGAGGAAATTGGGCGGAAAATGAAGGGGTGGATATTTTGTCGACGGTGCTCGGAATCTTATTACTAGGTTGGTATCTTCCCACATCGGGCCCCGTCGAAGAGACCAACGACCATTTTGTGGCAAGGATGCATCTGGGGGGGAGACTTTGGCACCTGACGCCCTACCTAGTCGACTTCCGTACCCTACCTACCTATGCTCCTTTATACGGACTACGCCTAAGCGAGTTACCTAAACCCGCATCCACCTGGACTTGACCTACACCACTGCTTGAGCGAGGACAGAGACGGTTCCGGAGGCGTCTCTACGTCCCAGTAGGTAATCAGGTCTGGGCAACGTCCAATCAGTTACAGCCTCCCCGGAGCTGACGTGCCTCTGTCCAGAGATATTCTGCCATTTTACCGGCCGGTGACGGATATGTACCTATTCGCCGTACCCCTTTTCCTCGCAACCTGGCTCGGACCAGGGTTGCCTCCTACTAAGTAGATAGCATAGTAGGGTACCGGTGCACATGTAATGTCCTGCAACATGCACGCTACCGGTACTCGCTATCATCTCAAAGCGCACCGTGACCCGTCTCGGTGGTGGCAAGAATCCAAGCAGAGCAGAGAGCAAAGAAGACAAACCAGCACAGCGACCCTCTATCCCGCGACGCAGCACTGCTACGCTACACAACTATGTACGCGGATCACCCCTACCGACAACTGCAAGTGTTCGGTAGCCTCCGTGAGCTGCGCGTGAGAGGGTTGACGAGATGGCCATCACCCGTTCGGGTTAAGCAGCTAGGGATAGTGGGATGCAAACAATTCGGCTCAAATGATCCCTTGTGTTCATATGGGTACATAATGTAGGTACCGGTAAGTCTAATTAGACTGCACTCACTATGCTACGAACGGCCTAGGTACGCAAATTCTCCATGAACACGGCGGGCTGCTGCTCCATGGGTGCATGGGTGCGGCCTGACTGACGGCGGGAAGAGCCCTCTGCGCTACCTACCTACCTACCTATACCTACGGACAAACCACGGATTTCATATCAAGGCATAAGTGGATGTTCGTGCACGTATGATGATAATTTATCGCATACACACGGAGGGATCAACCAATTACATATATCAGATACCTAGGGCAGAGGAATCGCTTTTGTGGCAATTCAGCTATGAATATTCGTGCAGGCGTGGTTCGATTGTGGGGCGAGTGATAACACAAGTCGTGGTCACGGTAAGTTATAGAGCGCAATGTAGGTGACGATATGATGAAGACGTTGGGCTGACAATCTTACCTCGTTTGAAGTGTAGACTGTTGCGTCAGGCTATGAGCTTTTATTCTCATGTTGTGGTAATGATATTGCGCTACATGACGAAGTACATACACACGTACAAGCAATCCAGAGCCGAGCTTGGATGGAAATCCCAGATTCTGTTTGCATTCCTGTCTTAATAGCATCAGGTATGCATCCAAGAGTTTGATGACCATACTTTATCTTTAACCATGAAGGCATGGGATACATTTATCTCTTTCCTACTCTGTAACCGACGTCCCCGCCAAACAAGATCAGACCCTCTCTTCAATCCGTTTGTCGTACTACTTAACTCTGCAATGCCAAGCAGGTATGTAATCACTCCGCGTCGGGATCTTCAAACCCGCCAATCCACGGCGGCTGAGAGCTACCTATAAGTATACCTATCAAAAAAGAAAAGCGCCTCGAAGTTGTCACGGCTACCGGGCTGCCTGGAGGCTACCTACCTAGGTAGGTAGGTTCCTACGCAAACAAGGGTCGGTGTGACCCATTAACGCATCTCATCAAGGTGATAAAAAAAGCAAAGAAATCGAAGAGAGTTGCAAACCGATATCCCGGTACAGAAAGCAAAAAAGAATACGTACGAGTGTGAGGTTCTCCCGTGATGAGAGCCCCTATTCGCGGCCCGACGACTCGTATCACATATGCATGTGTCGGCAATAACAGGTGATGCCGGGCTTCGACCCGTGGATATCCCATGGGCAAACTTTCAAGCCTCCGTCACCTTGTCTTCCATGCTGGTGGAAAACCTTGCCGGAAATCATGACATCGGGTTTGATCATGGGGCGGGTGAGGGGGCGCCGAGGCCAAGTCGCCTGCCGGCGACCGAGATATTGGCTTTCGCTTTCGTCTGCGTGCATACGCCGTAGACTACGGTCTTATCTCTCGGGCTTCGGCCGCGGGCCCGCAGCAAGGTGACGGTCATGCCATCGGAAAAGGGCTAATTGCGAATGCTCGAGGAGCGGCTCGTAGCTCGCTTCCTGATATCCCGGGAGCCAAGTCTTGGGAGGTAATCAAAGCCACCTTGGGCACTTTTGGATGCCGCGTCGCTTTCTCGGGCTGACTGGAACATCTTCGCTAAATCTGGCAGGCCTGTTCAGAGCCGGGGCTTTGACCAACCAGTCCTTGTCCCCCTCTGGCCCTTGGGAATGTGTTATCCCTAGATGGCTCCCAAACGATACCGATTCCATGGGCTCCTCTCCCTATCGTCAATCAAGGCCGTTCGATGCCTAGCATTTCGCGAAACAAGGCACGCCGAACTCCGTTTCTGTTAAAGGGGTTGCCTGTTGAGAAACGTCCTGTGGCGAGAGAAGGACCGCAGCAGGACCGCGGCCTTACGGCTCATGGCGGAATGAATCAAAGCAATAATCCGGATGATGACTCAAATCTGCACGACTGGGGCTTCTCATTGGTGTTTTCCCGTCGCTCAACCAAAGCAATCTTAATCGCCCAAAGGAGGACATATCTTGGTAGCAACTCAATTAGGCGAGGCCGGTGTTGAAGAGGCCTTCCGTGCTTCGCAAATCCGACCCCGTATAAGTTGTTGAGCCTTCAGATGGTGTGACCGCCAACCTTGGCAGCCTGTGGCTGAGGCCGAGCATCACGTACAACTACCGACCAAGCTGTTTCCTGATGATCCGAACGGTCTCGCTGGTAGTCCCGATCGGTGTTTCGGCTCAAAACGCCTATGCGAAAGAGATGGTCTTCCCCGATCCCTTATACTTAAAGCCGGAGGCCGAGTGAAAATTTGCATTTCGTCTGTCTCGTAGTGTAGTTATAGGTATTACTATTACGTGGAATTCCATATAAATAACCTAAACTACATCGTTACTTGGACTTGGGTACTGCTATGAATAGCAACTCCGGAGAGTTATAAATGGCACACAGGCGATCTCGAGGCCGCCGGTGGGGATGACGTCACCGCCTCAATGGGTTTACGGCAACTCTTCAGCTGCACATTACGTACGGACTACCGTATCTAACCCTCCCAATGACGAGATTCAAAGCCGTTTCTCCACGGCAGATCATAATGTTGTATCGCCAGTGAGCGATTTCAAGCATATGAGTATATGACGCATCTGTCCCCTGAACACTACATAACGCAGTGCATGGCTGTACGAAAGGGTAGGTATTTCGGACATGAACACCATTACGCCCCAATCAGCGGGTGGTATAGACAGAACGTTGCTACCTGGACCTGCGATGCTACTTGGTAGGTAGGTGTCGGTAATTACCACCCTACCAGCCTCGTGTCACCCCGCTCGCCAAGCATTTCGGCAAATATGGTTGCCACATGCTGCTTGATGAGTATATCGACGGACTGGTTTGCTAGGCATTTAGGGCTGAAGAGCTGTTGTAAAGGTATGGGTACCTACCGCACCGGATTGCTTACTTCTCATCTTTCTGTTCCATCCACATATACGTCGTATGCCGTGTAAAGATGTGATGTATAGTCCGTATGTAGGTACATTTATTACCTACCTGGAACCTTAAGTCGCTTTGCTTGTATGTGGGCAGATAGTGTGCGTAAAGGGTTCTGGCGATCCACTCATAGTGAACCCTTCGGAACACCGGCCCCGATCGCAGAGACTCGGGAACGCCAAGTTCATCGATTCCATCACGTGACTGGTTGGCTATTGCATCAGTAATTCGTGCCAACGGTGGTGCGCTTTCATGTGTGTATATAATTAGGTATGTATTGCTGACAGTTGGCATGTCAAATCTTTAGAATTTCGAGTACATAGTACGAAGTAGGTACCGGCGTTATGGCAACGTTGTGGAGGATTTGGAAACCGTCATGCGGAGCGGCTCAACATTACCTGGAGTAGTTAGTCTACTTGCGGAATGCATGCCGCGATACCAGGCGACGTTGATAAATTACAGACAGACAGGCTATTCCCTACCTAGCTTATGTCAAGTATCATCTCAATCAACTAGAATAAAACCGTTAGAAGGAATGTGGTACTCAAATGAAGATCATCATGTTGTGACTAGGAGATCCACCCGTGGAAACCAAGGGAGTTTCTAAGGGCGGATCCGCTACCCAACCACGCGTTAGCCCTTCTTACCCTTACGGCGACTTACTATCCTGTAGGAGCTGGGTACCGGTAGGCAGGGTCAGGACCGGCGAAAGCCCACTTCGATTGATGGAAGGAAGATATTCCCTATCCGGGTTGTTCAAGGTCGCAAGAAACCCCAACTCCGGGGACGTTGGCGAAATTCCCGAAAGGATCACGGTGAATCCGTGTGATCGGTCATTGATCCTCTTTCGTTCCCCGGGTTACCTCGGTAGACCGTAGCGCTTCCTATTATTCTGACGAAGTTACTACTACCTATGCACACCACCTACGTCGACTACTTATACCAGGATATTAGACGGCGAACGCTGTGTTTAGTGTAGCGAGTAGATTTGCGCTAGGCAACTGAATAAGTCCCTAGTTGCCTATTTTCGCCTAAACAAAGAACGATTTTTATGTACCCACAGCTTCGGAATACGCAGTAAATGAAACGCAGATTACCTGGTGTAGGTACCTAAGGTTAGTGTAGTTACATGGATAGTCGACCTGAGCCTCAGATGACGCGGCTGTCTAAGTCTGCGATCAGCCTCAACCAACAGGCTACCTACATACATACACATCATGTAGGTCTTGCCAACAGCCTATGTAGGCATGCTGTATCATAGCCGGCTAGGAATCCGGTCTACATAGCCTATATGTAGGAGCGTATCTAGATGCTGGAACATAACGCGCATTTGTACGTTCCATGGATATAAACATCTGGGCCTGCCAAAACGTCCTACCGTAGGTACTCCAGCAGGCACCGATATCGTGCAATTACAAGCAAATAGGATACTTGTGTTGCCTGGCGTGCTGTTATGACAGCACTGCCTACTTGGTAAGTATATGATTTAGGCACTCGTTAAGTTTGACCTCGACGTTTCAGGTTTGCCAAGCTGATTGATCTACCTAATCGTGAAATTGTATTCCGTTGGTACACGCCTAACGCCTTCATCTTGCCGTTCCGGCTTACCTACCACGTTGCTCGGCCACCCGGACGTATCGACAGGGGATCGTAAGAAATGGCACCGCTGAGTGACCGAGCAATACGGCAGCCCGAGGAACTGGATCAGCACGTTGGTACTAAGGAGTTACGAAGTTATGAATAGGCAAGGGTATAAATACGGAAGACTAGTTGTAGTTAGTAGAAACTAGACACCGCCGGTGGCCCGGTACCCTATAATCGGGTGTTGATATTTGCGAAGGACCGCGACCCTGTTCGGTTTGCCGGGTTTCTTTCTGTCGGCCCGCAGTGCGAACCTGGATTGGCTCCCTAGCTTTACTCACTACCTACACTACATATCTAACCCAATGTGTTATATTAGACGATGTGCAATTGGGTAAGCCCTCTGGGTGAGCGTTTGGCGCTGCGTACAGTAATACCTAGTTATTTGATTATGAGCAGAGGGTGACTACCGGTAGGCCTATGTAGGTAGCGACAGCGTACCTCGAAAGTCGGAGTGTCACCTAGGTAGGTTAGGTACCGTAGTTGACTTGCGGACCGACAACAATCTGTCAGGCGGACTGGGCCGAGCCCTGTGCAATTACCTCCGCTCTTCTAATTTTGGTCTTTGGCAAACGGTCTGCTTTAGTTACTGCCGATCATGCAGATGCCTGTCTACACCTCAACAACTAGGAAATAGCGTACCTACCAGCACGACCTGGTGGAAGACCAACCTATGGTTATTACCCTTTTCGCTATGCGACAAGACCCTGAAACAGGCCATAAAAGCGAAACGAGTCCAACCATTTCCTTCCTACGCCACACTGGTTAGTCTCTTTGTCGGTAAGGACCTTGTAATTATATAGAAACTTATAGAGAAGCGCCACTGCAACTCCGACGTGCTTTAAACGCGCGTATAGGTTTCGGATTCCCATTATAGGTAGATCGGCTGGTTGGTTCAGGCGTTGTTCCCTATTTTTAATTGAAGACCACGAAACCGGCGGTTGGGGCGCCCGTTACGTAACGCGATAAAAGAAGGGAAAAGAATTTGGATACAAGGCATGACTACTTCGTACACTAGAACTTAAGAGGCTAGGGTAGTGCATGTAAATACCACGAACACGACAACTTGTAAGCTGGGTGGCTTACTAAGACCGTTCAGGAAATGCGGGATCACGAAGTGGGCGTTGAAGTACCGAGTAATTCAGGGGGAAATAAGCGTATATTCTTGGCTAAGCTACTAAACGGTAGAAACGTGCGAAAGGAGTGCGGGAAACGCCCCTCTTATGCCCGTGCTCGGGTATAATCGGCTGTATACATGAGTCGTAACCGAGTCCTATACGACTCATGTAACCTCATGTGACCTCGGTAGGAATAGCGTCACACAACCATTATGAATCAGGTTCACTATACTGCTCCACTCCGTAGGCTACTGCCAACACGCCCTCTAGCCTTCGGTGTGGACACGAGTCGTTTACTGCCCGTCCACGGTCAACCATCCCGCCTCTACGTCAGTAAGTATGCGCTCAGAAAAACCTCCTGCTATGGGGCCTAGGAGCCCCCATTCTGGGCTGGTCGCAGCCCGAGTGCCTTCACAAACCGCTCGTATGCCGCCCGTTCAAGGGGCTTCGTAAGGCCGTCTGCCGGGTTGGCCCCAGACTTCACTTGAACAAGCGCTATATTGCCGTCCTCGACTTCCTGGCGAATATAGTGATAACTGATGCGGATGTGCCTTTTCTGCCGACTCATGGCCGTAGTACGCGCCCAACTGATAGCGCCGCTGTTGTCGCAAAGCAGCGAAATCGGGCCGGGAGGCAGTTGATTCAACTCTGTGAGAAAACTGCGAATCCACGCAAGATTGCCTGCTGCCTCGGCCATAGCCACATACTCACTGTCGCTCGAATTACGAGCGACTGTGGTCTGAAGTTTGGAGTGCCAAAGGACTGCACTCCCTCCCATATATATGATGATTCCTGTGACCGACTTTGCACCGTCTAAGTCACTTGCAAGGCTCGCATCTACTGCGGCAAAGAGTCCTAACTCGTTGTATTCACGATGCGGGTGCGCATCGGTAAGTTTCTCGTAGTGTAAACTGAGGTCTTGGGTGCCGTGTAGATACCGTGCAATACGCTTCACACTGTTCAAGTGGTCACTTGACGGGTTGGCCATGAACCTCGCCCACGTTGACGCGGCGTATCCGATGTCAGGTCGAGTAATCCACGCTGGGTAGGCTAACTTGCCAAGTTTCGAAGCATACTCATAGATCTCCTTGGAGTCGGCTTGGTCCTCACGACGAGTCGCCAACGGTGCGGATTTGAGGTCCATAGGGGTCGAAACCGGGTTGGTTGCACTCAAGCCCATGCTCGTGAGTGCCTTAGAAATATACTGCGACTGGTCCAGGCTCACATCACCGCTCGGTGAGGTCCTCCTAATTCTCACATTCAGGAACCAATCTGCCTGCCCGAGATCACTTGTCGCAACTACCTTTTTGATCTCGGATGCGACTCGTTGCAGGCTCGATAGATCCGCGCCGAAGAGTAGAAAATCATCTACGTGAGATACCACAGCTTCACCGCTCGTCGGGTTGTAGTAGACCGCATCATCTGCGATAAGCGGACGAAAACCGACCGTTTTCATAATCTCACGTGCCTTGGTCTGCCATTCGTGCCCCGACTGCTTGAGCCCATAGAGTGGATTCATCAATTGAATCACTCGGTCTACGGCCCAATTACGCTCGTCAATCTCGTTCGGGAAGGCCTGAAAGTACTCGAAAAGCATCTGGAATTGCCTCATAAAGATCTTCTCACGTAGCTTACCATTCAAGTAAGCCGCCACGAAATCGATCTGTATAACGTGCCATCCACGGATCGCAGCGAGGGCCATGAGGATTCGCCAAGATGCCGCTCGTGCCGTGGTCGCCGTGGTTTCGTTATAGTCAATGCCTTTCTTCTGTGTAAAGCCTCTTGCACAGATCCGACCTTTGAACTTATCGAGTTCGCCTGTTGATAGATACTTCTTACGCAGCACCCACGTGGCGTCTACGAGGTGCCCGTGAGTCGTCTCTGCCCGAGGCACGAACTTAAACGTACCGCGCTCGAAGTTGCTTCGGATCTCTGCGAACATAGCCTTGATCCACTGATCGCGTTCGGGTCCAGCGAGGGCTTCTTTCACACTGGGCTCGTCGGGTGTGCTCACTCTGGCATGGAACACACCGATCAACGCTCGTAAGTAGTCCGTATGAAGGGCGTTGAGCGTATCGTTTTTGAGCCGTTCCTCTGAACCTTGCTCCCGTGCTCTTTTTGCTGCCTCAATTGCCCGTTCCACAATTTTCTTCACTTCATCAAGCATCTCTCTATCAGTTTTGGTGCTTGTAAGACTCGCTAACGCATCGTTTCCGCCCTCTTGGATTAAGGCTTGTACAATATCTGGATGCTCGTCAGGTGCGTCGCAGATATACAGTTCGCCCTCTTGCTTTTCATACTCTCGGGTATGTTGCGATGCGAATTCGACGTCTTCACGGTCCGAATCTACGACGTTATCGTCTTCATTCCGGATCCTGGTCCGGTTCCTTGCGTGCTGATGCCGCTTCCTTAAGCGGTCTTGCACGGTGCGTGGTAGGCTTCGTACCACATCTCTGGGGTCTGGTTGATCAAACCGACTCCCTACGTTTTCATGAAATGTTACATGGGGCGTACGCAGCTCGCGTCCGCCATGTATTAACCACACAAGATAGTTGGTTTCACCTTCGAAACCGAGCAGAATTGCGTCCGTACCACGGGCGTCAAGTTTCTCTGACTTTACTCTGACACTCTCGTCAATGAATGCGATGCATCGGCAGCCTATAATTCTGAGGTGCGAAATATTGGGCTTCCCAGGAGGGCCACCAAGCTCGGTGTGGAAACGCTCGTAGGGGACTCGTCCACGGACCGTAGACTGGCCGGTCCGGTTGATCACATACGCCGTGGACTCTAGTCCACGGTGCCAAAACGCTGTCGGGAGCCTTGACTCAATGAACGTCGCTCGGCCCTCGTCTTGAAGGAAACGTATACTGCGCTCCGCCGTGCCGTTTTGGTATTGGTTCATTGGCGTACTCGTGACGATAAGTATAGCTTGTTCGTTGCAATAGTTGTCGAGCCTTCCCATCCCGAATTCACGGCCGCCATCGAGGCGTAATATGAGCGGTCTACGCTGGTACTGCTCATCATCTCTCGGAATCCACGCAGCCAACCGCACACTGATATATTGCAGATACTCAATCACGGCCTCTCGTGCTTCGTCCTTCGTACGATGCGCCTTGAAGGTTCGGTACCGGCTATCATCGTCCACTAGCAAGGTGTAATAGCGGTGTCCATGGATTGAAATCGGCTTGAGTTCGCCTAGGTCACCCCACGTTATCTCACCGGGATACGTGGCGCGTTCTTGCGGATCACGACCTATAGTCTTCTGTGCTTTTGCACGGTCGCAAGAATAACACGGTAGATATTCGACTTCGTTCGGTTGAAGGTCGATTCCCGTAGTCCACTTGATCGTCCACGTGAGCCGTTCGGTGCTAGGATGACATAGGCGGCGGTGCCACAAGGTGAGCTTGCGTTGCACCTCAGTAGTGGCAAAGACTCGCCCATTGACCATTGCCGAGTCGAGAGTCGATGCAAGTTCGGTGATTTCTCGAGTCGTATGCGCATCGTTATGCTTGAAGAATAACTGCGGCTCAGGTGATCCATATAGCCAGAGAAGAAAGGTCCGCTTGCTAACATTGAATGTAGCGATTACGTCTCCCTTGGGGCTCACCAACGAGTCGCGATCGATGTAGCCACCGCGCAGGTAGTGTCGATGGCCTGACACAATACGTAGAGGGAACGAGGGGATCAGTAAAACGAACGAAATTCGAAGCTCACGGCGTTCTCCCTTTGGGCCTGTGAGAGCATAAATCACACTGCCTGCGGCTATGGCACGAACCGGGCCACCGCCTGTCATAACCAAATAGGGTCTACCGGAACGTAGATCTTGGATCGTACCCGGTACGAGATCGCGCTGTTCATTGGTGATGTCAACGGTCGATCCCGTGCCGTATAAGAGTCGTGCTTGGCCATCGGTGCCAGCACTATAAACACTGGTCCCTTCTAGGCCAATCATCATACAGGCTGACGCAGCGATTTCGGTTCGGGCTGCACTCTCAGAATCAATGTTGGTAGTACGTTCTGCAACTTCTAAAGAGTGTGACTTGGGCTTCACATGTGGGAGATCTCCGATTGACTGCTCCCACGCCTTCGGGTCGTAATCGCGGCGCTTCATCTCTGCTACATAGGCGTCTTCGAGTTCTTTCAGGTCCGAGGGGTTCATTTGAGCAGAAAATGAGGCTGGTTGGTTTGCCAGATCCTCAAAACCATTGGGGGGGCCCTGACTAAGGTCGTCTTTTGCCCGGGTGACGGTGTGTGTACTGTTCGTCTTCGCCGCGTGATTGGCGCCCTCTTGCTGAGGTGCCTTTGCTCGGCAATATCTCGCAATGTGGCCTCTCTTACCACATCTATGGCAAATGACTTTGCTCTTTCCGGGCTGTTTTCGACCCGTATTCTCAGCGGTCCCGCTATCTCGGTCGTCGCTATTGTTGTTGTAGTTCCTCGGGGAACTTTTGCTACCTCGGTCTCGCTGCGTAAACGGCTTCTTTACGATTCGACTTCGGAACTCATTGTTAAATTCGTCAATGAGACGTTGAAGTGTGTATTCCTCAACACGCATGATCCACTGCACCGATTTATGCCACGGAAAAGCCTTCTCCTTAACACTTGCGAGGAACATAACGATCAGATTATCCTCGGTCTGCGTGAAACCTGCGTCCGTGCATAAGCGTACTAGACGCATCCATTTCGAGGTGTATTCGATCGGGTCTTTACCGTCGTACTCAAAGCTTTTCAAATCTTCCCAGGTGCCTTCCCGGTGGATCTTCCCAGACGCAGCGTAAGTGCGTCGAAAAATGTCGATCATCTCGCTACCTTTCTCTACTCCTTCGATGAGTCCGAGAGGACTCTCCGTACACGTGCTGTAAATAGCTCGGGCCACAATCAATTCGCCCTGGGTGCTCAGTCGGCTATCCTTCGAGTAGCCTACGATGCGCATGGAGAGTAGCAAATTGTTGTAATAACTCTTCCAATTGCTTGCGCCTTTCAGAAAGGAGGTGGGGCTAAGTTTGAACTTGAACTTCGTCCAGTCGGGCTCCTCACGGCTCGCTGGGGGGTCGCGTTGATGTCGTCTACGGGTCGTCGGGTCGCCACCGAGACCCCTCTCACTGTCGGACTCACTTGAAGAAGCATTCGGGTCCGAGTCGTCGGGCGCAGCAAACATGACACTCTTTTGCTTGCCCTTGCGCACGGTAATCGATGGGGCAATTGCCTCCTGCCGAGCACTACTGTGGAAATCGCCCTCTTCCGAGGCGTTGACGGGTCCGTCACGAGGATCCGCATCCACGTCGCTGATACGAGTCCGTTGATACGCCGAATCGTTCAACGGCTCTTCTTCCAAGGCACCCTCAAGTCGTTCTTGAGTGCTATCCGAGAGCCTAGGGGTCGGATACGCGTCGCTATCGCGGTAAACCTGGAATTCCTCAAACTGTCTCCGGAGCTCGCGCAGCTCGGTGACTTCACTTTCTAACTGACTGACTTCCTCAACTTTGGCTTGATACTTCGCTTCCGTCACGGCTCGCATACGCTCTGCAGAAGCGGCGCGGTCGTGCAACTCAGCGAGATTTTGTCGGATGCCCTCAAAGGTGACGCCAACTGGAGTTGCCGGCACAGCGTTGTCGTCACGTTCACGCTCCGTGTGCGGAGCGTCTCCGGGGGTGGTTGACTCTATCTCAGACATCGTGATCTTCTTTTCCTGGTAACAAATGCGCTAGCTACCATGTAAGCTGGGTGGCTTACTAAGACCGTTCAGGAAATGCGGGATCACGAAGTGGGCGTTGAAGTACCGAGTAATTCAGGGGGAAATAAGCGTATATTCTTGGCTAAGCTACTAAACGGTAGAAACATGCGAAAGGAGTGCGGGAAACGCCCCTCTTATGCCCGTGCTCGGGTATAATCGGCTGTATACATGAGTCGTAACCGAGTCCTATACGACTCATGTAACCTCATGTGACCTCGGTAGGAATAGCGTCACACAACCATTATGAATCAGGTTCCCTATACTGCTCCACTCCGTAGGCTACTGCCAACACAACTGGTTTTCTACGATAATACCTAGTTGTAGGCCAAGATTCTTTATGATGCCAAGGCTAGGACTTTGCGAATGCTAGGCGTTTATCGACCTTGGCCCTCATAGTAGCGTATACCAGCTGGCTAAAATGAGTGGCTTGAACAGCTGAGAAACAGCTACACTAGACGTCCCAGAAGTGTTTAGTCTGTACGGACGCACGGAAGGCTTAGATAACTAATAGTTAACTATTACACCGTACCTGAAGTCTCGGCCTCATACACAGTATTGGCCGCAATGAAATCTACCAGAAGGAAATAGAACACTCAAGTCCCCTCGCCTACACTAGTCACGGAAATACCCATTGTTAATCGAGGAGTCTTGACGGGCGTCATTGTAGAGATTTGATTGGTCGAATTGCTCGTCTAGCGCTCTATTATTACCGGAGCGATCAAGAAATTTTATACCTACGTCGTACCTGAGGTAAGTACCTAGCTTTGTTACTACAATTCGTCGGCTGGAAATAGTGGTCTCAGTCGAATGAAATGCGTTATTACTTAATACTATCTAACCTACGGGGCTGTATCTATACATTCGTATTGTAAAATGTAAATGGTGATATCTGGATTTGCTTGAATGAATCACCAGACTTTGCTCTCTTTACGAACTACTCTGACTTACACTCTGCTCATCTATTTGCGCTTTACGGAAACGGAAAAACTTCTTATTAGCTCAAAGCAATCCCAAAGACCTAGGTAGTCTACCTAGACCCTAGAAACATACCGACGCTACGGTCTACCGACCTGGGTAATGTGCGATGGTGTGTAGTGTACTAGGTAGATACCTACTCCCGTACATGACAGCCGTCGAAAGACAAATCGTGAGGAAGCCTGCTATGTATACCTCCATACAATACACTACGTATGTGTACAAATGCCCGCTAGATGTCTATTTGACTCATTCAAGCTACGAAGTATCTACTCTACTTACCTATTGCATGACAGCGATACCGGGACGCCGGGCTGTAGGGTATTCGCAACTTTCCTCGCGCCGTAAATGCCTACGTGGTGATTTATTTTTGTCTCGGGTATCTGACCGCTTTTGAAATTTGCACACATGTCAAAAGATCACACTGTCCATTCACATGCAGGCCACGGCACACAGAAGGCTACGGAGAAGCACGTGAGCATTGCAAAGAGTCAGGACCCTGAGATGATTGTCTATGTGCCTATCTCGGTTTCCAGACAAGACAGAAACGGCTTTCAGCTTTCAGCAGTTACCTAGGTGATACCGTGATAATGGATGGCAGCCGTACTGGAGCGTTTCGATATTGGCAGGTAGGTAACTACCTAGGCGATCTGATGGCGAGGTGCCAATGTGCCATGTAACTACCGTACCTGTTAGTTACCTTCAAGAGCCGCCCAAATAGACCGGCCTACCGCCAGATTCTCGGGGAGAAACAAGAGATACCTAGGACGGGCTGTCTATACGGTACTGCATGGCCGTAGGTAGCGGAGGTACGGACGTACAAACGCTATGTACTTCGGACTGCAAGAGTATTGCGACTGGCGCAAGCTGATTTGCGGAGATTTAGCGCCGACTTGGCTGCAAGGCGCTATTAATAGAATTTTGTCACCGGCTGCCCCTGTTTCTAGTACACAGTGCACATGCACTACAGGGCGTCTTGTGTCGCAAACATCCACCCTTGCCCAACAGTTCCCGAGACAGCCATTCAGATCCCGGCATGCCCCTCCATGCTGCAGAAGAGTGGGCCCCACAGCGCTTGGCATACAGATGATGGAACACACCATCTGCACATAGGTACGGCAGCAATACCGTACTGGACAGTGGTTGACGTGATTGTGAGCGATGGCAAGCGCAAGCGCTAAGAGAGCTGTGTGATTGGGAAATCTGTCGCTCAAGTGGGTAGGAAGAGAGAGCGCATAGGCAGGGAGTCTGTTTAGGCACTCTAGTGTAGAGCGGTTTCGCTGGAGCGACAACTGGGCAAACCGATGACTAAGAGGGCATATGCACAAAGGATTGTTCAGGACAAAAGGGACCTGAGTATGTACTCGTGGCTGGTGCCGGAGAGCCTGTGACTTGGGCTTGAACAAGGCCTCTCCTTGTGCAAGAAGTCGGTCGCTTCATTGAATGTACACCATGTATGTAGGGTACATCACGTCCCTACCTCGCAACTACATGCGACCGGCGTACCGGTGTACATCCATCGTGATGCAGCACAGCTAGTGCAAGTTAGTGGTGTACCGTTTCTAGCGCAAATCTAGCTGCAAATCCGGCCCACCCTGTGAGCCCATGATAGTAGCCGGGGCCAATGAAAAGTCGCACGTCCGTCTCCCGCAGCGCCATTGTCAGCTGAAACAGGACACAGCAGGTACCTGGGACGGTCGCGATGCGCTATTGGGGCTAGCGACGGGCTACTCGTAGCGTGTTTCGTGCCATGTACATCCCTAGGACTGCCCTGTGTATGGACAGTACATGGGCTGCCCATGATTACAGCGCAGGCAGGTCACTGCTGCTGCAGGCGCGCATGTACTCTGGAGAGGTTGCACAGTGCAGCCGCGACTGTGCTGCACCAGCAGGCCGAAAAGTACTTTGTACATTCCGTTTTCCGCTGCTGCAACACTGGGGGCCCATGAACCCGCTCTGCGCCAACCAGCGCCTGCGCCCACCTAAATTCCCTTCCCAACCACAACCACGGACCGCATCATTACTCGTATCCATTCGATCTCCTTTCCTCGTGCTTTGGCAAGATCCTCTCCCCTCTCTTCCTCCATGCACGCCGGTTTGTTTTGAATTATACCGTTTTTTTTTCTAATCTGGTGCGAGCAGTCAAGACAGGCATGCCAACCACACTGCATACAACACACACAGGCCCTACAGCACCCTTGTCCATCTCGACCCATCATCTTGTCTGGTCCAAACCCGACGTTTCCTTTCTTTCTCGCTTTTAACATCCTTCATCTTCACAGCCGCCGTTAGTGACACCGTACCCAGCGTTACCGTAATCCTCAGACGCTTGCTACCCCCGGCAGCCCCTCTCGAACTGCGGATACTTTATTCGCCTCTTCCTCCCGTCACCCAATTTGGTATACGCCTCAGCCCGGATGTTCCTCAATGGCTCTAGACTTGTAGCCATTTGAAACGCACGTCTCTCCAATCCTGCCTGCACATGCCCCCGATACGTCGCCTATAGTACATACTTATCCCATTTGTCTCTTTATCTTTTCTAGCCCCGACTTGAGGCTTTCTATCATTTCTATCAATACGCCAATCAACCGCCAAGACGTCGCGGACAATAAATCTCTTTGTGAAGGGTCCTTGGTCCGCCGGTAAAAGACTCAGGCGCTTCTAAACCGACGGTGCGGTCTTTTTCTAGAGCCGACAAGAGGAGGAGTCAAGTACAGGAATAGGATTCAGCAGGACTGTCCACCACGTTTCGACTATACTATTCACGACTGCCATTCCTTAAAACACGTTCAACATATCTTACAACTTCTTCAGCTTCAGACAGGCCTTTCGCGATACTATAAGTCCTAATTGTGCCCCCGAAGGTATCTCGACAGGACGAGCGTGGGTGCCACTAACCCTGTCCAGCGTGGATTGGGAGAGAACAGGCTCTTCGGTCACTCGGATATCTTATTCAATGGTTGAATATGCCTTCCGCCGCCGCTAGACGAATGTACGAGGATCAGATACCCTCTTTTATGTCCATAATAGATCCAGAGAGCGAGACCATAGGAGACAGGGAGTTGGTCACTGTGGTGGAGCCCAAGTTCATGGAGATGGAGTCGTCATGTGCGCCTAGGCACATCGATCGCAAGATTCCCCCAGCAACCCAACACCTACGACCTTTACCGTATGGCCCTACTCACCGACATCATGACAGTACGTCAACGCGAAACTCGGAATCTACCGACTCCTCCCCCACCCTTACTACAGATTCCTCCTCGCTCTCGGACCCGTCGCCTTCGTCGTCTCCTGACTCGCCCGTTAATCTGATTCCCTTGAACTCGTTCCCTTCGAGCACATTTGGTGAATTGCCGACGAATATGAATTGTCTGCAGATTGACCGCAGTACGACTAGTACCAGCTTTGAGAGACCAATGACATCTCCCGGCCCTAGGAAACCTAGAAACATGAAAGGTTTATCCATACAACCTCCATTTGCGACATCTACAAACAATTCATTGGTCTCCGAGCCGTCTTCGCCTTCCTTCATTAAGCCAAAAATGCCTGGGCCGAGGAAGAGACCTAGTCTACTTAGTCTTAAGACTGATTCGCAAGGCCTCAATCTTCGTCCCATGACCCTAGAAACTCCAAATTCACCCGGCCGACCGCCTATCCTACAACGCAGGTCTCTAAAGCATTCGACCTCATCACCGCATATGCTTTCTACGATAAGATCCTCGACATTTGGTCCATCGGGTGGAATGACGTTCCCCACGGTGCTCGAACGAGGTACCTCTGGCCTATCGGAAGTATTGCGACCGACGAAATTGAGCAATGTGAGCAACGACCTGGGTTCTACAATTATAGAGGAGGACTCTCCCATCAGGCCACAATTGGCAAACTGGGCTGCGATGGATTTCGAACCCTTTCATGACGAATCAGAAAAGAACGAGGATCAAAAGTCACCGGGCTATCCAGATGGTCCAATTGCGATTTACGATGATAGCGTCTACCTTTATCTGGAACCCACAGCTGAGGAGGCTTCTAGATTCGACGTAGTGATTAATGTGGCTCGCGAGGTTCACAACCCATTTGCGGCTTCGGCCATGGAGAATAACGGTGTGGGAAGTTCAGGACCGTCGCTGGACGACGAGGTGGAGACCGAACAACAGATACCAGACACTGCCATGACCGATGCCAGCTTTACGACTGCGTTCGAATATCCGCCTTGCGACGAGTCTGGCTCAGAGACCCCCACCACACCGAAAGCGGTTCCGAGGGATGAGCCTGAATACATACATATGCCTTGGGACCATAATACCGATATTGGATCGGACTTGATGTCGCTTTGCGAAATGATTGAAAAGCGCACCAAGGAGGGGAAGAAGGTGCTGGTTCACTGCCAGCAGGGTGCGAGCCGTTCAGCCAGCTTGATCATCGCATACGGTTTATATCAAAATCCAGGGCTAAGCGTTAACGATGCTTACTATGCCGCTCAAGCCAAGAGTAAATGGATAAGCCCGAATATGCGGCTGATGTACTGTCTACAAGATTTCCAAAAGGAAGTTTCAAAGCAGAGGCGACCGCCACGGCTGGCTACTTGTCTCAGGAGCGGACGAAGCCCTACTAAACATCGACTCACATTGTCAGCTGATGGCCTAGATATCAAGCCGAAGGAGCCTATGACCGCGCCTCTTCCAGACGAGAAAGAAGATGTACCCAAAAGTTCCAGCCCAGATAAGAGCAGGGGCCCGTTCCATTCTCTAGGAAATTCGGCCTCCAACATGGAGGCAATATCACCCGGGCCATCATCCGCCCCGTCCAGCTTTTTATGGTCAGAAGTTGGGGAGGGTAAGGAACCAGCAACCGTAACTCGCTTCAACTTTGGCGATACGCTAGCGCCACCCCCGGCATTTGAGCCTAAACTGGAAGTGAGGCATCAGCCATTATCTCCACGGAGATCATCTTTCCTCCAGCCCCCTCCATCTCCCGGGTTTCCTCAGAGTTCATCAAGTGGAAATGGAAGGTCTGGGCTCTTGGATTCGAATATGGGTCTTAAGCGACAGAATCCCTTCGGCAACCATGATAAGACGTCATATCCCCGGGGGGTTCTCATGGCCCCGGTCTTACCTGTTGAAGATTCATTGAGGTCTCCAAGGCTTGAAACCATGACGAGCAACCCCCTTCGTGATTCGTTTTCGGTTGTCTCTGGGATGAAATTCGTTCAATCACCACCAACGCCTACCGAGAATCTGTTTTCCCCACGGGAAACTGTGTTTCCCAGGAATCCCTGGTTCCCTTTCGGACGTCCTTCTCAGATGGCTGATCCACGGAGCCCCCCTACGAAAGGGGAAACCCCCATCACACGGTCAATAGACGATGTGTTATAGCGGTCGTATTACTAAACGTCGCATAAATACCCCGCGCCATTGGGCTTCGCGGCTAAATCCAGCCGAACCGATACGGCCGTCGTTGAATCGTTATTCCACTCGACTGGGTATCATCCGCAACGAGGATCTACCTCCTTTTTTCATATGTCTCAATTCATCTGCCACAATCGTTTACACGTCTCGTTTCTTGTCGTTTTTTAGTTTTACAGCATAACCCGTGCATCCGAAGGGCGATACCGGACATTCCGGGCGGCGCAATTTCCATACAAAAGTCATCAAAGGGGGGGCGGTCATCGCGTGGCTTTTTCCACTTCATATTCGTGGTTCCATGGCATCCATCGATCCAGTGTCAATATGTAATCTAAACTCACCAGCGGGCAAAAGGAAAGGGGTCGTTATCACCACCAAACGGCGGGGCATACATAGCAGGCAGGAGCAAGAGCGTCGGGAGGAAACAATCAAGAGGAAGGGTATCCCTCATGGATGGAGCGTTGTGTCTGCTTTTTTCGGCTTTGTGGCCGATGATGTGCCTTTGCGCGAGCAGCATCGGTCGGGAGACGGGCGAGCTGATTTCCGCTAGCGAGCGAGCGAGTTACCGCACCGCACCGCACAGCACAAAGCGTGGAGCGGAGGGCGTTTCTGGGGGAGTATTGGGCAGGGCAGGGGCTGGAGGACGGGTATCGGACACCTGCACATACAACGTGTTGCGTTTTAGAGAGACATCGGGCCTTGCGGGTTCCTTGTCGGGACGGGGACCTGTTGTATATATAGTTTATGGGATTCACAATATCGAACGCCGTGCGATCTGTGCGGGGCATTCAATCCATGGCTCTTCAGATTTGTGGTCGAGTTCTGATTGTGTTTTGGTGACTCTTGGTTTGGGGAAGAGACGGCTCGGTATTGGATTGCGTAAGTGAGTTTGTTAATGGGCGGGCATATAATTACTGCTGGGTAGGTAGTCCGGATTGCGAACCCTACGCTAATACCAATCTAATTCTACACTTCATGTACTTGTATACCTACACAGATTTAGTTGTTGTACGGAAGCCCATCCCGGGGCGAGTAACCCACAACCCGGACGTCCTCGCTCCTTACGACCGGATATACGGAGATGTTGTGAGCGGCCGGGCCGTGACCGGTTCCGTCGACGGAACGGGGGATATTTATCCCATTTCCATTTCCATTTCCCTCTCGCTTTCCACCATCATTATCACACACATTTACTTTTCCGCAGTTCTTTTTCATGTTTCTTTTCCTTCTCTTCATCCTCCACAAGACAACAATATACATATGGATGGCATATCCGGCACCCCTCTCTGCACCGGATATGCCATCCCTATACATATCTATTACCCAGATAGTTATAACACCAATTCCGCACCGAACCCCGAGCTTCTATTCCACCTAACCTCCCACTAGCCCGGTTCAATATCAACACAGACCTAGAATACCTAATCTATGTATACATTCTTCACCCAGTAAAGCTCGTATAAAAGGGTAGGTAGGCACATAGATAGGCGCTGAGACACCGGTCCGAAGCCGGAAGAGTCCAAGCGCCGCGGTTTTTTCGCCGTGCGGCTATTTTAAACACGGAGGTGTGTCCGGACTTATTTTTGGATCGGGGGTCTACTTAGCTTGGTTTCAAGTTTTCGGCGCCGAGGATTAGCAGGCGCTTTGTTTGCTGTTTCTGTTTCTGTTTCCGGTTTGTTTGGGACTGGGATGGTATGTTTGACTTGTTCGCAATGTCTTTGGGTATAGGTATTCTAGGTATAGTACCTGGATCTGTGTGCAGGTCTGATGCCTGCGAAATGTATTTATGTACTTGAATCACCTATAATATATACAACGAAATCTGAAACTCTAGGTAGTAAAGAGCAAACAACGACTTCTTTGCCTGCTTTCGCTTTTGTCTTCCCCTCCCCTTTTCTTCTCTTTCTGGGAAAGGGGAGGGATCTATCGTGTAGCGAGACCGATGGCCGCTTTCCCTATACCTCCCATTCAAGGGAGCGGGACGCAGAGACCAAGAGAGGAAAAGAAGAAACCAGCAAAGAGAAACGAAAAGGAATTCGATCCTTCGCTATATCTAGGTATCTTATCTGGAAAACAGTCTAGAAAAAGAAATCATGCGCGGTTACTGCGCTTTGTCAGCCTGCGCCTTGGCGGCTTTTTTCGCCGCTTCCTTGGCTTGCTTCTCGGCGCGCGCGATGGCGGCTTCGGTGCCGATGCCGCCGAATACGAGCCCTACGCCGAGGTACTGCATGTGTGTCAGACGGTGGCCGAAGGCGACGACCGAGAGGATCATTGTGAACATCTTGCGGGTGACGTTGACGGTTACGAGAAGGACCGAGGAGAACGTCGAGAGAGTGTAGACTATATCACATTCATGGGTCAGTAATTCCCTATATATATGCGGTAGCTTGACGGGCAAAACAGGGTGAAAAACAGGGAGGAGGCGACTAACAGATGAATACCTGCCCGACGGCGCCACAGGCAGCAAAGCCTAGGATATCAGACCACACAGCCGGGTTCCTCGCCATGAATGCAAGCGCATCTTCGAGCTCACCGGCGCTACCTGCGATATCCATGCCGAGCCACTCACCAATGCCGGTGTGAACCAGCCAGGGACTAAGGACTAGGTACGCGACCATGACCGCCATGCTCATGAGATTATTGGCGCACATCATCTGGGGCCCCGAGTACGGCTGGAAGGTGCTGAAGATGTAGTCTTGGGTGCTGTTTGTGAGGCCGTCGAAGAGCAGATTGATACCCAGTAACAGCAATCCCCAGCCGCTATTGTGCTCCGTCGAGGCCGACCCATGGCTTTTGCTCTTCTTGCCAGAGTGTAGCGTGAACACGGCGACGCCAGCCGTCACGGCGGCCACGACCAAGTACTTATATAGGGGGTATCGCTTGCGGAACACGGTGATGTGGAGGAACATGACGGGCAGCAGCTTGCAGCTCTTGGCGAGTAGGAAGGTAATGTAGTCGATGTGAGCGAGGGAAGCATATCCGAAAGGCGAGGCGAGGGAGCTCGTGAGTGCGACAAGCAACAGCGGCATCAGGATACGCGAGGATGGAATGATGGGCGGCACGGCCGAGCCCTTGGGCGTGCTGAACCACAGATACAACGCACCCGTCGTCGCGGCGAAGAGCGACTGGATCGTGTTCAGGAACACTGGGTACTGGAAGACCTCGGTCTGGCCCGGCGGACCATGCGGCGTCGTCGTGAGCTTTTCTTGGAGATAGGCCCATGTGAGACTGTACATCCAGCCGCGTCAGTTAATTCACCTCTCCGTTCTTCTCTTCTCGGCTGGTGGCTATCCGATCTGGTAAAACGTACAAGGATCCGTATATACCAGCGACCGCGATCACAAGCTGCGTTGCCCCGGCGTCTTGTTTCGTTGTCGGTGCCGGCGCGCGTACGGGCTTGATGACCGCACCGTTGGACGGGCTACTAACGTCATTCTGCTGCTGCCGTTCCCATGGCTGGCGCGATTGGCCGGCGGTATATTCAGAAGAGACCTGGCGCTCTGTCGGGCGGGCTTTGGTGCGTGCCATTCTCTGGGCAGTCCGAATTGGGTCGGAGGGGTTGGCGACCAGATCCAATCAAAGCAGACAGCGCCAGAGATGAATATATATAATATAAGTAGGTAGTCTGCGCAGACACAGAGGGATGATCTCAGGAGTTGTATGTAGCGAAAACTGCGCAGACTTGCTGCATACCTACATGATTATGTAGCGGGCAGCTTAGACGCGACAGCAATTGATGACAGTTGGCCCTTCGTCGCGGCAGAATCATCGGATCAGATATGGCTCGGGCCTTCTTAGCTGGGCGGTGAGAAGAGAACCCCTGCGCGCCAGCTGCCTAAGGAGGTTAGTGGACTCTTTAGAGGATACTTAGGTAGGTGCCTAAGTGCACACTAGGTACAGCGGTTACACTGTATGCCCTAGTGTACCCCGGGCTTCTGCCTGGGCCTACTTCGTACGTAACGAAGTCATGCTAGCGTAGTGTACAGCACAGAATAGGTACATGATGTACCTGATCCAGGTGAAAATACCGTGTGCGACGACTTCCCTATTGTCGCCGACACGGTGTGGGCCGGTCTAAGAGCTGTGTGGGTCCGGTAGCTCGGTTTCGAGTTGC
The DNA here is from genome assembly GCA_028637635.1 of Xylariaceae sp. X802. NCBI lineage: Eukaryota > Fungi > Ascomycota > Sordariomycetes > Xylariales > Xylariaceae > Xylariaceae sp. X802. Next base: position 210,133 of record JAJFDH010000032.1, read on the forward strand.
GCTCGCGGTCGGCCTCCTTTCCTCCCTAACTTTACTATTAAGCTAACTATCACTCTTGCCTCTCGATAGTGCCTCACCTTACCTTACCTTACCTTACCCTACCTCGTCTTGCTTCATCTCCTTCTTCTTCTTTTTCTTCTTCCCTCTTCCCAGATGCCCATTCATCTTCTAGCACGTCCTCGGGCGCTGTGCCACGCCAGCTATCTCGCACATCCCCATCATCTGTCCTACCTTCATCCCACCCGCCCCTTTCTCGCTCCATAATACGCTGTAGCTGCCATACCCCCTATCTCCATCCGCCTCCTTATTCTTTCTGCTCGCCCGCGCTCTTACTATGCATCACGTTTCCTCTATTACGAGGGTTATCAGCTCTGCACTGGCGCCCGCGGGCCCTCGAGTCGATCCTCTTTCTGCCGCAGCCGTCCGCCACCTAACATGACCAGAACTACCGCGCTCGCTTCGCGCATCGCCTACAACTCCGTCTATGCCGTACTATGTCTCATCCTAAGCGCCTTGCTCCTCGTCGTCCCGGGTGACATTATCCGACAGACTCTCACCACCTCCACTCGCCAGGTCATCAACCTCATCGTCCTCGCTGTAATCTACGTGCCGGCCATCCTCATCGTCTTGTTCGTCTACGCCCTCCGACTCTATGTTACCCGCACCGTGCTTGCCTCCATCCCGAAGCCATGGATGCCCATCGAGAAAGGCGATCTCAATGCCGAGGTTCGTCACATGATTGTTAGTCGACTAGATCGGAGTGCGACCATTGCTTTGGCAGCCCGTCCTAAAGTCCCTGCGCCGCCCTCCGGTTCGGATCTGCCCTCGGCGCCCGCAGGCAGCATAGGCGAGGGCGATAACGGCCGTGATGCCGAGGTCGAGGAAGGGAGCATGTCTATTTCAATGTCCAGGTCAAATCCACCAGTAGCGGACGGTATTTCTCCCTCGCACTCGACCCCGTCACCACCTGTATGGGGCGAGGTAGAGCATTACGGCTGGAGCTCGCCTGCCTCACCTGACCTACCCAATCTCCAGTATTCCACGGTCTTGGCAGAATTACCAAACCTGATCGAGGCCAAAGCTGTCACGCAAGCCCCGACGGATCTAGACTCGATCTCTCATGAACCGTTAATAAACCCCGATGCCGTCATGCTGCTACAACGCAACGCGAACATGACTCTCAGGGGCTACGTAGCCCATCTAACCGAACTTGACGTCCTGCCCGGTTCTCAGAACTTAGCCCATTTCCTAGACATATACGAGCGAGTTCGCTTTTCGGGGCGCCCCATGTCAAATGCCACCTTCAGGCGACTCATGCAGCTATTTGCCGAACTATTGCGAGCAATGCGACCTCTCGACCCGTCCTTTCTCTACGATGCACGGGACGACAGCAGCAGTTATCTTGGTTTCGATGGGCACATTGACGACCATGCGCCTCGGGATTCCAGCCCGAGTACGCCATCACGAAGTATACGTAGCTCCCGCAGCTTCGACCGGAGTAATTATCGGGGTAGCGCACATTCGCATGCGCATGCGCTTGGGTCGGTTGCCACGAGACGCCAGTATCGCACAGCGCCGACGACACCCAGGAGCTTTGGTAATGGTTCCGTCAGGTCTCTCTCACCCAGTACCTACAGCGGAGGTAGCTTTGCGCAATCCGCGAGGTCATATGCTGCTAGTCGAGCGTCCACGTCACATGGTTCAGTCATCCGTCTGTCTACGGCCGAAGATACGGGCGACCTGCCGTATGTACTGCGGCTTACAGATACCCTTTGAGGGCGATACGTTGAGAGAAGACACACGGCTTACGACGGTACTTTAGACGAGATCTAGTGTTAACTCATTTTAGCTATGTCGCTAACTTTGCTTCCCCTAACCGATACATATCTGCTGGTGTGGTACACCTAAGGGGTAGCATAACCGCAGAACCCCTCCAGTCATAGCGTGTCAGCCATGTGCCATGTGCCTTGTTGTCGCCGGCGTCGTGCGCCTCGACTCTTAAGTTCACACACAGTTATATTGGCATACTGTGGCAAGCCTGATTCCAGACTGAGCGGTACGTTGGTTCAGATGTCTCCCTGCACTTTGATGGGTAAGAGCCAAGTGTATAAGAATAACGGCGAGGACTCCGCTGGACTCTCCTATCTCGCCTATTTTATTCTATACACGACATCGCTTTACACAACAGCTGCCTACGGAACATAGCAGGGCTACAAATCGTAGTATTCACAGATGATACAGATCAGGTCGGGACTGGAAAGAACACGAACTGAGCGTGTAAAGTGAATGAAGAGAGTACATGAAATCCATATACCTTGGAAAAGGAAACTCAGATTCCCCTTTGCACCGGCCAAATATATCGTGATTCACTTCTGCGAGGGATGTGTCGAATGAATCATTCACCTGGCAGCTACACGGCATACAGCCAGGCCATCTAAATCGCTAAGAGTGATGGGTGTACACGATGACAGAAGATTGCGAGAGGGAGCGCAGGGCAAAGCGCAGCAGAGAAATCGGAGATCCAGTCTCTATCGAAAAGCTAGCCCGGTTCGCTTGGCAGTCAGGCCTTGCCCGATGAATTCTTGAATTGCATGGAACAGGTGCCTACGGGCCATTGCCCTCGCGTACAAAAACAGCCGACCTGGGGCCAAACCGTTATACAGCCTATGACCCATGACTGACCAGGCCGACGACGCGATTCGACGAGAAATTGGGGGAAGAGGCGAATGAGCAAGACCCCGACGTGTTGCAAAGCTGTGCGGCACAAAAGTAGGATGGCAGTGCGCCAGCCGGACGACTCTTCCTAAGCCGCAACAATGATTCCGAGGGCAAAACAGGCTGACAGACCGCCGTCAGGGGCAAAGAAGGATGATTGCCAAGGAAGCGTCGCTAATTTGCCCAGACCTAACACCGCGTGGATGTCTACGGCATATGGACAGAGAAGCCCTGTCAGAGCGCCTATGGCATACTGTCAGATCACTGCTACGGGACGATAGACTTGTTAAACACTGTCCATTCGCCGTTACAGTCGAGGACCGGGATGCTCGGTTTCCATCTAGATATATAATTTAAAGAGAGGTTGGCACAACCATAGGCTACTAGCAAGTCCGAGTAATACGGTTATCCTTCTTCTATCATCGTCGTCTAGTCCATTCGCGTGACACGCTACTCCTACCCCCTTATGGCTAGATGTAAAAGCAAATCAATTCATCCGTAATTGATGAGGCAATACATACTGAAATCGGAACCGGGCTTTGCTCGTCGCTAGAGCTTCTCCCAGCCGTTCTCCTGGCATATGCCCTCGATCAACCAGGTAGACAGCCACGTCGCGACGTTAAGCAAACATCCGCCATAACTACCACTACTAAACAGAACAATGCTCCAACCTCTTCACAGATAGTGGGCAACCAGCAGCCTTCGGGCCGCTCCCCAGGCGTAATGAATCCGTGGTCTTCAGTTACGAAGTCACAAACCGGTATCCCGCCTCCCAAGCTGAAAGTACGTAGACTCAACGTCTCAAAACACCTTAAGCTTCCGAGCCAGAACCCCTGATCACAAAGCCATGAAGGAAACAAGATAAGACCCTGAATATCTGCGGTGCGGGATATGGCGAGTATGAATACATACTAAGCAAGTATCCAACATCAAAGACTTAATATAATAAAATATAAACCCTAGAATTTCTACACAACTCAAGCAGTACCAAACAAACAATTTACCCAGCCTCACACGCAAACTCATTTCTGAATCTCGTTAAAGAAACGCGCCGTGCATGATCGACAGCGATTCCATCCCGGATCTCGAGAGCACAGAACGAATAAGTTGCCCCCCCTGCATGCCCCTTCTGCATCGCCGTTGCGGTACATCAACTCCAATCCACAACTCAACCAACTTACAAGAATCCCTTCACAACAGTCATCCTTCATATACCACCGCAACACACCCAAACACCGATTCCGAGCCAAGAGAAATTCCCCAAGCTCGCTCAGATCAATCCCGTTCTGAGTATGTATAAACCAGCCAAATACCCAAGCGCGCATTTCTCTCCAATACCCCTATAGATGCGCCGCAGAACCAAAGACGATCAAAGATAAACACCAGCCAGTACCCATCTCAGCCATCCCAACCATCCCCAAGAGAAAAAAGCCAATAATCGTCAAGACAAAAAAGAGCATCCAGAAACCACAAGTCCAAACAACGTAAACACCCCATACCAAATCCATCCAAGAAACCAGCAAAAATCCACAACAACAAAGACTCCTTCCCATCTCCAGACTCCCACGAACCGTCCCAACAGAACCAAGCCCGCCCGAAACACCACCACAAGACATCACAAATCCCCGCCAACCGCGTAACTCACAAGAACAAAACCAACCCAATAACCAAAACGCCCCAAACCCAGATCACCCCGTGCAAACCATCAAGTAGGTAACCCAAGCAACCAACTCGAAACTATCCAAACAAACCCACCAACCCAAACAAACAAAACTAAGCAAAAGAAACATCCCCCAAAAATACCCCTTAAAAACACCCTCCACATCCACAAGCCAAAGCCAAAGCCAAAGCCAAAGCCAAAGTAAACACACACACAAACAAACAAACAAACACAAACAAACCACACCACACCACACCACACACACACAAACCACACCACACAACACCAATACAAAATACCAACAAACCCCCAGCCGTCCACAAAACCGAGTCAGTGTGAACATTATGTAGCTACCATCGAATCCCGTTACCGGGGCAGTTAGTTATGTATTGTTGATGTTGTTGAATGTAAGGGGTACTTCGTGGTCACCTATTATTAGCGAGCAATTATTACCTACACCACCTAGGTACCTACCTGACTACCGGTACCAACCTACCTAGACCCCTAGAGTCGCCGGAAAGTTTGAGCGGAATTATGTCCCACGGAGTCACGGCAGATTAGTGCTCAGGCTATAGTATTAGGTTCAGCCCAGCTCGGGCTAAACGCGGCACGGCTCACATGAAGCTTCCCGTTACGATTCAGGCATTACTACATACCTGAGTCTATGTCTGGGGAGCTATGGGCGCCATATCATGTCACAATAGAGATGCCATAAGCTTATACCTGGTTTGAGATGTTACTGCAGCTTAGGCTTGAGATTCCTGTTTTTCAAGTCACGTCGCATAGGAGGTGAGCCACGTGATCCATAAAGTGCACTCGATTTTTGCATTGCGGGTTGAGAAGCGGTTTTATTATGATTGACCAAGCTAGGCATGTGCCTTCCGTGAGAATACCTTTCAGACACTCGAGCCCACCACTGATTCAACGACGAATTGTAGTGGTCATGGCCAGTTTTGGAGCAACGTATCCCTTTTCTCTTCAGGGCCTAACGAAAGTTGTGTTGATATCTCCTGGCGACGAGAACGCGGGGAGACGAGAAGGACGAAGGATTAATGCTCGGCGTGCCATAGTAGGTTGCGTAGGGGTGTGGGCGTTCCATAAGAAATGTGAGTACAAAGCCGAGAGAGAATATGGTGGCATGCATTGCAAATGAGCAAGTTCGAAACTGCGTCTGGATTCGATAGTGTGTATAAGTACCAGAGCCTTCTGCCATGGTCGGGGATCTCATGCTGAGAACAAGCTCGAGACCGTTTTGAGGAGCCCGCATGACTATGAAAGGTGGCATCGATACTTTCTAATCTCCCGGCCGTCCAGATAGGCCACAGCATGTGCGACTACTAGACACCCGGAAAGAGACATACAGGATGAGAAGTTCTCAAGTCTGTACCTGAGGGTTTGAGGCCGTAATTCGAACCTCATCCATGTGACGTGCTGGATCGGTGATAAATAAGAATTGGTCGTAGGCCGCAGAATTGTGGCTTACACACTTGCAAAATCGATAATGCCGTTGCCAGACTATTAATGTCGTGTTTGACTCGGCGAGGGGAACGGTCAAGAGAGCGGATAATGAGAAGATGTGTTGGTTTTCTGTCTTTTTCGGAGGCTTGGAGAGAGGAAATTGGAGTCGTCACGTCGTTTCGTAGATACCACACCCGGAACAGGAGCCTTGCGGCAAGTCAGAATCTGGAAGCCTCCTCAGAACACGGGGTATGTCGCCAAACCAGGCCCCACTGTAGAACTGTCCTAGACAAATGTATGAACTTTCTGTTTCGGCGCGGACGCCGTCCAATCCTAGCAAAAGCAAATGGCGCCATTTACTCGGGCGATTGCGCTTGGCTGCGGCGCATCTTTTCGGCTTCGAGATTCTCGTACAACAGAAATAGAGCCGTCTCATTAGCCTTGGCTGTTCCCATGATAGTGAACATTCGTTCGCCTGTGTCATCATGCGGCGCCTGTGCTTCTCGGTCAGTTGTGATACCACACCAGTGTAAATAATTTTCAGCCGAGGAAAAATGGTTCATAGAATCATATGTTCGTTGTGTGTCACCTCGGCCGGGAATAATATTACGTACCTTGGCGATTGAGATACGAGCGCCAGAAGTCTTGCGAATCTCGCTGATCTTACTTCCGGCTCTGCCAATGATGCAACCGACCATGTCTGCGGGAATGCTAATGTTCTGAGTCTGGATCTCTTCTCCGTTCTCATCATGGGTAGGTGGACCACGAGTGGCTGCATCAGACTCCGAACGACGGTTGTTGAATTGACGCGATGCACCGTTGCTGAAGTCGGCTCCATTTCCTGTGCGCAATACGCGCGATGAGCCATAATCACCTCTGTTCGATGAGCCGTATGGTACACCCCCAGTAGTACCAGCGTTACCGCCTAGAGATCCCGCACCACCCGGTTGCGTACGAACAACGGGGTTGTACAGTACGGTGCCGGTGCCGCGCTGCCAATCATCGACTAAGCACTTGCAAATCTCCCAAATGGCTCGCTGAATACCGTCGGGGATACCCTGCAGCTCAACGATCCGTTCAGTTGATTGAGGCAGCATCTCTTTTTGAGCGACCATGCGCACGCCCGAGACATCTTGAATATGCTTGATCTTAAGGCCTTGCCGACCAATGATTGTGCCCATCTGATTGTGAGAAATAAGGAGCTTCAACTCTGTAATCCTCTGGTTAGCTTGAGGGATGAGTCAAATGGACAAGTTGATAGAACTTACGGTACGTTTCGGATTGTTGAATAACGCCGCCCATTCCCATAGCTGGAGCACCTTCAAGGAGCGAACGCGCAACTATGGCGTACGCCCGCGAGATGGACTCGCAACCACCGGTGATCGTTAGGACACGGTCGTGCACGCCTTGCACCACCTTACTCACACCAGCTCTTACTCCGGTCTCGTCTCGCAGATCTGCAACATTTTTGCCACCTTTACCAATGATGATGCCGGCCTCTTTAGATGAGACAATAGCACGAAGTGTCAATTGAGTACCGGCGTATTCTTCGTCGGTCTTTGGGGCGGGTTCACCGTCAGGACCCAATCGAGGCTCGTTATCATCGAGTTTATAGTCTATAGCGACGGATTCGGCGCCATTTGGCGGGGCGACATCTTGACTAGCGGACATCGTGAGATGAAGGGGATTGAGTCGCACTACGTTTGTATTGGCAAAGAATCCTTATATGCTCAAATGCTCAAGCTTTTGAGTGAGCTGTTAGTAGTATGTTTATGGCAATCGGAGCGTGACGAAGATCGGCGAAATAGATCTGTGGTCATATACGACGGCGGTTATGGACGGCGTAGGACTGGATAGACAGCTTGTGAACAGTTAGCTCTGGTAAGATCTTGCGGAATTTTGCGTAAGACACGTGAGGTGAGGATATATGAATTCAACAAATGCCAGACGGCCATCGTAACAATTGACAGACTTCGAACATGTTCAAAACTGCCACTGTCTGGCCCGAGAGAAACAAGCGTCACTTGACACTGAGGATCAATATCAGAATGAGTGCGACCGGGTCTTGGCGACCGATCTCATCATGGCAAAGATCGGTCGCATCTAAGCTGTTTTGGCATGTAAATAGGAACGCAGCGGGCGTTGGCGGGGTCTTCTAATTGCGACATGGCGGGAAAGAAAGAAGAAAAGGGGCATGGCTTGGGGACGGGCGGAACTCTGCAGACCTTTGCGATCCTGGTGAAGTCTTTGTTCCGGCAGCGCGTGCTGTAGTGTAGCATGTGCGAGTGGGTATGCAACAGCTCGCAAATGCCGTCCGGACTTGTTGCGCGCAAAGGCTCTGATGAGGTCACCCAGGGATTAGCAGATGCGGGGTTATGGAGTATTCGCTGCTGAAACACAAATTTTCATTCTGTCCTGGCCGTTTTGTGGACTCGTGTGCCTCTGAAGAATCAGAGCTGAGCCAAAACAGATGCGATATGTCACTAACCAGGTAGAAGACGAAACACGGCCTAGCACCTAGACCCAGATAAGGCTTGGCATAAGCTCCGCGGGCCAGGCCAGGTGGATTAGGTGCGTGGGAATTGTGGGCAGGACCATGTGACGATGGCTGGGGGGAGCGCGGGTATCTTGATACGTGCAAAAGAGCAGAATGAAAATAGTAAAGGCCAGTGTGTACGTACCGGTTGCAACGTAAATAGCTCCACGATGTTGGCGTGCAGACCACAAACAAACGGGCGGATGCAATACGAAGTATGGAGAAATCGACCCACTGGGTAGGAAAGGGCGAGGATTGTCCGACCAGAGACAAAACAAACACTCGACCAGATGCCGCGGGGGTTGTTGTGGTGGACGGGAAGATGAAGAGGGGTTTGAGATGGGAGAGACGATGGCTAGGTGGGCGAGAGCGGAACGGACGGTTGAGGTTGAGGTTGGGTGGAGAGTTCGGGCGTGCAGGAAGAAGGAGGAGAGGATGAGGGAGAGAGTGGGTAGGGAGTTTGAAAGGCGGGTTGAGGATTCAGCGACAAAACAGGGTGAGTGTGCGTCTGTCGAAGAAACGGTGATGAAGTTATGTAAGGTGGTTTGGGGGGGACCATTGAGGGAAAATAAGGTGGGAGAGGAGAGGGGGACAAGGCCAGGACGTCGAACGCCACCCCAAAGTCGGGACTGACTCCAGTTGTTGATTTGCCAATTGACCGTGCAATGGCGCTTGGGGCTTTCGGTAGGCACGCTAGGCCGACTGGTAGCGACGGCGTCGTACCTGCTACTTTGCCTACTCACGTAAATTGCCCAGGTGGAGAGCTAAGGTATCCACAGCCGGTCTGCTACGCTAGGCCTAGTGGATGAATCCGCCATGAGAATGCCTAGATAGGACTAGCTCACCACAAATGCCTCGGGAGCTGCAAGTACCCGGGTACCCTCTCTGAGTCCAGATCATGCTGTGGGGAAGTCGCGGCCGGGGCAGATAGGGTAGGCACGATGACTGACTACCGGTAAACTTATACCTTAGGCAAGGCAGTTACACAATATGCATGCTGGGTAGTGTATCTAGGTTGTAGTGTAGGCAAGCAGGTATGGTTATTATTGCTCAGGCTACCCAGGTAGGTCTAGTGTGAGTATTTCGTAGGATTAGTTGTAGTAGGTAGTGTAGGGATCCCTTATTCAGCACCCCTCTTCCGCTACATGATGTGGCCTTCCAACACAGAAGGATCGACCTAGGTACCTGCACAGTACGTCCGTGACTGCCTGCCATCTAGCCAAAAACAGGAATGAGGGGAATCTCGAGTTGTCAGTCCACAATGTGCATGTGCTTCGCGCCTCCCTTGCCTTTGCACGGAAGTACCTACATGCCTACGCTACAATAATGTCGGTACTTGTAAGCCGTGGTCAAGCAGAAAAGGGCGGGGCAAGGAGCTCCTGGTCAAGCTGGAGATGGATACCGCCTCCACCTAGCAATGGAAGCTAATGCTGGGTGGCAGGTCACTGGCGCAGGTCACTACTGGCCGAAAGACGTCAGTTGCAACAACACTGCTACGTAATTAGCTAAGGTTGCCGTACCGACATAAGGGTAGCGAGCATCGGTCCTTGCTTTCAACGTTCTCATGTTTCTGTAGAAAGCTCTCGATTTAGTTGTGCGAATAGGTAAATAGCTATCTGTACCGGCGCCAAGTCCGACGACGCGGTAACTACGGCTCTTCATGTAATTATGTCAACTCGTCTCTTGTCTCTCGCCCACCTATTCACGTAGTGTAATACCTGTTTCCGAGCCTCTTCTATCTACTTAGGTAGGTAGTCAATGTGTCCTGAGACACAAACGTCAAGTTACCTGCCCAATGTGATACACAGTACATTCGTATGCTATCTCGCAACAGTCTCATGACCGTTGCTTCGATACACAAAACCGGTGTCTGCCGAAAATGTCCGTTCCGGGGGGTCTTTTGTAATTTCCTGCATGGCAGCTGTACGTATCGATGAAACGTCCACGCTGCTTGCCGGGGCTTTTGCTTCATTCCGCGGTATGCAATGGTACACCATCTACGCCATAGCTTCATGAGTTGGCTGGCAGCTATGCTTGGTACTGCTCGCTCCAGGACAGCCATCAAGTCTGGTCCAGCCAAACCACCCTTCTCCATGTGTCGAGATGGCCCTTCCAATCTTCCTGGTACCCTTCCTGCTTTACCGCCGTCCGGTGTGTGTGGTAGGTAGTATTGTATGCATCGTAGGGGTGGCCCCCCACGCAAAGTATCACGTGTCGCCATCGCCTAGCACCACCGTTCAGCACAGAAACATACCGGGGTGCCTAGTTGGGTTGGCAATAAACTCAGGAATTTCCCGGGCCCCAATTCTCCAGGCCGGTATGTATGGAACAAGCGGGCGCGTGGACTTGCCGCTACATATTGGTTGGGGCATCGCCTTATCTGCATGACATCCTGTAGGTGAAACCGATGATGGCTTGGGGTGGTTGCTTTGTTTGTATGCATCTTCGGGCTGCAATGCTCTCCACAGAGCGCTGACCGCAATGATTCGCCATACACGTGCAGAGTGAGGGTGTCCGGCCAACCCCTATAATAGCCAGGTTTGCGCGACTGATGATTGGCAAGTAGGCCGAGTCGATAGGTGGATGACTTCATAAGTTAGCCATAGGTTATATATTCAACTTACACGGGGCACGCCCAAGTACTCGCGCCATACGCTGGCTGGGCTGGGAGCCTGCATATCCGATGGCTTCACAAGCCCCGCAGTCTCGCATTTGCATGTCTATACAAGGACGAAGTTACCGTCCAATAATGGTAGAAGCCAGGGATGGTAATGACGAGCGTTGACCCAATTGGTGGTTCGACAGTACACTTCATCGATGATTGGGCCCCCGATGCGAACTAGACCCCAGCACCTCTGTTTGGTATGTGTGACGGCCTGTGGACACACACTCATACTTATTATTGTTCAAGATCGCTCTTCGATGCATGGCCCGGTCAGACTTGGAAACAAAGCATCACAGGGGCTTACAGTGCAATCATCGGCCATGATGCTGGGTCTGGCACGGCCCGGATCCGGCCTTGACGATATCTCACGGCGGAAAGACCCCTATCTCTGTCTGAGGGTGTTTTCATGCTGCAGCCAGAAGCGCTTACAAGCAACATGGCCCCAGTGCTCAGTCCACCACTCGCCAAAGCTATCCTCTACCTCATGGTCGACTCTTGCGAGTCTCTCGTTCCTCTTAAGTCCGCAGATAACACATGCTTTTGGAGCTGTCGGAACGTCTTTGACGGTCTGAACTTGCATAGTGTCAGTGATCTCGGGAATCCTCAATTGCCTTCCACCGCTCTTGTTTGCCGAGTTTACAGCGGCCACCGTGGATCTTAACCGACCAACTTGGCTCTTCCAGTTGCTTACAACATCCGCTGCCTCGCGATCTTCCCTTACGGCCTGTGTCTTATCTACCCCGGCGAGTTTCATGCCCTTGCCCCCGGCTGCGGATATAGACATGCTCTGCGATAGGAATTTGTCCCTGTACCACCTCATTTTGCGGCCAGCAATAATACGGGCTGCGACAGTTGCGAGGCTCAAATAGCCTTCCAAGAAGTCGTAGACTTTGGGATCTGACAGGATGCGGTCTTTGATGGTTTGCGACTGATTGCTGACTGGCTTATACAAATAGTCATTGGCTTGGCCGAACAATTGCGGAAACGCAGACAAAATAATGGAAGGCGGTGGGAGATTGACCGGGGGCAGAGAACTGTTTTCAATATCTGCCGCTTGGTTGCTTTTTATGTCAACCGGGTCTATATCAACCGGGTCCCAGTCCCATGAGACATCGTCTTTGGTGGCAACATTGTCGTGACTTTGTGGCGTAAAAGTTTGGTTTAGAGAAGGACTGCTGCGTCTAATTGACTTTGGCGGCTCAACCGTGTCCCAGGCCCAGTCCGAAATAGGCTCTGCTGGCTTTGTTGGGGACTTAACAAGTTGCCTCGGCATACCGGGAAAGGAATGCCGGTCGACTTCCGATTGCGCACGAACCTGTGCGTCCCGTGGCTGAGCTGGCCCCGAGTACGGCTTGGGCCTTTCTACCTCCTGCTTCGGAACTGCAGCTTGTCCCGGGACTAGTGTTGTTTTGGTCGTTTGAGCGTGGATAGGAGTGGGCTCACTGAAATTTAAGTCTAGCAATAGGTCAGAGGGTTTTTTGGTTATTTTCATGTTCGACGATAGGGGGGCAGGTAAAGCACTCGATATAAGTTCCGAAGGCGGCAGTGCAGATGGTGATACGGTCTCAAATTCCCCGAAGTCATCATCATCATCTTCACTGTCTAGGTCTCTCTTAAAATCATCGGCATCAAATAAAACATTAGGATCAGTGTGTGTAGCCTTCATCGGCACATTACGTTCCGGAGACTTCGACACCGGTTGAGAATTGGCCAATGGCCAGGTAGGCTCTGTCGAAACTTGAAGATCAACTAGCCTGTTGGATATCAGGTCTAATGTCGAAGCCCGTAGACGTTCAGTTGGTTGTAGGTCTGTGCCCATCATCCGTACTGGCTGCACCGAAGCTACCGAAGCTGGTAACGCCGCTGCTGATTGTGACGACGCCGGCAAGGGAGCAGTGTTCGGCGCAACTTCGAAGTCCCCCCAGCCATCATCATCATCTCCAGGATCGTCATCCTGGGCAGGTTGCAGGTGTGCAAAGGTGCTATTCGCTATAGGCGCCGGTTGCGAGTTATAAGTAGGCGAAGGCCAGCTTGTCTGCCACAAATGCTGGGACTGATTCAAGACTGAGGGAGGCTGGCTCCATCTCTGAGTGGAACTTCTACCGGTCGGGTTCAATGCCGATTCGAAGGACGACGGGACGTGCGCAGAGTGAGATGAAGAAGGCTTTGATTGAGCTTTCGGCGGTTGCGAGGACTCCTCAAAGGCAGCAAAGAGGTCGGCAGACATATTTGCATTTGGAGGAAGAACTCTCAGCAGGTGTGGGTGGAGGCTGGGAGAGCTGCTGCAAGAAAATGACGTACGAAAGCTTTTGGGGAGATGCGGCACGCCTGACGGGCCTCCAAGTGGTCCGAGCGCGGGCCGGGGCTCTCGGGCCGTCAGATATCTAGCAGGCCGTATCGGACCGAGTGGCGCCCCGTAGACACCCCGGTCTTAATCAGCCGGCTGCCAACCTCAGCATGAACAACACCAGCTGACTGCACACGAGGTACTTCGTACGTCCGTACTTCCCCCCAGCAATCATCACGCCGTAGACGGAAGAAGCGATGGACAACGCCCTGCTTTGTCTGGTAAGGATTTGATTCATCACTCGGTTCAAACTTCAGGATGAGATCTCTGGTCGATGCTTCGTAAGCTTTACAGCTAAATCTCGCACCGTTACCGAACATGAGCTGATAATGAGTCCCGCCCTTTCCGCAAGTTCAGTTCGCGATGGCAAGAGACTCTGAAGCACATCTCAAGCTTGGCGGAGCTACGGCGAGCCGTCAAGGATGGCGGGCCTGACAGTCCTTGTATATCGGGATGCAGGTCTGTCTGCTGGAAGGTCTGGGAAACTCATTCCCACCTCAAACCCGGAGGGGTACTGATTGATAACTGGCACAGGCCTTCTTGTTGAGTCAAACATCCCATAACATCAACTGGGTCCGTGACCTGTTAGAGTCGCGAAGTTCTTATGCCTCGCGAAGAGAACATTTCCTGAAATACATAAACCATCCGGAATATCTCACGGCAGGAAATTCGGATCCGCTGGCGGACGATTCCAATGTCAGTGTCAAGTGGTGGTCTTCCACCTCGTACTCTCCGTCTGTCCGGGGTGAATATATGGCTAATAACTAGCAGTCACCGTGGAACACATATCGGCTGGATGAGATTCTGCGCGCCGAGATCCTTCAAGATGTGCAACGCTTACCCGACGAACAGTTCTACCACCAGCCACATATCCAGACACTCATCACAAATGTTCTCTTCATTTATTGCAAACTCAACCCCGACGTCGGAGGATACCGCCAGGGCATGCACGAGCTATTGGCGCCCATAGTCTACGTCGTTGAGCAAGATGCGATCGACCCTGTAGATGCTTCTTCGGATGCTTCCATAGACCTGGAGATGCTGGAGATGCTGGATGCCTCATTCGTCGAACACGACTCTTTCTCTCTTTTCTCTAAAGTTATGGATTCCGCAAAAGAATTCTACGAAACGGGCGAACCTTCAGACAATACAGGAAATACCGCCTTTACTAACCAGTCAACCAAGTATTCCATCGTCGAGAAAAGCCAATACATCCACGAAATCTGCCTTTATAAGATAGATCCGGAGCTTTCTATTCACTTAAAGAACATCGAGATTCTACCACAAGTCTTCCTCATGTAAGCCAATCTTCACAACGAGCCTCCGTATATCGCAACATGCTGACCCAACTGAGTACCAGCCGCTGGATTCGCCTATTATTTAGTCGCGAATTCCCCTTTAATCAAATGCTTATACTATGGGACGCACTGTTTTCTACTGATCCCGCTTTTAAACTCCTAGACCTTATTTGCACCGCAATGCTAATTAGGATAAGATGGGATTGTAAAGATGCACTCCTCAAAATAACAGATGAAAATTCGCTAACCCGGACCAGTGCTCGAGGCCGACTATACCACGGCTTTACAACTCCTGCTTAGATACCCAGTGCCACAAGCCCCTCACGGGCCTTACACGTTTCTAGACGACGCAGTCTACCTGCGCGATCACCTAAACACCACCGGAGGCGCGGATTTAATCGAAAAGTACACCAGACGGGCCCCCAGCCCACTAAGCACATCAAGACCAACCACACCAAAGGCGACTGCCCCAAGCCTCCGGCGAAAGCTAGCAAACGCGCGATCCCCCCTCTCGCCCACGCGTTTTCGCCCACATTCAGGCGGTGTGGAAGCCCTGTTTCAAGGCGCGGCTAAGAACGTGCTTGAACAAGGCGAGAGGCTAGGCATAACTCAGGCAGTGCGGGACGCCATGGTCGAGATCCGGCGCAATGTCCAAGAGGCTAAGACATCAATAAAGACAAGTAGGGATCTCTTTTCCGAGCCGCGGCTGAATACCAACACGGCCATCGCCCTGGATCGCCGGAACCGACGTCTGGCCTCCATGCTGGACGAGCCAATCGCGACTCTGAGGCGTCTAGGCGGTGCATCGGGGCTTGGAGACGACAAGAGGGAGGCCCAAGACGCGCTCGACGTAATCGCGGCCAAACTACAGCTCATCAAAGTCTACCTTGAGGACTCGACCTTAGCCCTCCCAGATGAAGACAACGCTCCGGCCTCCCGGGTGGGGGAGAGGACAGTGGATTCCGAGCCGCTAAGCAACGCCGTAGCGGCCATGGCCCTAAACACGACGATGGTGACCGACACGCTAAACTCCGACACCGAGGCCGAGTCGGCATCAGCCCCACACACCCGGGACCCTAGAGACACGGGCACGGGCACAGACCCGCTCGGCGTCGAGACGTCAACTACAGTACAGATACTCCCACTGCAACGGCCCCAACCCCCGATCCCAACGCGATCAACGCTAGCGCAGTCCTCCTTCTCCTGGATGCTGGAACCGGATAGCTCGTCGACGGCAACATCTACAACCACAACCACGTCCACGACGACATCCACATCGATATCCATGTTCGGGACTGCCAAGTCCGACACGGCACTACACCGCCAAAGGACAGCCGGACACGCGTTCCTATTCGGCGACGTCCCCTCAGACACCGCGATCCGCCAGTCGGACATTTTCGGCCTAGAGCCCATTCGTAAAGGGCGGGGTTCAGGAGACAAAAGGGAAGAAGGGGAGGAATGAATGAATCAATCAATAGAAGTAACTAGGCAACCCATCTAATATATATCCCATAACCTCTTCAACACAGAAAAAAAAGCGTGAATACAAACTACCCGTAGAATCTAGATTGAGGCGCAACCGCGCATTTCTACATACCAGTATATATAAAACTACGAATCCATAAAGCAGAAGTATATATAACCAAAATCCCAAATAAATGACGGAAATCTCTAGTAACCTAACATACACAGTCTATAATCCCGTCCCATCCATTGCGCCGTCCCATGCACCGCACCGCACCGCAACCGACATTCCGGTGATATGAGCTATACCAAACACATACCAGCAGACATCTAACTTGAAACAAAAAAAAAAAAAGGAGCCCGAAATTCAAGACCAAAAAAGGCACCAAGAAAAACCAAGAAAATACGCTGCCATGCCATATAAGCATGCAAATAGACGGGACAGAAACCCAGTCAGTCCCTCAGTCTTTCTGTCTAATAATCTGCATCCCCTATCTAACTCACCCACACCACCCACCCACCAAACAAAAATAAGTAGGAAAGCTTTTTTCCCAGGGGGTATCTCTCGTTCCCACCGCCGACAAAAACGGTCATGAGCGTTTTGTCCCGCCGTAGTGTAAAAACGCCGTTTTCTGCCATGCGCTGTGCTATCCCAGACTGTCTAGGCCAATCCATCCCGAATGTTGTCCCATTCTCGTTGTTTCTTCTTTGCTCATTCCTTCGTAACGTCCCATACCATCACCTCCCCAGCATCATTTCCTCCGGCACCAGGGGTGCTGAAGCACCTGGTCGATGTCGTACCGCTTAGAAAGGTCGCGGTTGAGCATGCACCGGATCAGGTCGATACTCTCCTCGCTAATGATATATGGTATCCGCAGGTCACGGTCCATTATTTCATCGATGCTGTAGAAAGGATTCTCCTTGTAAATGATAGTGTAAAGCAGGATACCGAGCGCCCACACATCTTGCTCCTTTCCGCCGTAGGGCTTCCCTGCTAGGACCTCGGGAGCTGCATAATCTAGATATTGACATGTTAATCTAGGTCCTCAATTGAGACGGGGGCCGGACATATATCTGAACTCACCAATTGTACCCACAAAGACATCAAAAGGGCCACTCTTGATATACGCCGCGCTTCCGAAGTCAATAAGCTTAATATTGCCTTCGCCATCCAGGACCACGTTCTCGTCCTTGATATCACGGTGAACCACTTTCGCTTTGGTATGTAGATGATGTATGGCCTCGGCGACCTGAACAAATATACTACGACATTCATCCTCGTCCATATTCGCGCGGAGTTCAATGTAGTCAAAGAGATCCATTCCCGGTAAGCCGTGGGGCGTCATTTCTATGTAGTAGTTGGTCTCGTCCTCAAAGAAGTCTTCCATTTCGACTACATTGGGATGCTTCAAGCCGCCTCGCCGAAGGTAGTCCAGAACATGTATTTCCAGCGGTACAGTGCCGAGTCGTCGATCCCTCGTCCAAGTGTCGACAAGAATCCGCCGTTTGGTTACGTACTTCAGAACGACCTTCTTTCCGCCATTGTGCTTGTATCGCGCCAGTTTCACTTGACCGTAGGCGCCCTGGCCCATGTCCTCCAGGATCACGAAATTATTTATAGTCTTCTTTTTAGGCGTTGTGGCAACCTCCAAGTTCGAAGTACTAATTTTCATCTCGGCCGAATCGGTAACGCCTACTAATTTCTTGGCGGCGCTGATGGCCACATCTTTGAGCTGCGAAGGCAATGAAGCCTTCACCGGCAGAATGGTGCTCTTGTTGTCCTCTGAATCGGATGCAATGGCTGGCGGCGTATGGGCTGGGGTTTGGCCTGGTGATGGCTGGCGAGGGGGTGTCACAAAGCCGGACATCGAAGGCGAAGCAGCGCCAGGTAAGGATTTGGAAGCATGTATATGCCTTGAGTATGTTATCCACAATGCAAATACCATTTCCGACTCAACGCTCGATTCGGCCGCCTCGTCCGATGACGAAGCATCACTGCTCGAGCCAGAGTCATGACGTGAATGTTTCTCGCTCTTAACTACTCTCATCTGTACGTCAATGTTTAGCTCGGTCCCATCTCGATGTTTACCCACCAAACCATTGGGTCTGAGGAAATTTGATGCGGCGTCAGGTCGACCCTCATGAATACCCACCAAAGCCGAGGCTTTTCTAAAGCTGTGCTCCGGGATAACCATTCCTTCACGGATCTGTATTCCATCTTGCCGTTGTAGGACTTGGAGTATCTTGTCAAAGTCCGGTAGGAGAGCATTGATTGGCTGGCCTTCGGCTTTTTCATAGCCAAACAGAGCACCGCAAAACGCAGAATTTGAGCTCTTAATTAAGAGCGTGTTGGTACTAACAACAACGATACCTGCGATGTGAGGGAAGCAAGAAACGCGCAGCTCCATCTGGCCCCGGGTCTGGGCCACTGTGACGGGAGTATTCACATTCACACTATTATGAGATGTGAAGTACTTGCGCTTCGCGATTTGCGCATAATCGACGGCACCAAATCTGGGGTCAATGCCCTGCCGAGGGATGCGGGTAATGAGATTGCCAACATCTATTCCAGGGGCCAGGGTTTCCTGTCCCCATATTGGCATGGTATTACCCGTGATCGAAGTAACAATGCCGTCTTCATCCAGGCGCAAGAAGGCAACATCCTCGTGGATTTCTTCCAAAACCCAAATTAGCCCAACTTTCTTCTCTTTCACCCACAAGCTAGCAGAACCAGTTGCGCCATTCCGCTTCTGTATCGGCACGACGTCTCCACAAAGTAGCACGCCCCTTGATCGCGAGCTATTGGGACCGCGTGTTTTAGGCGCCGATGGATCGCTATTATGGATTGTCACTGCACGTCGTATAGGGGGCTTAGGCGGTTGGGACCTAGAATTAGGCTTGTTCAATAATTGCGCGGTAATACCTCCGCGATTGCCTAGTAAAGTTGAGCCGACCGATGGCGCGGGTTGCGCGGATGTAACGTTAGAATCCACTTGATCTTCAGCTTCAAAGTCAGTTTGGAGAAGTTTCTTTTCCAGCCATCCTCGCCGCTCTTCTTGTACCACCTCCATGATGCCCACTTTCCGGACCTCTGCCTTCGTTACGCCAAAGACAAGGCAGGCCAAATCATTTGCGGCAATAATGGTCCACGGCGGTTGAGATTCAGTCGTGAAGATGGCTTGTGCGGCAGGCACCCACCTCGATGAATGCCCATGTACAGCCGGTCCCAAGGCGCCAGATTGCATGAGAGAAGCGAAGGATCGAGAAGCCCCCGCCGGCGACACGGGGATTTCAGGATAATGATTGAACTCGGCCCCAGAAAAGGGTTGCTGGGCCATGACGTCCAGGAATGTCTGCTGGACCCCTGCCGTACTTATATCTGTGACTGTTCGGCGCAAGCTGGCAGGTCTTGTTACTGGCTGCGACGTCGTTGCGATAGAATCGGTATTGTCGCTAGGTGTTCTAGACGGGATTTCCGAGTCATTTTGAAGGTGTTGTATCTTCATATCAAGGGGACCTGCTTTCTCGTTTTCGGGTTGAGTTATGAGCTTGAGCGCTTTTTCCGGAAGCAGGTTGGGCGATGGAACAGCGCCGGGAGACTCTATGGGTGTCGCATATGAGTCAGGGCTACTTGTCCTGAATATAAATTCCTGGTCAAATGGATTGCCTGACAGGTTTGCCGGTCCACTCAAAGGGCCAGCAAGGAGAGCGAGATCGACATTATGCATATTCCCTGCCCCGGCGAGCTGGGCGTTGGCATATATATGTTGTGTCTCCACGTCGCCAATCGCCCGAGGCTGGGCATTGGTGTATGTAGTATTGGATGGAATAGCCCATCCCATACGATCTTTCATAAACTCAATGGACCGTTTCAATACATTCTGACGGCTCTGTATAAGATCGTCCGACCGATGCGCGAAAGAAAAAGAGTGCAAGGATTCGGACGGAAACCGCGAGAGATCCTCAGCGAAGTTGGGAGAGCGGGAGCCCGTAACCAGGGGTCCTTGCGGAAATATCATGTTCAGAGAAACAGAGCGCGCAAGGTTAGTGTCGGACTTATTTGGCGATATGGCGGACGAGGGTATGACCGGACTGCGCGGCGCAGGATTTTGGCGGATACGTCGAAGGCCCGACAAGCCTAGGCCGTGGTCATGCTCGGAGATTATGGAGGTAGATCGGCTGCCACGGCAGGTGTCAATTGAGTGATCGGAGAAAGGCTGAGTGGTTTACGGGCATGGTGAATTAGGTGTTCACGTGCGCGATACGGTACGGGTAGAAGAGACGACACGGGGCCGCATCCGGTGCAGGGGGTGGGGGGCTCTGTGTATAGAAGAATGACTGGATAGACGGGATGCTTGTAGGGATGAATTGTATCTTGTTCAGTGTGCAACATACCTCGGGGCAAAATCGGATTCAATAGGCGAGGCTCCGGCATCGAAGGAAAATCGAAACAGGGGCTTGTGGTCTTCAATGTCGGAGTCGTTCTCGAGCACGGCAGAAAGGTTCCCGGTACTCCGGTTCTTGGGTAGCTGTAGTTTGGTGGCGAGCTTCCTCCCAGCTGCTGGCTGACCGCCCTGAGGTTGGTGTTGATTCTGCTGGTCATCATCTTGAAAATGGCTGACGTGGGTGCCTAGACAGGGAGGATGGGGCGTCAGCTCGAGATGATCACGGGGCAGAATGACAAGATAGCAGATCCGACCGGTCAGACCCAGCAAGCACACGGACTCACCGGGATCTTGGCTGCTACCATCAGTACGGGTCATAGTTGGCAAGGCACAGAGTACCGGCTGGGTAGCTGGCTGGGGACACAAGCGCAGTAAGGGATGGCGAGGGAGCGAGCGGAAGGCGAGGGTAGGTAGCGAGATGGAAGGGAGGCAAAGAAACAGGCGGAGGTGCAGAAGAAAAGCAAAGCCAGCTACAGGCAAAAAAAGAGGGAGAACCGAAAAGTGCGAGACTAGCTCAAGCTGAGGCTGCTGGTGAAGATGTTGATCACTGATATAGATGGGTAATAGAGAGTCTACGGCACCCGGGAACAGGTAGAGACCGTCACAAAGGCCGCGAGGCGGGTACGCGGGGTTCAAGTGAAGATTTATTTACAATAGGCCCAAGTAGGTCATTCTTGGACACGGCAATGGAGGTTGGACCCATTGCAAGGTACCTAATGGGCCGGTGGAATTGGGGACGTGGAGGGTTGGGCAGAATATAGTGCGGCCCCACCGGGGTTCTGACCGGCACTGAGCACAGTACCGGGGGTATACTTCTAAGCAACATGCCGATTTGCGGTGGAGCCGTGTACCTACAGAGTGCATTATGTGCATCATTGCAATCCATTCTGTAGCTATGCACCTACACCACACGGACTGACCACACGGACTGCACAGCACGGCCCATATAGCACGGCCCATATAGCACGGCCCATATAGCACGGTCCATATAGCACTGCAGAGCAGAGGAGGAGCAGTGCCTGGTTCCTGCTATTGTAGATAGTAGATACCGAGGTACATTCTCCCGCACAGTCAACATCACGCAGTGCAATCGAGGTGGGACTGTGGCTGCTTACGCGATATACAGTACAGTGTCATCGTGACACCACCCACACAACCACTGTGCATGTGCATCACCGGGTCCGAATAATGAACGCTACCTATGCCCACAGCGCTCCTAGCGGGAATCCTCGGTACCTCGCCTCGTCGCAAGGCTCCCGGCTATATATAGGTCCACCAACGGCTTCATGCCCCCAGGCCAGCAGAACCCCCAGCATCGCCCATTGACTCGTACGCGTTGTGCCCTGACGTGCCATGTAGCGGTAGCACCCAGCCCATGCTGTAATAGTTACACCGCGTGCGCACCCGACCAACTCGACCACCTGGTGGCTTTTCCGGTCGGCCGGACTAGTGGCCGCTGTGGCGGTACTGCCGTCGCCGAAAACAGCCTCAAAAAGCTGGGGAACCCTGCAGATCCAACCCGCCACTATCTTATGACATAACCAGCACCTCGTCTCGTGCACGGCATTCAAGTACCGGTCTGCTGGCCATGCGCCCTCGCTTATTGTCATGGGGATTACGGACTACCGCATCGGAACACGAATGTATCTAACGGAGCCTGCTGTGTGTAATCCTCAATGCCGTGCTTAGTAACATGAGCAATAGCCTGAGTCTGCACTTCGTGTCGATGCCGTGATGTTCCAAAGCACCCGTGCCAGTATTACCAATTATCCTAACCTTACATCGTCACGTGCCCATGTAGGTGTGCTATCTTAGACCGGCGTCAATCGCAGCATTGGTCCCAAAACAGTCGAGCCAGGTCTCACTCATTAATATACGGACTACTTAACCTGCCTAAGGTTCCTGCATGTCTCCGAGGCTCGCAAGCTCCATCCTTGCTTCGCACGAACATGTCTCCCAGCTTCCTGGCCGGCTAGCCGCTGTTGCCGTGTCGTAGCAAGGATGCGGTATTCCGCCGTCTCTCCACTCGTGCCCATCCCTCCGTCGCCAAGCATGTCTTGGGTCTCTAGGGTCCGCCCCGTAGAACTGAAATAAAGTAGCTACAGCTTTTCAGAGCTGCCGAATTATGTCCGCCCAACTTCACTTGGATAGTTCTACCCAATCATAGGCATATTCCTCCAGAGCTTCTACATCCATGCGATACCGAACCATAATAAGCTTGCATAGAACAAGTCCTTCCCGCCAACCTCCTGGAACGTGCGTGACTGGCGAAAGAATCATTATAAGGGCACCATCTTAAATAAACTAAAAGTAGGGATACCTACGATCCCAACGTATGCGAGTCAGCGAACCATCTCACCGAAACCGGACTTGAGCACTAGGTACATATCTCAGGTGAATCTCGATTCCAGTGCATATCGATCAATAGCTAGCGACGGCGTAGACAAACAAAAGGATCCCGGAAACCTCAACGTCAGTGAATTGTAATCTGCGAACACGGACTCTTTGGATACGATTGCCTTCGCAACGGGGCTTTCGCCAGCCAAACCGAGCAGGGAGTTTCCCCCCCAAAATATACAAACACCTTCCCTCCTATAGAATGAGAATTCCCTTATACGCCCAACTTCGGGTCAACGGTGACTGGCCCGCCATTATAACCGCCCAAGTACCCGAACGCCATTTATGCAACCAGCAGCAATGCTATTTTTTGATGTCTTTCCCGGCGTCGCCGCACCGCCTTCTGTGCGTCTCGCCGGATGGCCCTTGGCGCCGGCGAGGACCGCGTCTCTCCCGACACTAATATACACTATGTACCAAGTAACAAGCATGCATCCATTCCTGTGTTTGGTCCAGTACAATTCCCGCCTGGCTCCGTTACATGACCGTGTTTTCTAACTTTTGTTGGGTATCATAATACTTTAGGTCGTAATGAAAACAGATGTTCCTCGTCAATCGTGTCGACGAAGTGCTCCCGCTTCCGTCCCCCCTCGATTAGATCAGATAGGGCCTTCAGCCATTTGACCCATTAGGGGGGAGTAGGAGAACTTGCACCTTTATTCCGCCTGAAGAATGTCGAGACATTCATCCTAAAACGGCTCGTCTTCTTCCGGAGGGTTCCATCGGGCCTTAGGTTCGCATTTGATTCTTCTTCCGATACCGGTGTCAAATCTACTGCACCTGCGAAGGGCGTCGTAGTGTAGGATGAATCCGGAGCTGTGACAGTTGTTGTGGGGTTACTTGATGGACGTTCCATGGAATCACGGCTGACGATGCTCGTACCCTGTGTGCTCGGAGAAAGCGGCATTCTGCCAGTGGCACCCGTAGCCTGAGGCCGCCAGTCTGCAGACCCAGGGACAGAGTTGCTACCTTCGGTCGTATCGCTTGAGCGTTGTCCATGGGCTACATATATGTCCTCATTCTGGAACGAGTCGCGGGTAGCAAAATCCGAAAGTCTATCGAAGGTTGCCGCGCCATTGGTTTCTTTGTGCTGGCGCGCAACATCGGGAGACGCATACCCAGCTTCTTTCGGCCCAGAACGATTTATAGGAACTGATGCTGACTCGGATTTTTCTGTTGTGGGAAAAGGGCATCCCTCGTCCATGGCTAGATTTCTAACCAATTTCATGAGGTTCGCATCCAGCGGTTGTTTGGTAAAAAGCCTTTTCTTCTCCTCTGCCATGCCTGGTATTTTCCCGAGAGTTTCGTCAAAATACTGCCGATTCTTCTCGATCGCCAGAACGGTATATTGCATCCGGGGTAGAATTTCGGCCACGCCCCGAAACAGTGGAATAGCGAACAGGTCCATGAAACCAAGCTGAGCCTTGGCAAGTGACATAAAATCTTTCTTCGGTGGCGCGACGAGTGATGATGGAATCTCGATCTCCTCTTCCATTGCAGCTTGCCTGGAGAATTCGTCGCACAAGATATTCATCCACTGGAGGGCAGTAGGATATGTTCGACCCTGCAATATATGTGAATAAGATTTCCAGGGGACACCGCGCGTGATTGAGATGAGCACTTACTACATTGCTGATATCCGCACACTTGATCAACAACGAACATACTAAAGCCTTTTGCTCCTGAAGTGCAGGCGCGGCCCATTTGCCAATCGCCGGTTCAGCTTTCAATTTATCCTGGAGGGCAGCTAATCTCTTCATGTAGTCGAAATGCAAACCCATATCCGTTGCTAGAATAGAGCTGATCATTAAAGTGCGCATTTTGCTATCTTCAAACACCTTGGGCCAGTATCTCCGAAGGATCTGCGAAAAAGCCGCGCAGTGGAAAGATTCGAGCACAGACCGATCGTTATATAATTGAGCTAGTGGAGCTTTAAGGGTGACAAGAAAACCGTTGTTGACACCTGGATGGCCAACATCGTGACCAATGGCACTAACAAGGAGCGTTAAAGCTTCGATTGGTCCAAGCAACGAGGCAACCGGCGATTTTCGTGCATGAGCCGAGGCGTGCGGCGTAGGGGTGTACGGCGGTAAAATCCCAATATGAATCAGAAAATCGAACGTTGCCTGCAGTACATCAACCGCATGCCGGAAGTTGTGATACGGCACAAACTGGTTGTACGCTGCGCGGCATGCGACAAGAAATGTCGTTATCTGGTCTGTTCCCCAATGTTAGCTGAATGATGTAAACGACGATGAGCTTCATGCCCGAGGGTCATTCACCTGTGGGCAGCCGCCACTTCTCCAATTCTGGCATTGCTAACGTATGGCTGAACATCAGTGTTGCAGCAATTAAGAGGGAGTCATCATCGAACCCAGGTGCGGAAAAATGCCATGTCCCCAGAGCTTCGTTGATTTCCGCATGGCGCTTAGACGAAACGTCAATCCTCACGGCGGAAGTCCGGTCATTTCGTTCTTCGCCTATACGGCAAATACCACCCATCAGGTCAGATACCATTGCCTCTCTCAGATATGCAAACGGCTGTTCTTTATGTATTCCAACCCAGGACCGTTTCCGACCTTTTCGAAGTTCTTGTAATGCATGTTGATCCCTAGCCGCTTCCTTATTGGCGCGACATGCGTGGAACTCAAGTGTGGTGAGCGTTTTCTCATGAAGAGGGCTTTCCATAACGTCCACAGCACCAGAGTCAAGACATCTTCGCAGCAGAGATCGCCTTGTCAACGCATTGCCTGAGGGATCACGATATTCTGCAAAGTATCCGGTATATGCAGGTTGCGATGGATTTTCATCCGTTCCATCTATTGCAGACGGAGTTGGCAACAAGGACAAAGTAATAATCGGGATAGGCACAACGAGTTTTGATAGATTTCTCGAATACGTCTCGCTCACAATTTTCTCCAGGAGTCGAATCCCATATAAATCCGTCAGAACATCATTTTCTTCGTCGTCGTCGGCGGTAGGATCTTTGGCATGAGGAGAAGGGTGAGGAGAAGAGTCGCATAACGCGGGCGTCGATTCTGGTCGCTGCTCACCATGTGGTGTATCTATCAGTACAAGCGTTGGCTTCAACTCTAGTGCGGTATCGTGTAAATGGATGAGTTTTTCTAGGCATTGAGCACCATTCGTGCACAGATAGACTGCAACGTGGGTTATTAGCAATCCATAAATATCGGACGGATGGTATGAACCCACCATGATCAAAGGCATTCAGAAGCAGCTCCAAATTAGTTCGTAGCTCCCCGGTCTCATGCAAATATGCAGTGGGAGACCTAAGTACCCGGTCCTGGTAGACATTGCGGTCCACATAAATAATATTGCAGGTATCCTTATCCATGATGGCAGACTATGGCATCCAGTCCTACGACTGGAGCGCTTCCACCCGGGAACAAATTGCGGTCGCAAGTGGAAAGGCGATGAGCTGGATTGGGCCAGCAAACGCGGGCGACAATATCAGGCCAAGAACTGCTGCACTGAGTAGCAGCAGCTAGTCAGAAGATGTCTCAGCGGGCAACTATCTTCGGGATTTCGCAAGCTCGTGTGTACGACGTGGATAATCGGTCGGAATGCACAATGGAATGGGAGAGACTCGACCACGACTTCGACCACGACTTCGACCGGCTAGCCACCACAATTGACGCGAGACGCGATTGCTGGGCTCCCAACAACAGAAGCCAAGTTTATGATAATGATGAAAGCTGTTAAATATGCGACAGGTTAGACCGGCACGGAGACGATCGATCGGGTCCGAATTGGCATGGGCAGGTTGCCTGAGGGAAAAGACCACGCAATAGGTGGTGAGGCGTGCCAGCCCGCACGCTGATAAAGAGTCGAAATGGAATCCCTAGCAACGATGCCGTTGTCAGGCGGACTCTTAAGGCGTGATGGTGGCGAAGAGCTTATGCTGTGGCAACCGAGCGACGAGGAGATCGATAGGATCAGGGCGATGGCGCGCCGAGCTGAGATGCCAAGGCGAAGACGGCAGAAAACACTCTCAGACAAATGAAAGACATGCAAGATTGGAGCGGTAATGATGTGATTATAGCAGAAGTAGGCAAGGAAATATGGCTGATGCTGATCGCAAGGGTGGGTGAGAGCTTGTTGAACAGTGGTGGCGCCGCAGGAGGTGAGATGCCAACTCGACGAGCGAATGATCTTGCAGGTCCGTTTATAAACTCGAGAGCTCGAGTCAGTGCAGTAAAGAATGACGAACAAGAGCCGATGGTCAACGGTCTCAATTGCGGCAAGAAAGGGAGGTCTGGCGGTAAGAGCTAGCTAGGAAAGTGGTAAAGAGGCCGAGATAGAATGCTTCATACGGCCACGGGGGAGAGAGCGAAAAGAATTGAAGAACTCCTGCTGCTGCTACCTTGAGGAGCCGTACCTAGGTGCCTTACTCGGTCGGGACGAGGAATGTAGGTACGGGTAGGCAGAGATGACGGAGGTAAGAGGGCAGGTTAGGGAGCACGGGAAGGTCTGGGGGTGGTGAAATGGGTGTTGAGAGCAGAGAGTGGTGAAGGGGTGGTGAGTGGGTGAGTGTGTGTTGCGATTGTTAGCGAAAGACACTACTGCCGGAGCTAGCCTAGCAGAGTACACAGGCAGTACATGGTGCAGCCCGTACGCTGCGGGTGCTGCGTAGGCGGGTACGTTAGGGCAGCGTAGCGCGTGTGCCGGGTCCTGTGGGGGGGATGACAGCAGGCTTGGGTGCCTATCGTCCACTAACTGGGTGCCTAGCCTACCTGGGTAACTACCTGAACTATCAGCGTCAGAGCACCGGAGAGAAGGGGGCTAACAGGCACGCTCGCTACACCACTTACCTCCGCTAGTGCAACTTTGGGGGTCTTGAACCTGTCCCATTTGCGCGGCGCTATCTACCTACCTATGTGACACCATACGGAACCGGACATGCAAATGGGCATCATAGGCCACATTCGACCTTCATTTAGAAACCCTCGGGGCTCTTTAAGGTTGACTAGCAGCCTGGGCTTTACTACTAACGGAACTGCAGGCACCTGTCAAAGAGGCAAGCTCTTTACCCGTCACTTGGAAGGCATTACGGCTACCGGTAGCCCTAGGTACGTCTTCATCGGCACCCCTGTGCTGCATCGCGTACCTACCCCAATTGTAATTTGTAGGTAGCGTATTTTGCCCTTGGGTATCCCTCCACCTAACCTTGCCTCGCACCATTGAACCTGCTAACGTTAGCAAAGACACAATCATACCGGCAGGTAGGTAGTGCACTCTCTGGAATGGAATGCGGCTGCTTGTGCTGGAATGAGAAAGAGACTATTAAGCTGTGCCCCTTGCAGCTGACGACAGATTCTTATCGTACTAACAATGTAGCATTCCATCTCGTTAGCTTACCGTTGTGCACGCACGGCATCTCGTAGGCAGACGACGATCAGCCCATTACCGCCCGACAGAACGGCTGGCACATGGGCTTGCAGACTCATCACCAGTAATAGAGCCATACGACGCACTGGCAGCCAACAGCAACCCACAGCAGCCAACAGCAGCGGACAGCGACGTGTCTGGGTGCTGCAGTGCGCGAGGCGACCACACGCTACTGTACGCAATTACAGGCGGTTGCGCTGTGGTTACAGCACGCCGCGCCTAGCCCCTAGGGCCCTGGCCAGCTAGCGCCCCACAATACCGTGTCTCGGAGGATTCCAGCCACTAGCCGTGCAGCACGGTCCCAGGCAGCCCAGGGCCTGCTGACCATTGATTACACGTTACACCACATGGTAGGCACACGGGATGGGATGCATCGTAAGCAAACCTACCGATGACTGGCTGCCCTCATGCATCTTATCCGGGTCTCCCGCCTTACCACCAACGCCGTGCTCAGCGTTCTGCGCTAGAAACCTTCGAGAATCCATCGAAGCCCAATCGAAGGCGAATCGAAGCCTGTATCGAACAACCACGCACCTGGGCACAAACTCGAAAAAGTGGATAAATTGGATAAATTCTGCTGCCTTCAAGCTTCCGAGTCGCCTTTCGCAATTCCGTCCTACTGGTATCATGGCCTGCCTGGTTGTGCCGCGCGTTTGTGCAGCACCGTTGGCCGGTAGTTAGCCTGCACTACGTCCGTACATTACTGTGGATGTCACGGTTATGCCTGCAAATGGGCATTATGCCAAACTGCATGCTAGTCAGTACACTACATCAATGTGCGGACCAGGCATTGATCAGGCATTGATCTTGCAGATGGACGATAACCCAGTGTGACCGTCCTTCTCCTATCCAGCGCTGCGCGCTGCCATTTCGGACCTCGAATCAACAGCATCATGATTCGTACAAGATTTGCCTGAGCCCCGCTGCGATTTCGTCGTGCTAATAAAAGTCCGAAAGCACGAACGGCAGCGAAAATGAAGCTTACGTAAATGCTGGTGGCGAGCACAACAGAGTTCAATGCTAAGCTAGGTACGGACCTACGGACGTACACCACATACCGGTACAATATCTACACCACCTACCTACACTACCTACGTCAAAAACTCCGCCCAAATATCAACCAAACCTCTTAAGCGAACGGGGTTCACTGCGTGCCTAAGTTAGTTTAGGGGTCCTGTATTGGCGTGGCTGATCAGTGTTGGCGTCCTATCTAGCAGGGTTGGTAACACGTGTTATGTAGGTACAACCGTACAGCATGAAGTCCCAAAATGCATCGTGACTCGAATCAAAGGCACCAACAAGTGACGTACGTAACGACGGCACCTACCTGTATCATACACTAAAAGCATCTAGATAGGCATCTTCTAGTTTACCGGTGCCTTGACAGATCATTTTCCGCATGCGTTTGGTAATATCTATAAGTAGGTAGATAATGCACATCATCTAAGGTACCGTAGTCATGCTCCAACGTCTTTTTGAGTTTGATAGAATCGGTTCCAGATTTGTAAGGCTCATCCGTCCTGGGTAAGTATCTGACGGGTACACCGTAGTGAACTGCTAGTCTCCCGCGCTAAAAAGTCAGGCAACTCGTGCCTTTCTCCTTAGCTTGGCATCGATTTTACCGAACTTTGCCAATTGCCAACTTCCGCGATGAGACCTTGCCCGCTCTGCTCATTTCTCGGTCAGTGACAAAGCTGCACAGCTATCACGCTAACTGACCGAGCGGTGAAAGTTCAGCTCCAAGGAACTTCGGTAATACTCTGTAATACAACTACACTTCGGTATGGAGTCCGTCGAGGCATGTACGGACATTTTCAGCGTTTTCTACGTCCGTACGAACCATCTGTTCTGCGGACCTTCCTTTTCCAGTAAGTGCTCCGTTACCTACACTACTTGTTATTCATGCAACGCCTCACTCCTCCTCTCAGTCCGCGCGGATCTCCATTTCTGAGGTTACAACCTTTTGTCGCATGGGTACACCTCGGTCTCGTATACACTCCTATACGGAATAGGGGAGTAAAGTATGTACGGACTACCTAGTTGATTCGGAGCCTTACTCAGGGCTCGCTTGAGGCTCTGTACGGCTTGACGGATACATTCCCAGTACGTTAGAGTGGAGTGCAGAGTGACATGACATGGCTGACATCTTATGAGGACCTACACTACACTACCGTATCTACCATCCATTCACGTTACCTACCGCGATGGTATGCTATGACGCCTTCCTTGATATCCTCGTCTTGATCGTCAGTGGGGTTAATACGGAATAGTTAGTGCGTACTTTTACTTTAGTATAGTAGGTATACGATCGCTGCGATGGTCATGCTAACGTCCCATGCCAACTACATATTTACGTAGTTAGTGTACGGAATACACTTATCTAGGTTAGAAGGGTACCTATTAATGGCCTTATGACCGTCTAGCCGGGCAGGCTGGTCTGTTGGAGTGTCTAGGTATCTACCCGGGGTAGCATTGATACGGCCCTCGAAGGACGTGGAAAGTTCTGGGGTTTCCTCTACAAACTGTAGTGTAGATACTACGCTCCGTACGGAAAGCTCTGCCTGCCGATAAAGGTCCTACTGTAATATGGCCCCTCGGCGCCGACGATAGGCTTTACGTAAGCAGGCGGAGGAGGATTTGGGTAGTTCGTTCTCGGGCAATACCGAACCTTCCTTCTCCCTTCCTCATCACCACTATGACTCTACGTATATGTGTTATTACTCAGGACTTGCTATACGCGACGTCGAATTCGAAGATTCTATCAGCTACTGACTAGATAGACGGCGGCTGTCGCAGGCCTCATCTACCGACAGGCCGTCAAGCCCGCAGACAGTACCGGTATCCCGCCGTCTGTCGAGAAGGCTAAGCCTGCACTTCCACAAGCCGGCTCTTGAGTCACTTCCATCTTCTTTGATGCCAGTATCACCGCTTCATTACGCTAGGTATCCTACTTCGCGTGCAGGGCCCTGTATCCCCATCTCGAGGGTTCCGGAGGAAATACTGGACTGGGTTAGCTGGTAATCTCAGGGCTATCCAGCTTCCAATCGGCTGCGTCTTCTCCATATTATATGCTTGCCCGTATGTGTCTTGCACCACTCTCCCGGGGGCCATAATGCTACCCACTACCCTGCTTCATCTCAGCATGCCTGCCTGTTGCCTTCTGAGCCGGCGAACCAGATGAATCGTGTGGGAAGGATGGGTTGCATACGGAGGAACCCGCATTCGGTTCGATCTGCTGCCCCAGCTCCCACCGCAGATCAGAACCCGGGCTCACGTACCGCGCATACAAGGCTCCGAGCTGCAGAATGGCCTGGCATGATATTTGCCCATCAGGCCCGGCTTGGCGTCCACGGGCTTATCTTACCTGATTCCAATTTGCCAAAGTTCAGCCGGTGTGTACGAAGTACCTGCCTATGCGGAACGGCGTGACTTAGTCAACAAACACATCAGAATGGCGCTCGCTTGTGTTCCATGCCACCACGGCATTGAGTCGAGCCACACTCTTGCCTGAGCAAGCGCAAGGAGGAGCGTTACTGGGTAGTGCAAGATGGATCGGCGTGCTGTGCCCCCTGGCTGGACCTTCGAATCCCGGCACAGCGGTTATGGCGAATGTGTAAACCGTTTGTCAGCCTGCAAGCCGTCAGCTACTGGCGTCTTTGTTGGTCTCGCCATGCATGAACGTTAACGCTCCGTCTCGATGCAGCACGTGAGCCGACAATACCCAGGACTTGGCTTGGCATGCGCGGCATCAGCGAAGCCCTGAAGACGAACCCAACACCGGCCGACGAAGCCGAGTATGGGTATAGCCACTGCCTACAATCAAAGAGTCTTTCCTCGTCTGTAGACTTAATCCGTGGTAAGAATCATGACATAACAGGACATAACCCCTGAATCACGTGCCTTTTTCTTTCCCCGAGTCGAGATACTTGGTGCACTTCGATGTATCGCTCAGGTTTTGAGTCACGAACTCTCCACATGAAAGCTTCTAGAAGCCAGGCCACGTGCAATTACACCCTCGTATTCAAAAGTCATCTGCCAGACTACAATGAATACCTCCCTAGAAGCAAAAAGCTACCTGCATCGCGCAAATTTCGGGGGAAATCTGCAGCTAAAAGACTACATTGTGGGTGTCGGCCCGTTCACCGAGTCACGCGTCCTCTCTTCAATATCCCGGTACGCATCATGTTTTCGGAGTCCCCTTGCAGATCTTATACTATGATGTCGACAAGACCGTGGCAAAGGACTGCCGGCTTCAGCTCGTGGGCCTCCGAGGCAAGCAGACTTATTGCTCTCGTAGAATTATGCGGCCAGTACGGGGGCGACCGGGCTCAGCCATACAGCTGCCCGCCAAGGCATCCTAACGAGGCGTTATCCCCTGACTATAAACCAAGATGCTATTGACAAGTGTAACAACGTCTGGGGAAACAGGGAAGCCATTATTGACTCTGGATCCGGCAATGGGGGGCCGCAGTGACTTAGATGGGTTACTCTGAGTCGGGATATCGACTCTTCGAATACTCGTTGCGCGATCCTTCGCACGATGTGGATTTGGCACTTGCTATGATCTAACTAACGCTGACTCCTGCGGTGATCCCAGCAAACTGGCTTCATGTGCCACATAAGCAAAGGCACCTTCTGATGTTTTGACTCAGTAAGCTCTCTTCGAGCGAGCACACTGGCGCTGTAAATAGGGGCTTGACACATGAACAAGCGGCGAAAAGGCCCGGGGTGCACGGAGAGAGGCCACCTTTCTTCTGTCAATCTCCCCCCGCCCGTCGAATCCGAGGGACGGCGCTGGCTTGGTGGAAGCCTTCGTTATGTCATTGGGCTTCGGACTAACCTCTGAGAGGACATATATGCGCAAGTGCCCTGCAACCTGGCTAGACTATACTACCAGCCACCAAGAGTACCGCCACTGATTCCAAGTACGCCATGAGAAATCATCCATCTGGCCGGTATCCGGCATATCTCGTGAAACGATCGGCTCCTGAACGTCCCTGTACGACAGAAGGGCCCATGATGCAACGCAAACGACTCATTTCATCCAGCCAACTTCCGGCCGAGCAGGAACCGTTTCCAAAAAGACAACCCGTCAACATAGCATATCAGTCCAGCGCAGCGCCGTCATCGCTCGGTCGAGCCCTTACTAACACCGAAGCAACTCACATAAGCTGTCTCCAAAGCCGGAGATATCTCTCGCTCAGAACCGACGACCAAGCCACCCGAGCCAACCAGGTAAGTCTGAGCTCATCTTCGTTGCTAACAAGGATATGTCAGCCAAGCCGCGAACACCGGCAACGTAATGAGCATTCAAGCACTCAGCAGAGCTGAATGCCTCCGCCACTAATCAGATTATCAGTTCCGAGTCAAAGACGCAATAAGCAAGTAAGTAACACCAGCAAAAGCATAGCAGTCAAGCGGCGATACCGGAATAAACATACAAGAAAACCACACAATATGAGACCGAACCCGCGGGAATATCGGAAGCGAGAGAATGCGGCTGAAAGGGGTGAGTTCAGCTGAGACGAGAAGGGCTTACGGTAATCCAGACTGCCGGGTCAGCGTTTGAATAAGACCATTCATTTATTTACGTGGGTCAGTTACGTTTAAAACCACGAACCGCTTTCTCAGCTGTCTGACCCATCCCGGCTTCCATGCGTTGAATATGTAATCCGGTGCTTTTCTCACGACAGAAACCCTAAGGGGAATCAAGCCAGCCAGCCAGCCAGCCACAACGCAAGGTCCAGACACCGTACAACTACCTCCTTACGCACGCCAGTTATAACTCCATTCGTAAACCCCGGACCGGAGTTCTGTCCAGGAGCTTTCTCACTCCGAGTTTCCATCGGTTTCGTTCCACGCTCATCCGTAATCCACCACCAAAACACCGAGTCTACACGTCTCACGTAACCGTAACGCCGCCCGAAACTCACAATCAAGGATCGCGGTGATAATTCTTTGTAAGCCAGCATGGCGAGTGCTATTCAACACGATCAATGTAGGTGGTTTTACCATCACGGCAGGAATCACCGTCAATGCTATCCTCAGTCCCTACTTAGAGGCATGGACTTACATCATAAACCAAGCCGCGAAGCAGGGCTTCAAACGGGCCAAACCACCTCACGCAAATCAACAGCCACACAACCAAAGAATGCCGCAGCGTACGTCCGTACAGGCATCAAATAATTAGACCATATATTTGATCTATCAGAACCTCCCCTACAAGAACGCCGGAACCCCACCAGGTAGCCACAGATCAATGTGCAAAACCGGGGGGACGATGCAATGCACCGACGACTGCCGTGCTAATGGAACCCCAAAACCCATTTCTCCCACCCCAAGAGGCTAGTGATAAGTACATCAGTCGTTTAAGATGAGGGCCGCGGAAGCCCTGGATCTGATTTCTGTCTACTATCTATTGTAGTTGGATTATCTATGCTGGCAAACTGCCTGTGTTATGCCGCGTAGTTTTGAGACGCTCAGAGATGCTGTGCCGTGGCATGTGCCAGTTGGCGACCCTTTCCCCATGGGCTCAATAAGCTGGACGCAATAAGTGTCCTATGCCCCGTATGCGTGACGAAGGACCGGAAACTATTCCCTTAACTAATCCTAGGCCACCTTGATCGCTTGGCGTGAATTCTAACAAGGAACGAGCAGATATACATCGGCCGGAAGATCGAGCTGAACTGCGTTAAAAGACGGAGAAATTTAAGCAAACTTTTGCGAGACGAACGTCCTCAGGGGATCTTGATCTTATCATTATCGTCTAGGTGAATTTCCGTTGCTTCGTCGGAATGTGATTCCTGTTCGCGGCTTGGGATAACTTCATGCACTTCATTTAGAGTCTGATTCGCAGCGCCGAGCACAAACGGTTCCGCAGTATCAGATGTTGGATGGCTTATGTACGCCGGTCGGCCTGTGTTAACTTCAGGTAACTTGTATGCCAGCATCCCCGGTATATTCGGCTCTATGTCACCCGGAAGACTTAGCGCTTGTTCGTCACCAGACGAATCAAATTGGGCTTCGTCGGAAGCGGCGCCAGAATAACAAGGACTGTCTTCGATCGTGTCGGGGATGTTCTCAAAACTCCAAGTGCTTGCAAACGGTTGCACATTGGGTGTGGAATCTTCCACGTCGATGCCTTCGTCTTCATCAATGGCCTGTCCGGGCTGGGCACGGGGGCCGTCTCCCTTGAGGTCCGTCTCAAATAAAGTTGTATTCGAGGAGAGCAGGGCCGACGCCTTATCCGAGGTCCCAC
This sequence comes from Xylariaceae sp. X802, assembly GCA_028637635.1. NCBI lineage: Eukaryota > Fungi > Ascomycota > Sordariomycetes > Xylariales > Xylariaceae > Xylariaceae sp. X802. Next base: position 245,785 of record JAJFDH010000032.1, read on the forward strand.
CATGATTTTCGACTAGGTGAGAAGCTTCTGCTCCTTGTAACGCGCTCGACGACCCATTCCGGGAGGAGGCTTCGCCGAGACGCCGGCCTTCCCCCGGCTCGGACATTTCATCATCAGATGTGTAACGTTCTAAGATTTTGTGCAGCTTAGGTCCTCCCAAAGGGGTGTCAGTTTGTCGACGGTAAAATAGCATGTATGCTGAGGAATCAACGATACGATCAGTTTGTGTCCTCGATACCGATGAATCTAATAACTGTTAGCATGAAAGACCAAAGAAGCCAGGGACGTAACAACAAACCATTGTAAGAATACCAATATCCATCAGTGAAGTTCTTCGCGTAAGCCGTGTAATGCCCACCGCCCAATCCACCGTAGTGGCAGTCGACTCCGATCAGATCATATCTCTCTTGTTTTCCTTCCTCACTTTGTAGTACACGCGACGTAATGTCTAAATTCTCTGTGGGGAACTCCACAAGAGTTTCCAGTTTGTCTCTTCGAAATCCGCTAGAGCTGAAGCGCTTCAGATGGATTACAAGAATATCCGGCGTTTTCCAAAGGTCCAGCTTTTTGCTCGCTCGGCGATGTTCTTTGCAGCGAGGACAATACCACATATCCTGCTCCGAAAGTACTTCGTCCCGTTCAAACTCGTCAAGACATTCATCTAGAGTTAAACCACGCTTCCGGCGCTTAGCACGTGCTGCTTGGGCCTTATCCAGATCAGCATCATGTAGAGTATCACACTTTTCCCAGGTATCTAGGGGAGTGTCGGTGCCAAATATTTCTTCATATGCATTCTCCGACCAGTCAACGATGAGACCTTCTCTCAGTCGAATAAGGGGCCCACCATCAGGGACCGGATCACACAGATCGGCAGGATCTTCGAAACTAATTTCAGTCTGCTTCGCCTGCTGTTGGCGTTGCTGCTGGCGTAGACGTTTTTTGGCACCTTTACTGCCGTATTGCCGTCCTGGTTTCATTTTTTTGCGACCGTTGGGTAGCTTGGTGTTGCCCTTTCCGGGACGGCCGGGCTTAGGCCGGTGAGGGAACTGGTGATTCTTCGTTAGTAATTGCACGTCATGTATTCTCTTGATTACGCTTAGTAGTTCCAACTGCTAGCTGGAGAGAATCGTTGGCCATACCTTAACGGGAGAACCATTGTCCTCATCGTCGGTTTCATCGTTCATGCGTGTCACTGGAAATTCAGTGCTACGCCGGGGCGCCTCGTCTGAGCTACTTTCATCATTCGACGCTGTACCATTCGTTGCATTATCAAATTGGTCCTCTGAGGAAGGCGATTCAGCTAACGCTCGAGACGAGAGCCGAGGGAAATCTTTATCATCTATGGCACTGTTATTCCCGGTGGGTATCGCACTCGCCGTTTCTGTGTAAATGCCCATCTCAAAGAGATTCTGGTAATGAGGCGGGAGGAAAGACCCAGGCTTTACCCAAGCTGGCCGTTTCTTGTTGAACTGAGGTAGCGGAGGACTGTAATGAGCTGTTAGTATCTACTCCTGCAGGAATATACTCACTCATCCGTACCTGTTGTTCTTCCGGTCTGAAACATCTTTCATTTGCACATCAACAATCTCATCGTCGCTCTTCACAGACTGCGCTGCAATCTTCCCACCGATGGATGATGCCGTATCCGAGCCATTAGGCCCTATCATTTCGGGCTCCGTGCTTGTGCTTTCGGACGAATCTGAGTCGTCCGCGCGAGTGAATAGGGGATGTTTTGTTAATGTTGCTATCTTCTCCAAGACCTTACGGCGAATGGCGTCTTCATTCCTGGCTTCTTGCGGCGTAACGACGATAAAGTGGGGGGCACAGACACTCTCCCATTTGCGGGATTGGTAGCTTTTCCCAGATGAAGGCTTTCGATGCAGGACAGGAACAAGCAAACGTTCCGCTTCTTCATCGTTCCACGAGACCGGCGGGGCATCATCGAGCAAAGACCGTTGCTTCTGTTGTTTGGAGGCCTTCCCAGGATAGTTGGTGGGTGCGGCCTCGAGTTCAAACATCCATGCATGGTCACTGCCGGTAATTTCCTCACTTGCAGTCATGGAGTCGACATAATGTTTATAGAACTTCTTGCTCCACTCTTCGCAGCCATGAAGTCGCTCAACGGGAACGCCCGTCCGCTTCGAGATAAACTGCTTCAGCGCCCTGATGCTGTCGTGCTTGTCTAATTCAACTCTGATGTCAACGGGCCTATCGTTGAGTGGGAAGAATTTGATTGTGTGATTCCACTTGTTTGCGATTGGCAGTTGCAAGGTTAGGTTGTTGAACGGGTCAAAGGTAATGCTGACTTTATCACACACAGGACAGACCAAAGTTGATTTGTAAAGACCCGTGAAGAGATCCGCAATGATCGAATCATCGCGCTTTCTTGTGATATCCCAAACCTCTTCAGCCATCTTCCGAATGGCCTCCGGGTCACCGATCATTTCATCTGTGGAATCAGGTTTCTCAATATAGGGCTTTTTCTTCACACGACTAAGGTCTTCTTGTAAACCGTCCAGAAGAAAACCAAGAAATTCCTGCGAGTCTTGTTGACCGTAACCTGAAAATTGGGGAGCATGGCGACCGATGGTATTCTTAAACTGTCTTGGTGCAACAGCCGTTGGGGGCGGGTCCTTGTATATATCCTTGAGCAGGTGAGCATAAGCAGCGGCAACCTCGCCGTTGTGAGCAAGAACGTTAGCTTTATTCAACTCCCTTTGCCATTCGCCAACTAAGAAATATTTGGTTAACTCCTCCACACTCCTTAGGCACTGGAGGGCGGCATTCATGTAGCACGTATTCCCTAAGTTAGTAAGACCAACACATCCCAGGGTCCGCCCTGATTTAGTTGCCCTACCACGTGTAACAGGGCCAGCAGAAATGGGACTTGAGCGTCCACCTCGAGACGCGTGATTTTGAGCCGCTAAAGCTGTAGGACTTGCCCGGCTGGGTAGCGCCGCAGTATCTGATGGCACAAAATTTGAAGTCCATTCGTTGCCCTCCTCATGCGGATCAAGGACGATAGGCTGATCTTTGGCAATGCCCAGAGAACGAAGCGTTTGAATCGATTCGGATTTCTTAGCGTTGGTAGTCAAGTCAGCAAAACTAATCACGAGCCTTTCTGAGTCTCTCTCTAGCTTCGTAAATGATTCAACATCTACAAGCAGGTGATCCCAAACTGCTTGTGAGTGTGTAGTTATTTCAGGCTGAGCTGGCGATGTAATCGTGTCCGTGGGATACGGTACCGAGGCATTTGGAATTTGCCATGCTCGAATCCTCTGAGTCAAGTCAATCTTAACCATTGCTTTTGCTTGCTTTAGGAAAGCCTGAAACCTCATGTTGCTGCTACGAACAAGTCTGGGGGGAGGGGGGTTGACAGCCTTCACGGATGCGTCAACAGGGACCAGGCTGTGAGCAGACCAAAGGCGGTGTATGGTGAGGACAAGGGGGTGGAATTCGATCTGAACGTTTGAGCCATCACGCTGCGCACTATTATCGGTGGCAAGGCGGCGAATAGGAAGCTGTCCTTCCTTCAAACCAGGCCATCGCATCAGAAGCTTCCAGGCATCGAGAGGGAACGGAATGAAATGCTCTTCACCATAACCGCTCTTCAAACGAACAAATTTTTTTTTCATAACATCCACTACACCGTTACCCACACAGGGGTCATCGATGACCTCTGCTATTATGTCTGAATTGTCGACAGGGGTAATCGTAGACAAGTCGCTGGCCGATTGCTTTTTCGTGGAATCAAGGGGGATGTTTGTAAGCCATTGTCTCGACACAATGTAGCATTCCTGGCCGTCCAGCAGAGTTGCTCGGTTAAATTCCTCCACGAGTTCTCGAATTTCGTTGATATGGGCCTCGATCGACGCGGGTGGGTGTAATACTGGGAAAGGTCAGCAAGTAGACCCGGATCGAGTAGGAAATCATAAGGAGATAACATGTAGGCGTACCTGAAGATGCATCTACGGTAGTCTCTTGTTTATCACCGGCCCCAGTGGATAGTGTCTCTCCCTGTAAGTTAGATATGGGCTCTAGGGAGTCCATTTTAATTGAGGAGGGTTGCTGTATGGAGGAGGCTATGCTTGTGGTTGTATCAGGAACCGTGACCATTTCCACGTCTTCGCTGGCTTCCTCTATCATGTCCTCTGGATCCATGCTAGAGGCGCGGCGTTTGAGAGGTGAAGATGCACGGTCTGGAAACTCGGCGGCACCGCCCATTATGGCACGGTGGTGGGTAGTCTTCGCAAAGGGCGACGTCCCTCTGGGGCAGTTGAGAAAATCCGGCGCAGGCGTATCGGTGCCACGATCACTACTAAGGGTAAGGTCGGCGTAAGCGCCAGAAGGCGAGCTGGCCACGGACGAGCGGTCTTCGGCCGGGGCCAGGGATCCTGTCTGGTTGGTCTGCAAGCGGGGAGGGAGACTGGAGGCCGGGGGCAGCGAGTCGGCTCGGAGGTAGGCTGGCGAAGGAGGAATTACGTCGAAGGTTGATAAGCAAAAGGAATAGCTAGGGTCACTGTCTTGCTCGCAAGACGGAACGGGGATATCGGGCGAATCGATGGGTTCTACTTCTTCATTTCTTGCGGAGGCTCTTCTGGGCTCAATCTTCCTTTTCTTTAAGGAAGACGTCTTGACGGCGAGCTGCCTGGGCAGCTCTGGTCGACACAAAGAAGTTAGACCGCCAGGGCTACCAACTGCGACAGCGCAAACGGGTGGTTGCGGGCGTGTAATGCGTAGTGAGGACTGTGTAGGTTGTTGTGTGGCTCTGATGTTTGTTCTGTAAATCCAGAGGGGGAGGGGGATGGGCGATGGGCGATGGGCGGCAGCTTTCTCCGAGTCAACAACAACAACGCGGTGTAAGACAGAGGGCAGAGATCCTAGCAGCTATTGAGTTGAGAAGGACCGGAAGAACCCAGATGAATTCTATGTATGGATGTTGTTGAAGTTTGCGAGGGCTGAGGGTTTCCGAGGTTGCAAGATGCCAGCACCTACAGGTACGCAGTAATAAAAATGATTACAGGGCAGGCACACAGGCTCAGCACCCGCCTAATATCCATCTCAGCACACAAACGACTCTTTAGTAGGCATAATTACCTTCAATAAAGGTACATATGCGGTAATGGAGGCGGTAACACCGCGCTAAGTCACTCACATGTAGCGGTACCCCACCGGTACCTACTTTATACGGTGCAGATGTGCAGACTGACGGACATTGCACAGTACACTAAATGCAGGGCCAAAGCCTGGCATGTACTGTAGCAAGACAGAGGCTCACACTGTACAGAATGTAGTTCCCGCAGTTCGCCTGTACGCGCGTCGCTCCGGTACAAGCCCTCCGTGATTCGCACCCCGTCGTCGCCACATGCAAATTTCACCACATGCAAATTTTGGTGAATAGCGGGGAGCAGCGGCTTCCTAGGGCATACCCAGCCTATCAAGGCTTTCTGGGTGTACGAACTACGAAGTACTTCACGTATAAAGTTGGGGTTGACGTATACCTACGTTGCAGTTACAATCTCAAGATGGCCTGAAGTTGCAACTCGCCGTGAGGTTTGAGCAAAACAACCCAGGTGATTATGGGAACCAGCGGTGTGCCCTGTGCCCTTGGCGAAGCAGCTTCGAACGTATTAATAGACTGCAGACTGTAGACTGTAATCTCATAATCTCATGTTCCATAACTATTGTAACCCCGAAATCCACTGCTTGGCTTACCGTGGTACGCTCTGTATTGCAAACACGACGTTAACTGTTCCGGAGTTATGCGCCTAACGTATTATTACCAACCTTGACATGGAACTCAGCGAATGCCCGCGACGCTTCTAAATCCGTAGTGATACCTAGTGTAGTTGTGAGTCGCGTGCGTCGTGGGGCTGACAAAGTTGGCAGCCTAGAGGCTATCCAGCATGGTTGGTAACCTACCAAGAGTGATTCTACAACCCCACGTTTCCTCAGTCATCACACTCATACATGAGGAATGAGCAGCAACAATGACTAGGTACTCTACCGGAGCAATGCATCGGCGCGGTGGTATTAATGGAAACAATGCCGCTTATGAGATTTGTTTTCTCTCCTGACTATTTCTGGTTCCAGAGGGAACATGAAAGCATAATACTGCTCAAACCCCGAGAACAAGAGAAGACGTAATGCTAGGTTTGCTGATTCGTTTTTACTTGACATGAGTCTCTCGCGGACTGTTCTCTTCTTCTCTTCTCTCATTATTAGCCGGCATCGACATATTAACAAGGGAACATCAACATTACAAACCCCAAGACCCGGTGCCAATACAAACGAAAATATTGCCATCAATCAATGGCCCTCCATGAAGCTTTAGGCCATCATCACTACAGTAGCAGTAGTTACGGCAAGCCGTTTTCTGTTCCGCCTCAGACCGGTTTTGCCAACATAATATCTTACACCTACCAAGCCGGCCGACCGCTGATTCCATATTAGTTGCAAGCCCATAACACCAGTTTAGATCGCATACCACTCGTGGTGAGAAGGATCCGAAATGGCCGAGGGGATGTCCGTTGTCGTAGACTTATCGTCTTCATCAGCAGGCGCGATTCATACACGTCCAAACGTGACGGTACAAGCGATTGAGCTCATATGGCGGAGGGGCATGCGGTATCAATGCCACGCTCTCGCATCTCAAACGCTCTCCGCCTTTCTCGAATTCACTGCAGCGCCTCGCGGATTAGGAAATGCGTTGCGGGCTCGCAAAGGCCATACCTTGCTAGCCATTGTCGTATTTCGGGTACCAGTTGGGCGGTAGATCAAGTACGTTGTTGAAATTCAAATCCTTTTACATCGTTCTCCGGATTCTCGGAAGGGAATGCTGCTATTATATACCTACATCCTACTTAACCTACATTGGATTCCAAACACCGAGAATACCGGTAACGTCTTTACCTTGTATTCGGCATGGATACCATATAGCCTGGCCAACTGACCAACATACCCCCTCGAACACGTACCTCCATATGACCTCGCACAGCAAACCGGCAGATCGGTAAACCGCGTTACATATTTCTGCCCCGCCAAAGCTAATGAGATCCCTGCGAGGCAGGGGTAATCGAACAACACGTTTCCCCCCCTTTTGCCTTGTCTTTTCCTTTTTTTCGGGGAAAAAGTAAACCACGTTGCGAAGTGAAGGGTGCACAACATATCCCCCACGAACGACGAAGCAACCAATCGCCCAGAATGAAAAGCCCCGAGTGGAAGCTGAAAGAGCCAGGTGAAAGCTACCCAAGTTAAAAAGGGGGGAAGGAAAGGTTCTTTCTCGTCCTAAGCCTTCATACAGACGTAACGAAGTACATGATATGGATATGATATAATGAACTCGTCACGTCGTCGCACCCGCAACCCGTGACGGAAGATGATGAAAAGAAAACACAAACAAATATCCGTCTGTTCGTAGCACGTGTAACTGTAACATCCCCCCACCCAAAATGCCAAAGATACCCCAGGTTCCTCGCCCGGTGCAGATCCTGGCAGCGTAGCACCTTGAATCGCAATGAACAACCAGAACGACAATCAGAAGAGCAACATAGTCATAGACACCGGCTTCCCCTCCGTTGTCAAGGCCAAGACGAGCCATGAAGGTAACCAACCTGAGTAAAAGAACCAGCAGGAATCCCAGCTAAGCGCAAGAATCAAGCCGGAGAAAAGTGAACCCATAGACACCCTCATAATACGTATATACATACCCTGAAGCTATTCCATTCATCCCATTCACCCAACCTACCATCTCGTAAAACCCAGAAGCAAATCGCAAGGCAAGTCGTAAGACACATCACAACATAACATCTCAAACACCAAGAAGCCAGAGAGCAACAAGCACAACCAAAACAAAGTCACAAAACAAAGTCACAACCCCAACCAGCAAATACCACAGAAATAAATTAAGCCCAAGCAAAGGCAAGAAGTAGGCAGAAAAGCCACAACCCCTCTATCAGAAACCTAGTCCATCTATAGCAAAGTTCCATGCAAATAGAACAACTCCCCCCCTCCACCAACCAACCAGCCAGCCAAATCCCCAACACCTCCCAAATGACCATCCACAAAACAAGTCAAGAAAATCCATCACGCACAAACAAGGCAAGACAGCTCCCGACTCATTTCTCTCAAATAGTCTAGTCTCCTAGTGACATGTCTAACAAGCCCCACCTAAATACGCCAATACCCCTAGAGTTTGGAGTCGAGCTCTTCGAATTCACTAAGATCCTTGACCGGCCGTGGTCCCGCCGTAGCCGCCAACCTGGCCTTGTACTCCCACACGTCCTTGATCAGGAATGGCCGTGTCCCGTTCACGCTCATCGGCGGCTCTTCCTCTTCGCCTAAAAAGGTCATGTAGGAATAGTCTCCCGAATCGGGAATCTCCGACTTGGGGCCGCCTTGTGCGATGAGTTGTACCACCAGCTTAGCCCGAGCCGGCGACGTTGGGTCCACGTAGGTCGCGTAGAAATCGATCATTTCAGCCTTCGTGAGAGTTTCGATTCGATCGGCATCCTTTTGGGCTGCAAAAGCAATGTCAGTTTATAACCCATCAACTCACGATAATAAGTGCCAAGGACTTACAGGCCTCGAAATCATAATATCCGCTGCTGATATGCGACCAGTGTCGGCCGGTTTCCTGCTCCAAGCTCTTCAGCTTTTCCAGGCGCCGCACGATGGCGCTCCGCTTGTGGCCTTCAAAGACCTCATCGGTCATTTCCTGCAGGGCCTGAACTTGCGCCTGGAGGAACGCGTCGATGCGGGATTCCAGGTAATCGCAGGTCTTCTCGCTCTGGATGACAAATCGGAAGCCGTATGTTGTTATGGAGCCCCGGACGCCGCTGAAAACGATGTACCCAAGCTGCTCTTTGGTTCTCAGCCGGTCGAATGCCGGCTCGTGAATGAACTGATCTAGCAGCATTGTCTTGGCCCGTACCGAGCGGTCGCCTTTGTCGCCAATGTGGAGATAGTATTCTATGCAATGATTCACGTTCGCCGGGTCGCTGTGGGTTCTCTTATATAGGTAGTTCGATCCAGGGGGCAATGTGAGGGACCGTATAATAGGCCGCTCCTCCTTGGGCAAAATGCGAGGCTTCAGGATGGAATCTACCATGTCCGTCAACTTCAGCGCATCCTCTTTGTACAAATTGCCGTGCACATGAGCCTCAACGTAAAATTGCGACATAACCTGCTTGTGGAAAGACCGCACATCCTCGGCGGTGGTATTGGGCAGCTCAGCTGAGAGTTGCTCCACAATGTAATCTTGCTCCATAGTCAGCCAGGTTAAATAGTCTCCAACTTGGCCGTAAGGTTGCAGGAGTTTGGTGTTCTTGTATGATCGCGATACGCGCTCTCTTATGATCTCGAATCGGTCATCCTTCACCACGAGGTCCCGCATGGTAATCAGCACTTGTTCAACAAGGACTGCCAGTCTGTCGTTATAGCCCGAGACTTGTACCAGCAAACCGCGAATGTCAAGTGTGACATCGTACCGCAAACCCGCTATCTCGGCATCGTATGAATACTCCTCAAGCGCATCGCGCACCAAATCCGTGTAAAGTCTGAATAGGACAGTATTCTTGGCTGATGCGAAAATGAGGGGGTTCTGCATGCTAACGATAAAGCTGGCCTTCGGGACCCAAAATCTGTCATCCTTCTTGAACCAGGTTCTGGCCATCGAATCGTTCCGAATAATGCGGGGCGCCGGCGCGGGGTTTTCGACTTCTTTCTTCTCAACATGAAGCTTAGTCGGAATGAACAGGTTCTTATGGGGCAAGTGTAAAACGGACGACTGTCCTGCCGGGGCCGCGTCCAAGGCTTCCCACAGCTCGGCTAGGAGATCATCGGATATTTGCTCTGTTTTGTATTCAGTGCCGTACCATTTCTCCTTTCTATCCCAACCGCCCGGGAAATCTTGGGACACAACAGTCACTCTCATATTGTCGGGGCGTAGAAGGCTAACCCCTTTCTCAATCATTACTGGGTCAAATTTCCGCAAACGGTTCACACTAAGCAGCCACTCTCTCGGCAAGGGTGACTGCATCGCTGAACACATTTTACTGGTAAAGCGGCTGGCAGGCGTCTTCTGCCTGAACTTAAATTCAACGTCGGCCATCTCCTTCTGTTCGTCAAATATCCATTCTTGTGGGGGTGTCCGCCGGAGTAACGAGACGTATCGGAAAAACACTTTAAGAACCTCCTTGTAGTTTTTAAGACCCTGCGGACGGTTAGTCTCGATTTTTCATGTTAGGTCTAGCGTTGGAGGAGATATTACCTCTTGGGTCAGGCGAATCTGGCAATCGAAGATACCTGGCGTGCCTGGACAAACGGAGTAAGCCCCAGCGCTCAATGCATTCGCCCATCCCTTCGATTTGATGTACGCCATAATGCTGCCGGGACCCTCATGGCCGATTAAGTGACTAATGTATCCGCTTGGGTGACTTTCATAAAGCTTTTCCTCATCGAGGAAGGGAAAAGAAATCGTTAGCTCTCGCGAGTCCATAACTGGCTTAGCAAAGCAGATTGCTTTGAGTTTCTCTTCAGGAAAAGGTACTTCATCTTCCCAGCGGTTTTGTGGCAGCTTTTTATTCGGTATGGCGGAAAATAGGTCGACCACCCAGGTTTCAAGCACGTCAAGCGGCTCGCTTCCGAGCACACAAAGCTTCATTCTGTTCGCAGAGTAATGCTTTTCGTAAAACTCAATGAATTTCTGTCTCACGTCAATGCCCATAATCTCCGGAGTGGTCTTCAACACCTCCAAATGACCCGTCGAAAAATGGCAGTAAGGATGTTTGGGGTTGGATTGGGATTTATCGAGTTGATGTAGGCGCCACTGATCGTTTTGGATATTCTTCTTATGCTCGGAATCGACTGCACGTAGCTCGCGATCTAGAGTTGAAGGGAGGAAGAGAGGCTCGCGAAAAAACTGCGCAAACCGATCCAGGCCACCATAGAGGGGCGACATGTTCGTTTCCGAAGCCGGTTCACCGTTGCTTGGTTTAGCCGAAATGTCGAAATAATAATTGGTCGAAGTGCTACCAGTATAGGCGTTGGAACTGCCGGAATGCGCCGCAAGATACACGTTGTAAGCGTTCTCTTCAGGATACTTCTTGGTTCCCATGAATAAAAGCTATAGATTTGGTTAGCCGCATTGGAATGCCAAATAATGGGTAGGGTAACGCCATACATGTTCAACGGCGTGCGCCATGCCGGGCATAGTATCCTCATCGCTGTAGTTACCAACGTTGACATCCAACGCAGCACTGGCTTTGTCTGTTTCGGGGTCGTGAACCAGAAGCGCCTCAAGGTCATTGCGCAACATAATGACGCGGTACTGCCGATCATCTAGAGACGGGACCTCTAGTTGGTCGGTGACCATCCGAACAGGCGAACCGGACACATCCTCGCGCGGGGTGATCGGATCCATGACGAAGGGTCTATTGTAGCCGGCACAGGGCGCGGCTCGAACGGCGCAAAGTCTAACGGAGAAGTGAAATCGAGGGTTGAGGGGGGAAGAGGGAGAAGCTGAAGAGGAGGAAAGGGAGGGGGAGAGAGAGAGAGTGCCGGAGGAAAGTCAAGGGGCGTGATGACGCAAAAGCCACTGTCTGGGGTGTGCAAGCCAGAGGCAGCGATTCCCTGCTGCGCACACTGATAAGCGAAGATGTTGATCGGAAGAAGTAGAAGACGGGTAGGAGGAGATCAGGGCCCGAGGGTCTCGGAGAAAGCTTGTGACAGGTTTGGTGGGGACGCTAACAAGATCCGTAAGGACCCGGATGGCTCCAGGATCCAGCGACTTGGGACGTCGAGTCTTCGGGGTCCCGTGCACGCGCGCGACTCGGGTCCACCCAAGCGCCAACTCTCTCTGCGCACTTGTAAGCGCCCCGGACTAAACCAGCCACGGCTATTTCGGCCGCCGCGGATCTCGAATCTCAAATCTCAAATCTCGTGATCCCGCTCGATCGAGACTGGGTGGGCAGATACTGTTTATATAATGGTATGATGTGTGATGCTGTGAGTCTGTGTGCGAGTCTGTGTCAGTCACCGCAAAGGTGCTTTCTCTCGAAGAGCAGGACTTGAGGCCGAACGCACGCTCACGTGCATCCACAAGCCGCCGACGGTGAGTTGTGGAGTGACTGTTGGTCACACGTTGACGCCAGAACGGCGCACCGATTGTAAGTAACCTGTGTTCAGTTAGACTCACTGCCGCCCGATATAGCAGGTGGGCGATGTCGATGGCTGCAGTGCTAACAATGCGGTGGCTGGCAGAAGTATGTATGTTGGTACCGGAGGATGGCAGTCCCAAAGGCGGAGGCGGGTAACTAGGCCGACGGACAGTTGCTCGCCGAGGCTTATAGAATCCCGAAGAAGCAAGGAGGCTGCTCGGAGAGGCCAGATAAGCGACGGCTCAGGCGGTGAGGCTGTGCACCGCGGCGCCGTCAGATAGAAGGGTCTAAAGATCCTAGCGCAGACTAGATAATTATCAACTCAGGATCGCTTCGCGCTTACGGGTTGCCGGTATTGAGGAAAGTAACGTGGGCGGACGAACGATGGGGTGCGCTGCGGCACTGTGCAGCTGAAAATGCGCGGCGGTGACGAGAGGACGGAAATGGGCGGAATGCCTCTGTTGCCAGTTGCAAAGTTGCGATGATGACAGGCGGGTCGACGATCGCGTCAATAAATACTGCAGGCGGCAGCGCGTTGCACAGTTGCGTGGAAGCTACGCGTTTCTGGTTATATGACGTAAGTCAATGGGCAATGGGCAATTAACGAGCAAGCAAACGGCAGTCGCACCCTGGCGCGTCCGTTCAGGAAGGCACGAGGTGCCTGTGCTGTGTTGTGCCTTCCGTGACGGAAGCGATGCCTGAGGTATGTCCGTGACGCAGTCTCCGGCCGGAAATGCCCACTTACAAGGTTTAAAGTTACAACACCACGGACTACCGTTCAGGTGTTAAGACAGCACCGGTCATGCGTACCGTTAATGGCGGGATGAGGGGGTTACGATCGCATATTATCCCGGCATGCCAGGCTCGTGTGCGGTGCAACTCGACGGAAAGAAGAAAACATGCCAAAAAGAGGAGCCAGACTTGCTACGAGGTTCCTGTCTCATTAATAAAGCACCCAGATAAGTAGATGCCCCTGATTTCTGGTACCCAACCCCCCACGGCATTTTGGACCGACGGGACGGATGGTTGGGATTTAGGTAACACGTGGCCCAACGTGATCATATAGACAATTTATCATCTGTCACCGTAATATGTCTAGTGTGCCAACCGCCAAGGACTCCTTGTTGGTATGTTATATAGCTTGCATGTATGAATGGGACGCAACCAACTGCTATCAAGGATACTGGCGAGACGTAGGATACGTAGTATGTAATTGTGTGCTATCATATCCATCTACATACGGACTACATTACCTGCCTACTTCGCTACTACCTAGACAGCCGAACGAGCGAAAAGAGGCGAGATCGCGAGAGGGGGAGGGGGAGGGAAAAGTGACAGAGACAAGAACAAACCAGAAGACATAAGAAGAACAACCGTTGGAGGTAAGACCAGTTACCAATGATTTCTGAGACGGGGCATCCTTGCTGCCTGAAACCTCGAAGGCGCATACAACACCGAGGCCTGCACGTATTGTCGTTTCCGCCTCAATGCAATCTCCACCGTACAGTCAAACAACCAATACCAACATTTCAATGTGACATCTCTATCCCGAAAGAGTTCTAGATGTAGTCACGCCAGAGCTGCTAAAACCCCACCTCAGGTACTCATTCTATCGCTAGCTGCCTAGGCGAGATTTCATGATACTAGCTTGCATGTCGGCGCCAGCTCACCAATGTCTCGGATACCGTGCTTCCCAAGCATACAACTCCCGGGGATGACCCACAGTTCCTGAGTATCAGCAGCGTTGGGAACCAGTGGGAATGTTGGGTCCTGGTATATGCTCCGATCCTCCTCCGCGTTTCCACGGTGTCAACAATCGACAACCGTGTGTATTCGGTTGCAGATAGCAAGGGGTCGTTGGAGCTGCACGTCCCGACCATCAAGATGCGGGCTAACTACCTAAAAGCATGCGCGGGGTTTGTACCCAACGTCCTCCCAGACCGTGGGCGGCTCGTCTGTGGACCGGGTTTTCAGCCCTCCTAACGGCGTGCCCCATTTTAGTGCACTATTCGGCTCTCCACACCTCCTCTCCTCTAGTGTGGTGTACACCAGGACTGCAATAAGTGTCAAAGAAAGGGTACTCCGGTCGGCGATGAAAGGCTGGAGGTGTCCCGTCGACGGGCCGTGTCGCCTCAACAGCTAATGACCTTCGCGGGAACCCAGAAGTGTGGATGGCGGTGCCCGATAGGTCGCTAAACTCGAAAGATCGGATTCTGTCATAAGAGACTCGAGAATTAAGTACCGGATATCGTAAAGGTGGTATATTAAGTCGTTGCGCAGAACGACCTGTCTAAGCTCAGCCCATGCTTGAGCGGACGGCAGAGACTTGACCAGTAGATAGATACAGGTCAATAAAGCTGGCGTGCTTCCGTGGCAGATGGCGTCTGCATGTCATGACTGACTTGTCTCGCTAGCTGTTGGGGAACTACTTCGGTCAGATATTAGAGAATAATATAGATCTTAACTTATTTTAAGGTCATGCTTGAGGCGATTGACAGTTACACGGCAGCGTGCCGTGAGGCGATCGCATGGGACTTCCGGATCTCGGATTCAGGTGATTGTTCTCGAATGTGGTACCATACTCTGAATGTAGCTGATCTAATATCCTATATACGAATATAGGAGAGGTGATCGAGCCGTCTGGGATACCTATTCTGGTGAGGCTATGTCAAAGCGACGAAATCGCCTAGCACAAGTACTCTGCCATTATCCACCCTAATCGAACAGGCGATCCAAAGTGATTCGCCATTTATTATGTACGTATCTTGGGGTATCGGCCCTCGTGATTTTACTCTTGCGGTCAATAGCTAGTGGCCATGTTCTATGACGGAATGCTGGATCGGATGCAAGGTTTCATGCTCGAGCGATGCGGTAAGTACGGATGACATCGAATAAAACGAATCCTTCAACGAGCCTGTCGTTTGCCGCGGTTTTGGCAGTCTACGCTTCTGTGCCCCGGCTGGCCACAACTAAAGCAAGTGAGATTCACAAACTGTCGTGGAGAGGGGCCACCTCCAACCGAGATAGATGTTATACCACCTTTCGGGTTATTCAACTTGACCTCCTTTCTGCGCCGCTTTTCGGCAAATTGAGCGGCCCTTCGGTGCTCTGGGCTGACGTTACCCTCTCGGACTTTTCGAGGAAGTTTTTTTCGAGGAAGGGACTGGTTCGTAGATGGGGTTGGCGAATCGGAACCGAACGGCTGGAGCCCAGTGATTTCGTCGAATGAAGAGGATGAGGCGGAAGAAGCATCAGAGTCGGAATCAGAGCTTGACTCATCGCTACTATCGCGGGACTCCTTTATCTGTATGGGTGTGAACGTTGGCTATATTGTCTCGAGAATGCAACATGCTTGTAACTCACCTTGGTCTTGTCCTTGACTCTTTTCTTGTCCATGTTATATCGCCGAATAGCCGGAGTGCTGTAGTGCGAGTCATCGGCTGATTCATCTTCACCTTCCACGGCATCCATAGAGTCAATCTGCGCAAAGCCAACCTGGACAACTTTCATAGGGGACTGCGCCGCATGACCCTGGGGCTGCTGAGAAATATCAAGCACCCAGTGGGCGTCACCCAATTCCTCGGCACGCTTAAGCTTGGCGCTTTGGGCCTTCTTCTCTTCCTCGGCGATAGCAGCGCGAACAGCGGCTTGGTTGACGAGGGTGTCTACATTCGGTTGCGGTGCAGTGCTGTGGGAAATCTTGCGACGCTTGCTCGAGTCGGTAGAAGCGGGTGTGCTGGGGGCGGAAGATGAAGCACTGGAAGCAGCCGCCCTTTGCATGAACTTCATAGTCAGCAGTCTGGAAGACATCGTCTTCGGGGTGGCAGGGGCCGCCATCTTGTGCGCAGGATATCTCGGTAACGATAATCGAGGCGCGAAATGGTGATCTGTAAGGATAGAAGTGCATGTTACTATGCATCCGGCCGTCAAAGTTGGTGGAGAAAAAGTGAAAGTGGTGGATCAGCCAGGGCCGGCGCGGTTCCGAAGATAACACCGGCGTATCTCCTTCGGCAGGGCGCTCGGTTCGGTAGATGGCTCTTACCTAAGGTTACGTATTCACTGTTCAGTCCTTCGCAGTTCTGTTCGCTGCTGCAGGCACGTGAGGTCAGCGTGCAAGAATGTTAGGGCATCACTCGGGCCTTCGGGAAGGCGCCAATGATTCCGCCTGTTGTTGTGCAAGGAAGAAAGAACGAAGGTAACGTGCCTACCTTACGGAACACGGTACGGGCAGATACAGTACGGCACCGGTACCTGCATTTTCGTGGCCAACGGGCAGGCTTATTAAGCATATCTGTCAATACTCCATTGGTACTGGGTAATGCGCGAAGATAGCCCGTAGTCAAGTGTATCTTGAAGGTACCTCCAAGCTACTTAAACATCAGTGGAGACGCATAAGGTGGCCCGAGCGTCCGGCGCATCTCTGGAAACCAATTGGCTGGGTAACCTCAGACCTTACCAATGATACAGAATCCAGATCCAGATCACCACATGGTCAATTCCTTCGACTGACAGCACACCTCGGCAACCATGATCTCGCGCGCGTCGATCCGGAGCGCTGCCCGATTCCCGCAACAAGCATGCTCTGCCAAGCGCGCTTTCACCCTGTCCGCGCGGTTGCGTGAGAGTAACCCCATCAGCGTCAAGGACGAGACCAAGGGCGAGGGGGGCAGCTTGGGTGTTACCAAGGATGCCGAGGGGGGCCTGAAGCAGGCACCAAACCGCAAAGAGATCTGGTCGAGGAGTCAGAGGCCTCGGGCCGCCGCCATGACTGGCCCCCGATTCGAGCAGACCGATTTCGGCCTCCAGGTGAGATAGCACGATGAACGCAGAACGCCGGCCGATTTACCAGTCGCTAAATGTCGAGCAGCCTGCATCCAACGCAGCTATCGAGCTCATTCACAGACAGCCAGTCCGGTGGACTCATGAACGCGTTATTGTCTGTGACGGCGGCGGCGGGCCTGCCGGGCACCCAAGGATCTACATCAACACAGACAAGCCGGAGATAGTTACATGCAACTACTGCGGGCTTCCATTCGTGAGTCCCTCCTCGCTGACCCTACCCGACAAGCTCGAACGGCATATTCAACGAAGAGGCGCGGCGATCTGGGCTAATACAGTGTCTCCCAGGCCAACGAACACCACCGAAAGTACCTGGAATCCCTTCCTTCGACGTCTTATCCCCTCGCATAGACAAATAGCACCACTCCCATAACTATCGGGAAAACTTCACGAACAGGCGATATGATGTCGTTGTTCGAATTCACTATAGGGTGCGCAGAAGGCAGGGCCGATTATGTACATATTATTCCACAGCGAGACAACATTAGAGTCGGGCTTGAAACGAAGATCTCACGCCCTTTTCTCTTTTGTTCTTCGTCTCAATTTTCTTAGTCTGAAAAGTGGCCTATTCACAAGAAGTTCGGTTACATATAAAGACTGACATGTGCTGAGGTTGAGAGATGACTGCTAAGCAAGATGATAAGTTGCACAAGCGTAGACGGCATAAATTGGAGCAGCACCACCAACCTGGCCAAACACCGCAAGGATCGATCCCCACCAAAACTAAAGTACCTAAAGCGTTACTAACCACGCCTGATCGCAAACATCATAAATGCCGTCATCAACCACAGCGACAACGCAGCACAACTTCCTAACCATCTCCCTCTTCCTCCTGCTCCTAATAGCCCTATTCCCGGGCCTCTTCCACCAACTGCTCGTCCTCCCCCTCTACTACCTAAACCCCTTCGCCCACCACCACCCAAAAAAACCTGACGTCACCCCGCCGGCCGCGACGATGTGGTTCCAGAAGCAATTCGCCCTCCCCGCGCGCTCGCGCGGCTCGTACCTCGTCACCGCCGAGGTCCTGCAGGCCTTGCCCGAGATCAAGGAGTACAAGGTCGGGCTGCTTAATCTCTTTGTGCAGCACACCAGCTGCGCGCTCAGCCTCAATGAGAACTGGGATGCCGACGTCCGCGCGGACATGAGCGATGCGCTGGATCGGATCGTGCCTGAGGCTGGGGCTAAGGGCGAGGCGCTTTATCGGCATGATGCGGAGGGAAGCGACGATATGCCGGTATGTTCGGCGAGGGACTTGAGTTTGTGTTGGGAACGGGGTTGACTTTGTTTGTAGGCGCATATCAAGAGTGCTCTTGTTGGCGCTAGTGTTACTATCCCGATCAAGGACGGCAAGCTTGTGAGTTTCTTTTCTTTTTTTACTCTGTTATGTGTGTTCTGACTGACTTGGAAAGGCAACGGGAACTTGGCAGGGCATCTGGTATCTAGAATTTCGGGATATGAAGCACACAAGACGGGTGGTGGCCACGATTCAAGGCGAGAAGGCATGAAGTATCCTCATAGCGATGCGAGCCAGAGAAGTAAATTAAGTTATCTAGACATGTCCACCGTTCAAAAAATCTTCAATTTTATCACCCCGAGTTTCTTGCAACCTTAGCTCAAATCGACCGAATCCTATTTCTCGACGCCACGGTCTGAACTACGCCAAACGCCTGTATGATCTTACAACCAGCCGTTTTCCCGGACATGTGACCCCGTAACAATGTAACACGCCATCAGTTTGCGCCGTTCTCTCCTTTCACGTCTTTCATGTCCTCGTCTCCGCTCGCAAGCACCTTCGTCTTGGGCATGTATCCTTCCGGGCCAGCCCCTGGGGTTGCCGCCACGACCTCTCCGTTCTCATTCACGAATTCGAAGTTGTATCGACTGAGGAGGTGCGGAATGGCAGATAGCTGGGGTCCATAGCGCGCGGTATTATCGTAGAGCTCGAAAAGCGGAACAGCGAGAAGTTTCATATTCTTCGGCACGCTGAGGATCTCTGGAACAATCAAAGGTCAGTAACAGGTAACAGAATAGAGGTGATGCCCGGAAGGGTGATGGCAACATACTGCTTTCCGGCAGTTGGATGAAGTAGAGCTTCTTGCACTCCTTGGGCCGCGTGACGTGGGCCGGGATGAAGGGGTACATGAAGGTCTCGAAGTTGGGGCGCCACCACTGAGCAAGGCAGTCGCCGACCTGCCAGTTTCCTGCTTCCTCACCCTCGCCGAGCCTACCGACGGGGGCCAGCCGCTCGTCCAGGCGCGTCTTGAATCCCTCGATCTCGTCGTCCTCGGGCCGTAGGTAGTCGCCAGGTAACTTGAAGAAGGCATTTGCGATCTGTAGCATCAGGATGTGTGGATGGTTGTGTTCGTGACAGACGAGGATGCCCTCGCATGTCCGCCGCATGCCATAGGCGGCATAGTGTTCCTCAAGACGCTTCAGGCGCGCGATGACGGATGGGTCCTCCTCGGGCTGCGTCTCCTTGACGCCAAACGTGTAGTTCGATAGAGGGTAGAGACGGATCGTGTTTGGCTGGTTGGAGTTGAAGGGGAGAGGTATCGTGGGAGGAGACGCGCTCTGCAGCGCTGTGGCTGTGACTGTGGACATCTCGGGAAATCGCCTAGATCGGGTTGATGAAGCTCGCGACAACGATCATGATGTGGCCCAGGATGTAAGGCCGCTCGAAGGTAAAGTTCCCAACGCTGACTGGACCGCGCGTTGTGGATACCCTGGCGCGGGCTGGCGGTTTCTGAACGTGGGAAGGAGCCCTGGCGGCGGGTGGGTTCTGCGTATACTGTGCTATTGACTAAATTTGGCACTGTGCCCACGGGCCCCACTTGGACTTTACATAGTGCTATTAGGACTATTCTACTGTGTGCGCACAGACCTCCTGCTGCGTGGGCGCATATGATCGATCAATGTCCCGGCACCAGCCGCCTCTCGGCTTAAGGTTCGCTTGCCATACTCTTTCCTGGTGCTCTGTTTCTACTGATAGCAGAAGGCCAAATGGTTCACGACATCGGGCAATGACCTCCCAGCATCAAGACCGCCAACGACCTCCGGCGGCATTCTCTTAACGCCGTCGTCGGCCACAACAAGTCGTTTTGGAAATGGCCGCGACAATGGACACAGGCCCACCTACAGGCCCTGTGTGTTGATCGCCGGAGCGGCGCCAGCGTGGATGGCCTCGACCAAGAGGAAGCTGGGCCGTCTCTACGTGCGCTCGTTCCTGACCTGCGCCAAGACGTTTCCGGTCGCTTGACAGGATCAAGGATCAGAGTAGGACGCCATCTGAATCAGGCCGTGGCCTTACAGTCCATGCTGGTCTTCCGGTCACCTTCACCAACGCCCATGAGTGACGATGTCCAAGTTGACGCAGGCGGCGCCTATCGATGCAGCTCCCTTCACCACTTGCCATTGCGTCGTGGGGCTGGTCGTCGGGCAGCACACGTACTGGCTTCCACGGCTGACTAGCTTCCACCTCGGGTCATTAGTGCTACCTTTCCTTGACTCGTCCGAAATCGATGATCCGCCCAGCCGCGTCTACCGTAACCGGCTCTATGAACTCTACGAGCTCCATGAACCCTAAGAGCCCTGTATAGCTGCTGTCTTGATTGCCATGGCTCAAATAAACAGCTCCCCCGCAGACCAGTCGGTAGTTGTGGTAAGTCCCCATTCTAGTCTACCGCATAGAAGCTGACGTGCCATGCCGGCTTCTTCACAGCGGACGCAGCTCCTCTTCACCTACTGCGACGGCGACCGAGGTATGTACGTCTATAAGTTACGGCACATGTGTCTCAGCACCTGCTCGAGCGTTTTCGATGCCCTAACCAATCGCCTACCGCCCGTGCTAGCTCCCCGGCCACGGCATCACTCATGAAATTGCGACACGTGTGTGTGTTGTATGAGCCCAGGGATACTTTCCGCTGTCGTATGCTAACTGCCGTGTCGGTCACCGCTACCACCATGAAGCGTGATGACTACGTACTTTCGCGGTGGGAACCGAAAGTGTCCGTTTTCATGCAATGTAACAGGCCACACTGGAGTGTCTGCGTTTAATCTAATGGGCCGCAAACGACGTTGTTACGGAGAGGGTTTTCTATATTAAGGTACACCTGAATCGTTGGTATCTGCCATATTCGGCAGCAGCACTGGGACAGACAAACACTCCGATTCTCGCTGGGTGCTCGGGTGGCTCTCTATTATGACAGTAAATCAGTTTCCCCAAGGTTCCTTTTCAAGTGGGATGCAGCTACCTTGTCATAGGGAGCCATCGTTTCGCTGGCCCAGGGAATACGTCAGTCCCAATGCCCAATGCAACCACGAACAACCGTCAGGCGCGATTGGATCACGGTTTCTTTTACCAAACACGTGGCAGAACACAGAGTGGACGAGGAAGTCGATAACCCCGAGCTACAATCTCCGAGCACCGCTTTGGCATTCTCTCACCCGATGCGCCTTGTTACTTTCTGCTTCTCGATTCCCATTCAAGCGCTTCTAAGAACCGTGCCATTATATAATACCTTATTTCACGTCGGTGACGAGCAATCCTGTCTAAATGAGTTCCCCAAAACACTCCCCGCTGCAAGTTCATGGGGCTTCAATGAGCTGTCTGCATTCCGGGTAGCCGCAAAGGTCACGAATACGCATATCCTCCCATGGCTCCAACACGGCTTTGCTACAGCTAGTCCAGCCAGCCTCCGCTGCCCTGGCTAGCTACAACCCAACGGCCTTTGCCATTGGCCTACCTATGCTATCATTGAGCCTCAGAGCTCGACTAGATCTAGCAGTAAGGCATTCTCCACCCGAGCGACCACGACAGAGACCACCAGTTCGGTTCGACGCAGTGTCGACAAAGATTTCGGCAGGTTCGCAAAGATTAGTCATAAACACAGCTCCAGGGAGAGAGTGCATGTGTAGAACCACAGATGGATGCCCAAGGCATATGCGCCCGGTTATCCGAGAGCCCAGTCAAGTACTAATCCTCCTTAACTGAGGGCGTGTGTCGCGGCATATATAGCGTAGTACCAATGGAGGGTACTACGGTTAACCTTTTACCCTCCGTCATAAGCTATCAGCTATGTGTGGGCACACCCTTGGCCAATTCTGGAGATTGTTCCTCTCCCGGTTCGCCGAGAACTTGAAAATTATACACGTCCCAGGAAGTACATTGACGGACGCAGGCGCGCTATCAAGGCTCCCGCGGAAAGCGGCGCAACCTAAAGAGGCCCCAGACGTAATAAAGGCATTTATCACGACCAGAGCGCAGACCAAGATCCAGAAACCCCATAAAGAAGACCAGGACCCCCAACCGGCCGCCAATAAGTCGGACGAGATAGAACCTGTCACAACGCTCCACGCTTTGCGACTGGATCCGGACAGCAACCTGATGTACATGATGGACATCTTCAGTGACAGACTTGCCATCCCAGACAAACACAAAGTAACCGTCCTACGGATGGCACACCATCACAGAGCACACGCTGGAATCAATCGAACGTACCAGTTCCTAAGATCGTTCGTCTTTTTTCAAAACATGAAAGATTTCATCACCAGATACATAAACGATAGCTGCCCAAGATGTGCGCCAAACACGCGTCCACACGACCATACGGAGACATGATGCCGATAGAAACGCCGAGGATCCCGCTGACGACAATATGCTGGATTTTATAGTGGGCCTGCCGCTGTCCAAAAACCATAAAGACACAGTCCGTCTAGTCATAGTTAAGACCTCAAAGGCAATGAAGGCAATGCTCTGTAAATTCTGGGTTGCCCTCGCGGATGTAACAGCCGGCGAACAGAAGAAGAGAACTTAGGGGACAAGGATATAGCTGACAGCCCCGAACAGCCACCGCCGAAGCGAATCCACGAAACAATCGAGTATCAGGACATGGTGCCGGTATATAGTACACAAGCGCGGTTCGGGTCTTCAAGCCCTGAACAGTCAAGCTCCCAAAAGCTCCGCCGGGATGGCATCTTCGCGCTGTCAGGTGGCCCGGACATGGCCCTCGAAGTCAACACTGAGCAACTCATCACGTACTTTCTTCGCCACATTCTCTATTTAGCCCCTTACGGCGACTTGAAGATTCATAACAGGTTCGAATGCCGCAGCTGCCTCTTTATTACGACCTTTACTAAAGGTGATTGGCCTATCCGAGCTGAAGATGGCGGCTTGCAGCCGCGCATCTTGTATCAGCCACTTATGAAGCTAGCAATTGGGTGATTGCTGTCTTATGCCGATCGAAGACAAAAGACGGTTTCAACATATTTGCGAGGGGAAGCCAATCATTTCAGACACCTGGCTTGGTCAGATGACGGCCGAGGCTTCGGGAAGACGGGCCCCCGTAGGCCTTGATCAGGGTCTTTGGGCAAAGGGTGTTTTGCATGGCTTGGTCAATGCCATGCTGCGAGCCAGGGCAGGAACCTACTATACAACTATTGAGATGAATGCCTTGTCGTACTTCATCTTAATGGATACCCCGAGAATAGCCCGTGAAACCTCCTTTGCGAGCCATCTAAACGAACTAAGCGGATTCGCCAACCATCTCTCAGCCCCGCTGATCGCTCACATCGTTAATGGTGCCGAGTTTGCCGTTATAGGCGGGATACGGGATACAGCCCAAAACTGCCCGCACTGGTATGTCATGGTTGTTGACATCAAGAGAAGGGATATATATGTGTTCGATTCCCTACAGGACGACGCGGTGATCACCACCCATGTAAAAGCCGCTGAACATCTTGCTGGCCTATGGGCCAAGGATATCAATTCCTTGAACCCGACGATCCTTCCTCCAGACGGTCTCCTGGTAGTAAAATTAGCCACCCAACCAGATGCGTGGAGCTCTGGATTGCGGTGTGCAATCAATATGCTTCTCTTGTTCTGGCTGCCCAAACTAGCAGCAGAACTATATATCAGTAACGACAACAGCAGGAAGAATGAGGTAGATTCGATTCTAAGTTATATATCTCGAATTACCCCGTGGAAGGTACCAGATCCTTCCACGTCCCAATGACGAGATATGCGACATGTGGCACAAAAATGAGTACTTGTACGCAAAAAAGGAGGAACTGGGCCGTGACGAATGGGAAAGACGATATGATTGGGCATAGCAAAGTCTATTCAAAGGCGGCGCTACTATCGAACCAGCCGATCACCAATTGGCGCCCTTTAGTCGGCCTTTATGCTACGTCGCAGCCGCTATCGCCGAGAAGTTTACAGCACAGAACGACGCGGCAGAAGTTGTACGGATGTACTGCGATTATGTTGTCAGGATCCGATCGTTCCATCTCGACCGGGTGGTTGAGTCCCTTGCTATCCGTCGCCGGCACGTCTTACACGAAAACGGATCAATGCTGCCGGTCCGAGGACCGTACGACGTGCACCCAGGGAGGCCACGCTGACTACCAGCACCTCGGCAGATATAAGATTTCCAGGATATGAGATTTTTAGGACCTTGCGAAGTTCACGTGAATCTAACTGGGCAAATACGTGATCGTATCATGCATAATCTACTCACAAGAGTCGTCAGTAGATTCGGGATTGAATTAGCGAGATCGTATTTTCAGGGTCGTCGTCGACCCCCAGGAAGGAGGCCAACCATATCGAGCGGAAGCTCACAGACCGCCCTGTCTATATACAACATAATCCAAATACCACAGCCAAAGAATAAGTAGAATTAATAAGGTAGTCACATTGACCAACGAAGATAATAACAAATAAGGGTATGAATATGTAAATCAAAACCCGACCAGCGTGCCCCCCTCCTAACTCCTTCAATGCATATCGACGACCACCCTTATTATTCCTCCACGTTCCGCGCTACCGACCGGCCGGAAGACGTCGCCGAAGAAAATGAAAAAGGAACAAAGAAAAAGCCAAGACAGTCCCGAGAGGTCTCCCAAAGCGAAAGCAACACCGCGATCGTGTGACGGACATTCGATTCTAGTATCCCCGCCCCTAAATGCGCCGCTCCACAAGCGAAGCAATAGGTAGCAAGTGAAGTAAAAAATATAAAACCCGACCAGCACGCCCATCCTTTCAACTCCCAACGACCACTTCGTCCTCCTTCCCAGCACCGCCCCTATATTCCCCCAATACAGGCCAGATTCAGCCAGCTCCCATAAGTCAACATACGTCCACCCAACTATCGAAATACCAACCAACCTTAATGTAACTTACACACCGGCTCTTCAACGAGTTGCCATGTACTCACTCAAAAGCCAAATTGGAAGGCCCACGATCCACTAAGATTTGATCCCAGTAAACTCAGCAAAGCAACAAAGGTACTGAAACGCACCCTCTGTCTACTTAAGGCAACAGCAACTAAGGTGGTTGTCTAGGAGACCGGTCGTGAATCCGGCACTTCTATAAGATTTTCCATAGTGTGGCGAGTTGGTTTGACGACAGTGCAGCGAATACGTCGAATTGAAGGTCCAGAGTCCGGGAACGCCTCGATCGTGGCACTCCCACAGAGGGGGCAGGTTCGTAGAGGCGAAAAGAGAGGTATCGTAATAGTTCAAATAGGTACCTACGTAGTCGGATGGTCGACTCGGACCAAAGGAAGATGGAGGGACAACCACGCCAGAACCGACATCAGGGATGGCCCGAACGGACAATTGCTAGCCTATTTACCACAACACGACAATCATACAGATAACGCGAAGAGATAACGTGGATTGTAAGGAGTGAATGAATTGAGTTTGAAGGGCCCGCTACTATAACCGTCGCGAGGCAACGGGCGTATGATTCCCTCTTTATGGACCTCCCCGGCGCATCCTTTAATGGATAGCGCCGACTAGCTAATTGATGCAACTATCCAGCTCCTTTCTAGCAATTGACTCGGCGGCGCCCCGACCGTGTACGACCGACTGAATTCCCGTTCGTTCCGCGGCTTCAGTACACGAGCCTTCAGATGTTCATCCAGATCATTGGTATAGGCTCCCAGCTTACCAATCCCCACACCGATTCCAGCCTCACTATACCACTTCGCTTTCTTGCCGATGTTCTAAGAGACGGAATGCGTTCTCGTATCAAACGAACGCTTGAACTTTTCGCCTTGTGTCTTGTCTCACAATGAACCTCTCCAAGGAGTTGAACATTTAGCCCTCAACCTAAGCATGTTCCCCGGGTAACACCAGTTCACAGAGGGCAATAATCCGATGGCCATAGGCTGGCATTGAAGCTTCATCACGAGGCGTCTCATGAGAAAGACGTTGTGCTCGTAAAACATGTACTTGATAAAGTAGACCACTCAAAACTCGATGCCTAGGCGAGCAAGGTGTGAGTTTGAAAGGGCGACAGGCAAGACAAGATTGTCGTTCCCATTGTTTGCTCCATGACTTTGTCGACATGAAGCTGCTGAACGTATGTCGCCATTTCTTCGCATCTTTCATTCCCGATTTTGACCAAGATCGTTTGTCAGCGTCATCAGGGAAAGACACGGCGAACTTGTGAATATATGGTTGATTGATACGATTCAGGTTGTCGTAAAGCTTGAGGTACTGGTGAATTTTCTTTCCTGACATAGTTGTTTGTTTAGGAATATCTTTGACTGATGTGATTGCTATTTCCAAAATTAGTAAGTTTATGAAAAAAAGGAAAGAATTTGATACTACCTTCATCTAAGAAGACAATGATGAATCAGAATCAAATCATCATCATCATCATCAGAGCTTAAAATAATAGCTCTTCTGCCTCGTCGAACTATTCGCTGTGTCATTGTTGCCATTTTGTGATAAGAGGATATAAGCAGAGCTGCACATCGGTCGGTCAACCGCCGGCCGGTCGGGCGGTTTCGTTTGAAAATGACCAAACGGTCTGTCGTCCACGATAGCCTCCAAGCCGACGGGCTGTCGGATCTCCGTTGGCCAAAACCGCTGGCGGGCGGCTCAGATATTTGACCGACCGCCGTTTTTACCCCCCGAATAGCCTTGAATGCAAACGGTGCCCTCCAAATTGGTTGCCAATTGTTCAGTTTAGCCATACTTTACGTAGCCCTACGGTGCGCAAACGGCATACGCCTGGTATGTTACGCCTAGGTTGACCTTTGCGATCGATGAAATCAGCTCGGTCCCTACAATACCTAGGAATACCCTCATTATACACCCGAATTCCCTGACCGCCGGCTGGCCGTCGGGACCGTCGGTCGCCCCACACATCGGTCCGGCCTGTCGGTCAGTACCTCTTGACCGCTGGGTAACGGTCGGTCGGTTCATAGGTGTTGACTGACCGGACCGACCGATGTGCAGCTCTGGATATAAGGAGAAAGGGAAGAAGAGGAGGTCGCAAGGAAGAGAAGAAGAAGAGGTGAGTGGAAGGAAGAAGTGAAGGAGAGAACACCGATGGTAAGCTGAAGAACGCTGCTGAGCTCAGACTGTGTCCTCGAAAGCGGTGGCGGGGATGGTGCTGGCGGCAAAGGATCGGTTGTTACTGGTGTGTACTGTAAGGCTTGGAGGAACTTGGGGTTCGGAAGAAGGGCAAACTCGTCATCTTTGGGCTTCAAGACAGGTTTCTCCTCTTTCGTCACACGCTTAAAGCTCGACACCAGCGAGAAGGTAAACTTGACCCTGCACTTCGTGCAGATGAAGGCCTGCGACGCTGAGTGGGATGAGTCCGCAACAAATCAGTACTTGCGCTGGGCCGAGACGGTCGTCGATATGCTTTATAATGATCTCCACCAGCCCAAAACGGCCCCCGTACCTGGGGAGATATCCCTGACCTGCGACCCCATGGTGCTGGCTGCATGTAAGGAAGAAGGGAAGGGAAGAGATGAAATCACAGCTGCCCACCTCACACGTGACATACTAACCACTTGGTGGCCAGCCGCCAACACCTACCCCCGGTAACCTTGGTACCCAAGGGCTTTTTTGCACCCGCAGGGGCCCTCGGTTTATCGACTTCTGTAGACCGCAGTGGGCCATTACCCCAACTACGGCCAGTGTCGCGCCCACTACGGGGCGACGACGAGCTACCCCATAAAGGGCGCGTATATGTTCTAAGCTGCTGAAAAGAGTGTCAATAGGCTCCTCCGACCTCTTTGCATCCATTCAAGGGCTCCTAGCTGACTTACGAGAACGAAAACGAAGGCGAAAGCGGCCAGTCTGGGAGTGGCAACAGCGTGTGGTGTGAAGAAAAGAGGGGAAAGAGGATCTATTCGCCCCGAGGTGGTCGAATATCCAGTACGGAGCGAATATGTACGCAGTTCCAAGCGACGCCAAGGGTGCTGCTGAATCTGCTCATCCGCGAAGATGAGTTGGATCGACACCCGAACCAGCAGTAGTTGTTGCCGCCGGCTTGGTACATGATGTGAGTAGCCTGGTAATGTGAAAAAAAGGTATTGGATATGTGGTCACAGACCTCTATCCCGTAAGAGATGGGAGAGATGGATGAGATGGATGGGCATGTTTGTCCTGGAACGAGTTACGTGGCTTCGGGGTTGGCTACGAAGGTATATATATATAGGCAGCCCAGAAACAAGCAAGCACAAGTGTATATGTCTCAACTGTAAGGAGAGACCGCTGTCACTCGGTGCTTGACCACAGTCGTCACTTCCACGATCTTTTGTAGATGGGAGGATTGGCATCTCAAACGACAGGCACCACCGGCTAATGACGTCCGCGCCTGACACACGATCTACATTACCTCTCTTCGCGCCGGCATGAGCACGACCTGGCCCCTTCCGCCCGTAGCCAATAACTCGGATAGACGGCAAGAGCAAGAGGTTCGGCGTGTGTAGGAGGTTGCGACTTGAGGTTTCTGGCGGGTGAAAAGGGGGTTCTAGCCAAACCGCTACGGTCGCGACAGCACATGCAACTGGTTCACTGCGTCGAACCTGCCGGGTTGCCGACATGCGTGTAACATTTACAAGCATCGCACAGATGCTGTTTCGCACGCCTTCGTTTGCAAGGACGCATCTTGAGTAGCGCCGTCCCGGAGCCTTCAGGCCAATGCTGGGCATGAACGCCAGCTACGGCAGTATCGATCCTCACGGTGAGATATTCAGCACCTGGACAGATCACGCGACCTCAACTTTATTGTTAAGCCAATACCTACTACTTCCTCGTTCGTCCGGTGGAACCAGAAGTCGTGTCCACAAGGAAGTAGAAGTATTCGATCACGCTAGACCCTTTGCTGGTTGTCCGGTGGCAACGCGGATTACTCGGTGCTGGCTATATCATCACTGCCCCAAAATCCATCGCATGCACGTCGTTCTAGAATGGCCGGGCAATGTGTAGCTCCGGAGAAACCGTAGGCGCTTGTACTGGGATGTAAGAGAGCGGGTGAATTCGGTATGACGCGTCCCGCGGCTTGCCACCGGGATGGATACGAGTCGTGTTCGATATTTTTTGATAACCCTCTCGAGTTTTGGTCCGGAATCTTCTACCTATCGGCATCGTTCGTCTTCAGTTTTCTCTGGGTATTTTGGACCCTGACTCGGCTGTTTCCGGATTGAAAGCGCTTTTTCGACATCTTAGACTGAGGCCCCAGGCCGAAAATGAAATGGAAATTCGTCGTGAATTTCGGTGGATTGGCCATTCATGATAGAAGGGTAACAAACCAGCAGAGCAGCCAATTGTTATCCGGAGGCCAAAAGTACAAAGTAGACGCAAGCCATAGTTGAGCAGCAGACCTCCGCCTCTAGATATACAAACCCGGAGATGTCAGTATGGATGAATGAAGCAGCGGGATGGACCGGAGCGTCTGCAGAAAAGAAATGGCGCGCGTGCCGCATAATAGGTAATTGCCTATTCCGGAGAATGTGGGAGATTCGGGAGATTGGGGCGGCGTAGCGGACCCTGCTGGCGGGACCCCACTTGGATGCAGATCAAAATTCAGCTGGGCATTTAAATTCTTTGAGCGCTCAGCTTCTGTCCAAATGAGTGTTTCTGATATGAACTCGTGGAGGAGCAATCCCCAAATACTAGGTAGATAAGGTGTTGAGTTACCGGCCCACAGTACCGAGGCTATTCCGGAGCACCGCTCGCTTTGACGGCTTTATTACTCGTGCCGCGTTTGCCCCATTATTGCTCGGCCAGCTGCATCGGTCGGGGCGCAAGGGCTAATTATAGCCTTAGTCATATTGTAGTTATGTACGTACAGTAGGTACAGTGTAGTCTGCACAAAAGAATATGATCTATAAGAATAGTCTCGCAGTAAGCATAGAATTGGGCGCCCCCGGTGATTTTTGTATGGGTATAAGAATAAGTCTCCGTACTAGACTATAGAATAGATTCTTGGGCATTTTCCCATACATATTCTTATAAAAAGGACACATTTTCCGCCCGCTTTTGGCAATTTGTGGGTCTAAATTGGGTCTTTTAGCCTCGATTATGTCATATAACGGCCGAAAAGCGTTAAATGGGTGCATATCGCTGAAAAGTGGGTCTTTTCGCGTAGGAATAGTCGCAATATAAGCATAGAATTTGGCGCCCCCCAGATATTCTTATGTGCAGACTACACTGTAGTCCGTAGTGCTCCCCCGCTTGACGTGGGTTAGGTATGTGCTGTAAGCCTGTAACTGCAGTCTTTCCTGCATGGAATAACGTCTAGCTAACGCAATTGCACTTATGACCGTATCTATAACCATAGCCGAGGCACACTAGACAGATACTTTAGTCTTCTCGAACGTCTTTCTTACACAGTATTAGAACCACAAGGGACAGAGCGCTTCGTAGTGTAGGTTGAACGTCCCGTTCCGTCTTCCAAGCGACTACCTACGTCACTCATTAGTTACAGTAGATGTAGTCCAGTGTATAATGTACGAAGTGTTTCTCTGCCTTGACTCGCTGTCATCGAGGAAAAGTATAATTCTTCCGCACACCTTCCGCATCAAGAAGAGCTGGCTACCTAGCGTAACTGGTACACGCACGGCACATAGTAGCACACTAACTGTCCGAGTAGGTACATAATGTAACAGTATGATACAATAATCTCCAATGATAAAGATGTGATTGGCTGCGTCTTCAGCCATGGTAAACCTACTTGTACAGATCTCCTTTCTCATCATCCGGGCATGAATCGTTCCTTCGTCCTGTAGGGCCGGGCAGTAGTGTAGGTAGTGTAGGGACGGGTTCACGCAGATCAAACGTTGAGGGAGGGGGGGAGGTGATTCCCGACGAGCTTAGGATCACAGTAGATAGTCGATTTGTTGGTACTATGTAGTTACCTATAGCCTAGATGGGCATCTATTTATACTCAAATTGTTTTCTGTATCTAATTCAACTTTAACTATCCGTCTTACGCTCTAACTGCCGGTACACTCTCACTCGTGAGGGGTCATGCGTCTTGGCATTCCTTGGGTCCAATCTGGAGTGAGACATAAGAGTTAAAGCAGATAACAATTACGATGAAGGGAGTGCAAAGCGACATTCCGTATGAAGAGAGATTCGGTCATAAGTGCCTGTGCAGGTACTTACGAGGTACTACGGACTTGCGCTATAATTAGCCGGTTGGGATGGACCGACTGGAAGGTTTGCCGCTAAGTCGCCCCCTAAAACCGCTGTCAAGATAAGGTACTTCGTCCCAGCGCGCTAAGCCGTATCTCCACAGGCGCCCTCTGGCGCCTCCTGGAGCCCTGGCCGCGATTGCCATGTCTATCAGGTAAAGGATTCTATTCCGTGAGCCCGGCCTCACACACTTCGTAGTGTACTATAACTACACTACATACCATACCTGGCTACCACATGCCGTGCGCTACCGCAGTCAAGCATTGCCCCTCTGGTGCTAGCCGGGCTGTTTGTTACAACTTACCAGACAGAATACTGTACATCCCCGATGCTCCATTCCTGCTCGGGCCTGGCCATGTCATGCTACATGTGCAACGACTCGGACACAGAAAGCTAGGTAAGCGGCGTCAAAGGAAGCGGGTGTAGATTGTATATACCTATCTGCCGGTATCTCCCATCAAACATGGATCCCCCGGCATGTATCCTCATCTCTAGGTATCCCAGGACCGGGACCATCTCGACGCTCCAGCCGCGTTAATTTCACTTCTCTTTCACTTCTGCGACAGGCTCGCGGCTTCGTTCCTCTGGAAAAGAGCCTTCTCCTACCGTTGCAGCTGGATTCCCCTCTGGTATGAGCATCTCGACTGCAGCTTGAGAATGTCCATAATGCCCGCGACCATGTCCGAGTCCGATCCCAAGGAGGCGTCCAGCACCCTGTCGCTTCACCATGAGGAGGCCGGCATTGTCCACAAGGGCGCCGCCCTCAAGACGGCGCTGAAGGGCCGCCATATGCAGATGATCGCCATTGGTATGCCAACAGCCGCGTGCACAACCCCGGACGCGCTGCAGCTTTAGCTGACTCTTTCATCAACAGGCGGTGCGATCGGTGCTGGTTTGTTCGTGGGTTCCGGAAGCGCTCTCCACAACGGTGGTCCCGCTTCCTTGGTATGTTACGATGCGCCGGAATGCGCTGTAAGCACCGCGATTGACTGTTGGGCTTCCAGGTTATCGGCTATCTGATCGTCGGTGGCATGTTGCTGTTGACCATGCAGGCCTTGGGAGAATTGGCTGTCATGTACCCTGTAAATGGTGCCTTCTACACCTACATCGTCCGCTTCGTCGATCCGGCTTGGTCCGTATTCCTCTCCTCCCGGACCATCCGTCTGTCCGGGCTACGTGCGTGCTAACCCCCTTGACCACTACAGGGGCTTTGCTATGGGTTGGCAATATGCTATTAATTGGCTGACTATCCTACCTTTCGAGATCATTGCTGCTAGCGCTACAATCGGTTTCTGGAGACAGGACCTCAACCAGGCCATCTGGGTCACTGTGTTCCTTACCGTTCTGGCCGCGATTCAGATCTTTGGTGTTCGCGGATACGGTGAAGGTACGTTCTTTTAGTGACGATCCTACGGTAGTATCAGAAGTAAGGCGTGCTGACAAGCGCCAAGTCGAATTCGTCCTCAGTCTTTTCAAGATCGCTGCTTGTATTGGCTTCATCCTCCTCGGCATCGTGATCGACACTGGTGGCGTTGGCCCCCATGGTTACCTCGGCGCTCAATTTTGGCATGACCCGGGTGCGTTCCGGAACGGGTTCAACGGTTTCGCTGGTGTCTTCGTCGTCTCCGCTTTCGCTTTCGGCGGTACCGAGCTGGTTGCCCTAGCGGCTGCCGAGTCGGTCAATCCCCGAAAGGCCCTCCCCCTTGCCACGAAGCAGGTCTTTTTCCGAATCTTCTTCTTCTATGTCGTGAACCTTTTCATTTTGGGCTTGATTCTGAGGTCGGACGACCCACGTCTCGCAAACGCTACAGGTTCCAACTCGAGATTCTCACCGTTCGTTTTAGCCATTAAGGATGCCGGTATCCAGGCGCTGCCGTCCATTTTCAACGTTGTCATTACTCTGTCGACTATAAGTGTGGCAAATTCGTGCACTTTCGGTTCTACCCGCACCATGCAAGCGTTGGCGGAACGCGGCATGGCGCCTAAGCAATTCTCCTATGTCGATAAACAAGGTCGACCCATGTGGGGCGTTGTCGTCCAACTTGTGCTCGGCCTCCTAGCATACGTGGTTGATGCTCCCAAGGGCGGCGAGGCTTTCACGTGGCTACTCGCTCTTTCAGGTCTAGCCTTCCTCTTCATCTGGGGTTCTTGTTGCTTGGCCCATATCCGTTTCCGGTTGGCTTGGTCGGCCCAAGGGCGTGATCTCAGAGAAATCCCTTACAAGGCACCTTTAGGTATTTGGGGTAGTGCTATCTCCATAGTTCTCGTCGTCATTTGTCTGATCGCAACATTTTACAACGCGCTCTATGTAGGTGTTCCAAGGGAAGTCATAGACAAGAGTATGCTGAAGTACTAACTCCTGTTGTCTAGCCGAACCCCCACGCCACCCCCAACGCACAAACGTTCTTTCAGGCATACCTCGCTGCCTTCGTCTCCTTGGGATTGTATGTGTTCTGGAAGATCTACAGTCGTAACTGGAAATTTTACGTCAATCTTCGGGATATCGACCTGGTATCGGGCTCTCGCCCCCTGGACCCGTCCGAATTCGAGGATAACGAGGCCGAGAAAGCGCACTGGGCCATACGCGTTCTCCGAATTTTCTTCTAGCCAATTTCTGCCCTAGGGGAATAAAAGTTTTGTGGAGGATCATCATTTTCATGAGCGCATATACACCGAGAGTATTTTGAAGGGTTCTGTTCATGTGAAGCACGGTGGGGTTTTCTTGGTTTCGTATATGACACTTTACGTAAATTTCTTGCTGTTGAATTGGATACCGTCTCTGAGCCAACTTCCAGGGCCTTTGTGTGAAGTGCGTTCTGTTGTGAATTGCGTGAATTCACCGCGCTGGTATATCTGGGCCTTGCGTCTATTGAGTTGTGAGTTCGATTGGGCGACGGGGGATACCAGTTCTTCAAATTGTGCCGATATTTTTTATCAATTGTGAGTCGCTTTCATATCGGCGAAAGAAGGCTGCAGCAGCAGCTCTTTTCTGGTCCAAGCCATCGGCAGAAACACTGATAGCATAGGTATGCCGCTACATATATGCTTGGTTCATCCTTCTCGAAGTCCCTCCAGCCCCTCCCGGAGAACTACCAGCCAAGGAGATATTTCGAGCCCGAGGGCACGATAATACGTGAATTGAGTCGAAAGCCACAAAATCCGCCTAGGGCGAGGCGGTCATCACGGCTACCGAGGACCAAATAATACCGCCCGGATACCTAATATCGCACTTATGTAAACCGGACTTGGCCAAAACAACGGCAGCTAAGCCTCAACAGAGAAACTATTATTTTCGGGTTGCGTTTGTTTGCCAAGATGCTGTGAACTGCTGTCCCGTCAGACGCATCGCATTCCTTTCGGTAATTATCGAGTTGAATGCATCGACTCACGTCATCCTGCGTTGTAACAGGAGGGGGTCTTGGCTAATTGGGACTTGTTCAGCCGGTATATCTAGGCAGCGCAAATAATAAGACTGCGCAGTGCGCTGTGGCCGGGTTTTGCTTGGGCTTGATGTAGCCCCGTTTGAGCCCTATATAGGTGCCTGGCAGGAGGCTCGTCTTGATTACATATTATAGCCCTACGCTCTGGAACTCATTTCAGTCTAACAAAGACATTCAATATGCTAGTCTAGTCCACCCGCTATCGATCATGGCTTCGTAGAGTCCGTTCGAAGAGCCGTTTTCTTACCATGGCAACTCCGTTGTCTACCATCACCACCACCGTCACGCCGGCGCCGGCGCCGTTTCTACCCGGGAACTGGTCACCGCCGACCTCGGCTACGTGTCTTCGGACCAGCGATTACTGGCTCTGGGACTACGGCTCGACAAACGACCGCCGGACCGTCCTGGGCGGCCCGACACAAACAACAGACTGCCTCCCGACGAGTTGGAACCCGGAGCTCACGTATGCCGGGTCAGCCTGTCCGTCATTTTATACCCAGGCCTGTCCGGAATCGCACGGCGTGGTGACGTGTTGTCCCTGGGTCTACAGCTTCACCTGCGCGGCGCAGAACTGGGCGCCCGGGGAGCACGGGTCGATGTTCCGCTGTTCGTCGCGGTATTCGGATCACGGCGGGGTGAAGGTTACTCGGGCGAGCATGTATAATAGCATCACTACTACGGAGAACAGAACGAGGGATACGAAGCACCATTTATTCGCCCTGGCCTTGATGTACACGCCGGTAAGTAGGAGATAGTCCGTCGCCTGTTGTGCCGAAGAACTTCGTACTGACGAGAACAATAGCTCTCCGCTACTCTTTCCTCGACTACTTCTTCATCCGGCCTACCTGCCGCAGGCACGCCTGCCGGGCTCTCGCCCGCCGCGGCTGTTGGCATCGGCGTTGGATCCGCGGCGGTCGTTCTCGTATTCGCGCTTTTGATGTGGTTTATTTATCGGCGGAGGAGAGCCAACGCCGGAACTACTGGCATAGTCGCTGCCGCTGTCACTCCCACTGCCACCAAGCCATCGACGGAAACAAGGGCGTATACCGGTCCGTATATGACAGAGGACGCGTCCCAAAACCGGGTTTACTCTCCGATAAGTCCGCGGCCTCGGGAGGTTGCGGCCAATTATAGATATTTCGAGCTTAATGGCTCGGCGGCGCATGAGTTGAGTTGAGTTGAGTTGAGTTGATCTTGGTTTCCCGGGAGTGGGGGTTGTATATGGTTGAGAGTTGCGCTGGGGTTTCGGCTTCTGGATTACTTGGGGCCGGACTTGGTTCCGGTCCGGTTGGGTGCCGGGTTATTCATACCTACCTCCGTAAGGAGCCCGTGTGGGATCGCATCATGAATCGGGAACCTACCCTGGGTACGGAAGACAGATTCTGAGCCGATGCACAGCTGTGATCGCTGGGATTCTATAACACCAGTGTAGCTGCGCATCGGATCTCAATCCGTCTTTGTCGCGGATAGATATATACCTGTTATAACCGTACGGTCAATAACAGCGTGCTGCGACGGCAAAAACAACGCACGCTGTTATTGACCGCACGGTTATAACAGGTATATATCTATCCGTGACAGTCTTCTCATGTATACTACTGTAGGAAATATGAAAAGAGAATTGTAGGTTGTTAATATGTGGTAGGTAAATAGGAGGTAAGAATTCAGATCTCGAAGTGGAAAATCGCTTCTTGCTTCGGCAGTTAATACAGTATCTATCACAGTACATACACTGTAATCAAGGGGCTAAGCGAAGTGTGACGGATGGTGGAGCCACATCGTGTAAATAGTACTGATCACACTGACTGCACTGGGCGCACGCCAAGGTCAGTCACATGCTCATCTACTGTATGAATCCTGTATATAGCACTTCGCACGGCCATTCAGAGTACGTACACCCTCTGAATGTCTATAAAAAGGGTGGTTTTTCCTGGAGGACTTCATAGAATTCAGTCCTCAGAGACCTTCACAAGAGCACTCTTCAATATACTCGTTTCTATCTGCCTCTACGGTGCGCTATCCGACCTTTCTCCCAAGATCACCCTGTTTCTCTCACGACCTCCGTGAGAGTTATGAGCCCGGCTTGCAACAAGTCGGATACTCTACAGAAAGCCCGTAGTTAGATTCGTTTACTCTTTACTCTCACTCATCACTTCGGAAGACCGCTACCCTGCTCATCGTCATGACTACCAAGTTGGAACTTCCTACTGAGACCACTCTCAGGGACTCCTACGACTGGGTCCAATGGTTCGAACAATTCCGCTGGTATGGCAATCACTTGGAAATATGGTTCCTGGTCGACCCCGACGGAGAGGATTCCGAAGGCGTAAGCTCCGAACCGCCTACCAAGGCCGCCAGCAAACGCTTCCTCCTAGGACCCTCCAGAGCCACGCACGACAAAGCCCTAGCCGAATGGAACAAAAAGCCAGAAGACACCCGTGGCGACCCTCCTGTCTACGTGGAACCCATTATCAGCCAGGATGCGATTAGCAAGCACTACGAAGACCGACTCAAGAAATTCAGCAAGGAATTGACCGACTCGGCAGGCCTTACCAACCGCTATAACACCCTCCTCAACTGAGTGATGAAGACCGTCGTCAACGCCCAGCTAGCCCCGGCCCAAGCTAATCTATCCATCAAGGGAAAGAAGTCCCTCCAGGACCTCATTCGGGAACTTCGCTACAACCTTGCGCCGGATGACGCCACTACCAAATCCTATATCCAGAAGGAATATAGGGCGATTCTGGCTGCAGGAAGAGCCGGAAGCATGAAAGTGGACGTCTGGCAAAGGCGTTGGCACACTTGCTATCTTCAGTGTGAAGCCCACGGTATTGCGGACATCCAGGACCCGCTAGGATCCCGCAACTATTTGGAAACCATTCAAGCCAAATACGCGCCAGAATGGGCTCACCACATGCTGACCAACCTATCCCTAATCGAACAACAGGGTATGGATCCTCCTACCCTGAAGGAGCATGGTCAGCTGTTCACCAAGGCCATCCACGACAACAAGGTCAACGCCAAATACACGAGGGCCGGCATCTTCGCAGCTCTCGAGACCGATGCGGATGCGACTCCCCCTGAGCTGAGCCAACCAGGCCCCAGCAACACTCAGGGGCGCGGAGGCAAGAAGTCCAAGGGCGCTAAGGGCCAACAATACGAATGCCCATGCAAGTCGGACAATCAGACCCATCCCTGGAAGCCTGAGCAGTGCGCTAGTCTTGAATACGCAATCAAAGGATCCACGGCTTTCACCTTTGGTAGGGGTCGAGTCCCCAATGCCGAGCAGGTGAATGCCACCAAGCAGCGCTACGCCTACACGAAATGGGATAAGCTGCGCCGCACTATCGATTCCAACGGATGGTCGGTCCGCCAGCGCCCTCGCAACAACAACAAGAAGTCCAATGCGTCTGGATCCAACAATAAGTCCGAATGGCCCTCTCTCAACCTGGCATGCGCGCTAATCGACCCGCAGTGCCTAGGGACAGCTTCCGATGAAGCCGGCGTCTACTCAACCCTTGGCTTTGGCCTTCACATGCTCTCCGACAGCACCCTCCTCGACAACTGCGGAGCCCTGCACCTTGTCAACAACAAGGAGCTGCTCGATCCGGGATCGTTCAAGGAGGCAACGAATGGAGAGGTGGTCCAGGCTGGTACAACTGAGTTCCCCATCTTAGGAACCGGGACAAGGGTCATCAAGAATGTATTCGCTAGTGCTGAAGGCCCTAACACGGCCGACCTGACGCTCAAGGATGTTGCTGTGGTGGAAGGTTTCCATGTGAATATCGTTTCTGAGGCTCGCTTGCGAGAAGTCGGTGTGTGGTATTGTGGGGAGGACTGTACGCTGCGCTTCGGAAGCATCACCAACAACGTCAAGCTTGCCGATCTTGTCCGCATGCACAACCTAACCTTCCTCGAATACAAGCCTCTTTCTCTTTACCCGTCTTCCAAATCGCTCGTGATGACCCCTGACAGCTTACTACACGATATACCCGCTAGTGCTGCAGCAATAGTGGCAGTCACAACACGGCCCACAATTATGCGTGCCCGAAGGCCAACACGAGACCCCCCTAAGCCCAGAGAAGACTCGGAACTCCTCTGGCATCTCCGGACCGGTCATTTAGGTCCACGCTCGCTTAGAGCCCTGGTCCAGAAGGCCCGGAACGTGCGCATCAACGGGACGCCCCGTGTTAAGTGCGAAACGTGCGCTAGGGTCTATGCTAAACAGGTAATCTCCCGTCGCAAGTCAGAAAGATGCTCGGCTAGACCCTTCTGGCGCGTTAGCTGGGACTTATTCGACTATACCCCAGGGTATGACGGGTCCAATTGGCTGTTGGTCATCAAGGACGAATACAGCGGCATGATATGGACCATCCCCCTTGTGTCCAAGAGTGGACCCGAAATCCTGAAGCACCTCAAGCGCTTTGAGAAGTGGGTGTTCCGCCAATACGGTCTTCGCATTTGCAAAATCCGAAGTGATAACGAGCCCGCAGCGATATCCCTCAGAGGTAGCACTGACTATCAACGCTGGGCCAAGGATGAAGGCATCGATCTTGAATCACCTCCATCCTACACCAAAGAACCTGTGGGCGGCAGCGAGCGTGCCGGCCAAGAGATAATCAACAAAGCAGACAGTATGTTACTGGGAGCTGGTCTCCCTGGAGATCTCTGGCCCGAAGCTGCTCAAACCGCTTCACGGCTTCACAACATGAGTCCATCCGAGACTCATTCCATGCATGCACCCATCCAGGTCCTTGAGTCCTGGTTCCATCAATACTTCAGATGGTACGCACCAGAAGTCGTAAGGTCGTTGACGAGCGACCTCTCACCAGACTGGAGCGGCACCTATGCATATGGATGTAGAGCATACCCCGTCGAAGTAGATAGGCTCGCCGGTAGGCAGCGACGAGCTTATAAGACAAGGCCACGAGCCCACATTGGGTATCTCGTTGGCTACAGGGCCACGAACCTGTATCGTATATGGATACCTTCCTTGGGTGAGGTCATTACCACGCGCGATGTGACATTTGATGAAGATCTCTTCTATCACGAAAAACACGAGCGCATCTCAGAGCGCCTGTCAGTCGCAGAAATCCGCCAAATAACCATAGACCCGATACCCGAAGGTTCTTTCGAACCCGTATACGAAGAAGTAAGTGAACCACAACACCAAGAGTCTTCTCCTGATCCCTCCGGCGAGTCCGAAGACGCCGGAGGTGAGTCTCACCAAACTGATGAGCCCACGGTCGCCCAACCGGAGGTGCAAAATTCGGGGGTGAAGCCGACTGATGTGCAAGACGGTGCACATGGAGATCAGACGAAGGGACTTTTGACACCTCGTGAGACACCTGACCCAGATGAGGCTACGGTCAGGGCCGAGCAAAGCCTCCAAGAAGAGCCGGACCCAGAACAATACAATACCGGACCTGAGGAGAGCTACACAGAAACCCTACCAGGTGCGTTTCCGGAAGATGAACCGCAATCCTCCGGAACAGTGACTCCGACTCCAATTTCAAACAACACGCCAGCACCTCCACAGGGTCTTCCTAGCACGCCAGACCAAATAACAGCGCAGCTAGAAGATTTAGCTGAGCAACCGCGACAACCCGAAAGCAGTTCCTCAGTAGAACGGGATACAAGTCGACCACCAGATCCCTCAACTAGCGCACCACGCGCCTCCACGGATAGGCCATATGACAGACAATACGCCATCCGACCGGTAGCGGAAGCCCATCCACAGGCGACTCGAGCAAGCTGACGGATACGAGGACTAGCACCGGAAACACCTTTAGACGGCAACGGGAGTCACGCCGTCTTTACAACTCTCATGTATGGAGGAAACAACATTACCACTCCATCAGAACCATCTTGGCAAGCCTTCTTCGACACGTTTATGCCGAATGTCGAAGATGTAATTCAGAAAGGCGACCAAGAACACAAGACACTGCACGCAGTCTTTGCAGCTGCAGTTGTAATATACGTATATACGGCGCACGGCTGGACTAGGTGCGAACGGTGGAATCGGGGCCGGAAGGCAGGCGATA
This sequence comes from Xylariaceae sp. X802, assembly GCA_028637635.1. NCBI lineage: Eukaryota > Fungi > Ascomycota > Sordariomycetes > Xylariales > Xylariaceae > Xylariaceae sp. X802. Next base: position 286,708 of record JAJFDH010000032.1, read on the forward strand.
CGGCAACGGGCAGGGCTACGGCAACAAGGTGCAATATAACGACCGAACGGCATATATAGGTCTAATACACAGACTGAACCTTGGAGGACCAAGGTTCGTGGCCGGAGGCCTTCCTTGGCTACGGCTATATATACAGGAATTGACTAGATGACTAAGAGCGGCCGTACGGCTATATATGACGTCAAGACTTCTCCGCTCCCTTAGATGACTAAGAATCGCCACCGGAACCCGGACGGTCCGTTGCTACTGGCTATCTCCTATAGCGCACGTGACGTACGTGACAACTGCCTCCCCCTTTCCTGGGAGATCGTCCCTGATCTCTACGTTTGCAATCCGGCCGAATCGGGTCTAATGTGGCCGGTCGGATCTAGGGCGGAGTGGTGTGTGATTCCAGTAGGTCCTTTGGTGGTGCGGATCGGGGTGGAGAATACCGAGTCGGGATCGTGACCTCCGAAGTTGGTGGCGGCGGTTGTACGCTATTCCTAATTGATTCGGCTTCGGGACCGATCCGTGGGCGTTTCCCGCCGAATTCGGTTAGAGGTAAACAGCCGCGTGTGTTGTTGTGTTGTTTATTTTGGGAGAACGCGGTCCGGCTGTTGTTTATTTTGATTCCGATGTTATTGATCTCTGATCTCGCCGTCGATGTGGCCAAATCGGGAAAGGTGCTTTGGGTGAGTGGGCGGTGAGGGAGTGATTCGGGACCGGTAGCAGAATTCCTCCCTGGGTATAAATATCTTGCATCCCACCCTCCTTTCCTTCCCTTTCTCTCTTCTTTTCTTCGGGCTCTCACTAACTGTGTTCTGCTGGTTTTTCGTTCGCGCTTCGCTCTCGTCCCAACGTTAGTCATCCCAACTCCCGTTAGTTTACCCGTGCCGCCCATTGTCTTGTCAAGTAAGTATTATTCCTTTGGCTCCGTGGTGTTTCCGCTGACGATTCAGGCAATCACAATGGCTGGCACCCTGCGCTCCGCCACCTACCAAGGCGTGCTGACGCAGCGCCCGGAGGGTCTGTTCGCAGCCCACGGGTACTGCTGTCGCAACTGCTACAGCCGGCTCGCCAGCGGGTTCAATCCCCGTCGCGGTCGGTCTGTACAGTTGAGCTGTTCTTTTGACAACCCGGCCAGTATCTGCTGTGCCTTGTGCTCGGAGCACAAGGACAAATGTGAGGCTGTAAGTATCCGTGGTCGGTCCGTTGGGGTTCCGCTAACCAGGTTAGGTCCCCGGTCTGCTGCGCTTCGAGCAGATCCGGATCGAAGAACTGCTCTCCTGGTCCGAACAGGCCTGGGAAGAAGAGGACGTTGAGGGCCGCAGCGTCTTCTTGTGCTCGCGGGCTCTCCGGCGGGACATGGCCGGTTGTCAGCTTCGGCTGATGATCGCGTTTAACCACCTTGTCTCGCACCATCGCCAGGAGCACGGTCTGGGTGCCACCGGTGCCGACAAGGCAACCAACTGGGCGACATACGACGCCCTGATCCGGGGTCGAAAAGCCGTGCGTATGGCACGCTATGCCCCTCTTCCTTTCTCTGCGGTAAGTACCCCGGGTCTCTATCGGTACCTGGGTGGATTCTGATGCTGACTGTCGTAGTCGCTTGCCGACCGTCGCAATTACGAGCGACGCACCTGCTTGCGCTTGGAGTCGTACGACGCCGGGTACGAAGCCTAGTCGGCGGCGGTCCGGGGGTTCGTGGGCGAACTCCAGAATCTCCTGGAGGCGGAGTTTCCGGAGCTTTGGTTGGCGATGGTGCCACTCCCTCCAGATATTCTGGAGTACGAGTAGGCCGGTGGGTGTCCGGGGGGTTTTCGGGGGGTGGTCTTGTTTGGTTGGGTGGTACTTTGCTGGCGTTTAGGGATTATTATTTGATTTTTTATTCTGTTGCTTTGAACGACAATACAATCTCCCCTCTTCGCTTGCTACTTCTTTATCCTCTTGGACCGATGGTGATTCGCCCTCCTTTCGTAATCCCGGATAGCTTTTGGCGCTGAGATGTCTTCTTCGGCAACCCATTGGTTGTATTCCGATGGCCAACCCTTCCACTTGACTTCGTAGTGGGTTCGTCCTTGGATCGCCGTCTTTCCGACGATGTCTTCGACTTCCCATTCTTGGTCTTCGTCATCAAGGTCTGGCATTGGTAACGCGTTTTCGAGTGTAGCCGTCCATGGTTCAAGTAGTTGGATTGGAAATACGTTATGGATCCGTTGGTATTTCGTGGGCAATGCGAGCCGGTAGGCTAACTTCCCTATGCGGCCCACAATCCGGAACGGTCCTATGAATTTGGGTGACAGCTTCTTGTTCTTGAATCGGAAGTTTGTTGTCGACAGGGCCACAAGGTCTCCAACCTTGTATTCCTTTGCTTGGTGTCTCTGGTTGTAATACTTCTGATGTCATTCCACTGCAATCGTCCATCGTTCGGTGAGGGTCCGCCGGAGTTCCTCCAACTTATCCAACCGGGTCTGGACTCCGGGCATAGTAGTCTGTTCAGAGGTAATCCGTCGGAAGTCTGGGTTGTAGCCGTAAAGGGCACGGAACGGGGATAGTCCTGTTGTGGAATTGACGGCGTTATTCATGGCGAAGAAGGCTTGCGGCAGCAATTGGGGCCAATTTGTCTGTTCGCTGTCGACAAATGCCCGTAAATAGGTCTCTATGATCTGGTTCATCCGTTCCGTCTGTCCGTCGGTCCGTGGGTGGAACGCTACCGAGTGCCGGAGCTTTATTCTGGACTGGTAACATAATTCAGACCAGAATTGACTGGTGAACAAGGAGCCTCGGTCCGACACGATACCGTCGGGGCTTCCATAGCGGCATTCGACTTCCTCATGGAACAGGGTTGCAAGCTCGACTGCGGTCATTGTGGTGTGCACCGGGAAGAGTAGTGTCAACTTGGTGAACCGGTCGACAATCACTAGGATTGCGTCCACTTCCCGGCCCTTATAGAATGTCGGTGGTAGGCCCGTGATGAAGTCCATTGATAGCTCCCTCATCGGTCCGCTAGGCTGGGGTAAGGACTGTAGTTCACCGTATTCCCGGTGGTGTTTCGCCTTCGTTCCGAGACATACTTCGCAGTCGTGGATGTACGACTTGACGTCTTTTCGCATGTTACTCCAGTAGAACTTCCTTTGTAGCAGGTCGACAGTCCTATTCTGCCCGAAGTGGCCTGCCATTGGGTCGTCGTGGTATAGTTCTATAAGCTGGAAGCGGATGGATGCTTCTGCTGGCACGTAGACTCGACCATCATGAAGCAGTAGGTCGTCGACCACCGTCCATGGTCCGACGTCGTTTCGGGGTGAAGACCGTAGATCTTGCTTGATGGTTTGGGTCTTGGGATCTTGTTGTTGGGTCTCTATTAGCAATTGCCTCAGTGGCTTAGAAATTTCAGGGTTGAAGATATTCTCATCTATGCTGGCAATTCTTGCCTCTTTTCTTGTAATTGTCTGAATTCGGGGGTATCTCTCCTTCCCCTTGGCTTCGTCCACGAGCCGTTGAGGATTCTGCTTATAATAAAGCTTGCAATTGACAGTTGGAAGATATGGCATTGTAGCCTCAAGGGTTTGAACCCGACCGGCAGGACTTCGGTCATCCGCCATTTCCTTTTCGGATAGCAGATCTTCAGCCGCATCCCTCCCGGAGCGCTGGCGGTCCTCACGACCTTTTGAACCGTCGTCACGGTTGCTTGCTAGCAGAGTCCCATTATGAGGACTGGCATTATTGCCTCGACCTGATCGGTCAGCGCCAGGGTAAGTCTTCTGACGGCGGAAGTTGCAATCATCGTCGCTATTGGTACCGGGGGTGTTCCCGTCCGCTTCCGACTTGCTACCGGCCCCTATACGGCCCTCTCTGCGGCCACTGCCGACTTTCTTCTTGAGTTCATTAAGCAAATTTAAATTGGTCTCTGTTCTAGATTCTTTAACGTAATCAGGGCGTCTCGACGGCGGATCGGCCGTGTTCTTCTTGCCCTCTCTATACACAATGTTAAAATCATAGGGGGCTAGGTACATACACCAACGTGCTTGGCGCCCGTTCAGCTTGGGCGTTTTCATGAATGACTGTAGGTTGCTGTGGTCGGTGACCACCTCCGTAGGGTGGGCGGTGCCCTGTAGGTAGTGGCGCCAATGCTTGAACGCCTCGACGATCGCCAGCATCTCTTTGTCGGAGACACTGTAATTCACCTCGGGACCGTTGAACTTCCGGGAGTGGAACGACACCGGTCTCCACTTGCCTTGGTCGTCCTTTTGAGATAGCGTAGCTGCAAGGGCGGCCTGTGAAGCGTCAGTCTCCAACATCGTTGGTCGATTTGAATCATAGAAACTGGGGATGACGGTGTTGGCGAAGGCATCCTTGAGGGTCGCTATCGACTCGCGGGCGGTCTCATCGAGTGATATTTTGGTGTTCTTGGTGATGGCGACGTCTTTCTTCAGGTAACGTGTTAGCGGGGCAACAATCTTTGAGTAGCCATTTATGAATCGACGATAGAAATTGCAGAACCCCAGGAATTGCTGGAGGTCATGCACCGATTCAGGCACGGGCCACTCTTGAATCGTGGCTACCCTCTTCACATCCATTTCTAGCCCGTTATTCGAAATCACGTATCCCAAGAATTCTAGCTTCTCTTGGTAGAATTGGCACTTGGATGGCTTGGCATATAGTTCTGATTGATATAGACGTTCGATGACTTGCCGTACATGGTCCGTGTGGGATTCGCGGTCTTGGGAGAAGATCAGTACATCGTCCAGGTAGACGATGCAGAATGTATCCAAGACGTCGCTCAGGGCTTCTTGGATATAATTCTGGAACGTGGCCGGTGCGTTGGAGAGTCCCATAGGGATCACTAGGAATTCGAAATGGCCGTAGCGGGTGCGGAACCCAGTCTTCCACTCATCGCCTTCCTTAATTCGGAGTCGGTAGTAGGCGTCTTTGAGGTCTATCTTCGTGAAAATCTTCGCCTTGGAAAGTCGGTCTAGCATTTCCGAAATGAGGGGGAGAGTGAAGCGGTTCTTCACCGTAACCTTGTTGAGTCCTCTGTAGTCTACGCAAAGTCGGAGACTGCCGTCTTTCTTCGGTACAAACAGGATCAGAGCCCCCGCGGGGCTCTTGGACTTCCGGATCTTGCCGTTCTTCAACATTTCGTCTAGCCACTCCCTTAACACCCTTAATTCGTTGGGGGCCAGTGGATATATCGGGTAGTAGGGGACCTTGGCTCCTTCAATAAGGTCTATAGCTAGGTCGCCCCGGGTAGAGTGTGGCAGCTTAGCAGCATTGGTGACGTCGAAGAACTGGGAATACTGGCGGAACTCCACCGGAACGGTGTCGATTCCGGGTGGTCCTGTATCGACAGTGGTCTCTTCGAGATACAGTGGTTCCAGAAGAGGGATTACGGCTTGGCAGCAAACTTCGTTGCGGCATGCTTTGGCGAATTGTGAGGCGGTTAATAGTTGTAGCCGTCTCTTCTGTAGTCCGAAATACCACCGGTTCGCCCCCGTATCTAGGACGATGCCTTGTTCTTTTAAGGTGGTCATGGATAGCAGTAGAGGGCTTCCCTCCACTCTGTCGTCACGCGGAATGGCTATGCATGCGCGTCGGAACTTTCTCACGGTGCCTCGGTGGTCCGTGAGCGAAACGTCGACCCAGTAGGCTCCGTAGGTAGGAAGTTTGGTTTCGGTGGCTCCTTTGAGTCCGGGTGTTCGGATGGGTGCCTTCTGTAACTTGTGCTTCAGGGCAAAAGAGTAGCTGATGCAGTCGCATTCGGCGCATGAATCTAGGTCGGCGTGGGTGTCGATGTGGTCGGACGATCCCTTTCTTGGGTGGATGGACACTGGGGTATGGAACCGTCGGGCTACCGGTATGGATTCGGTAGGTCCAGACTCCGGTTTGTCTGGGCCTACTGGTCGTTTCCCGAATCCCGGTCTGTTGAGGCATAGCTGTCCGACCCGTATCCGTCAGTGTACCGGTCATCCTCCCCGTCCGAGTCGTCAGTTCTATAATAAGATGGACTGTCGCTCTCGGCTTTCTCTGTTTCTGACCAATCGGCTTGGGCTTCTTGTATTCGTCGTTTGTGCCGGTGGCTTCCCTTGTCGTTGTTGTCCCTATCTGGACATTCGTTGGCGTAATGGCCTTTCTTGTGGCACCTGTAGCACTCGACTTCAGCCCGGTCCTTCGACGGCTCGCCGGCGGGCTTGGAGTCAGAGGGGCGTGTTTGGTCTCGTGGTACCCTTGAGTGGCGTTCAGTAAACCGGTGCTCTCGTCTGTGGTGTCGCCGCTTCATTTCTCGATGTTGGCGACCTCTGACGTAGTGGTCTTTTCCATCTGGATATTCTTTCCTAGGGGACCGTTCTCCTTTCGTTGGCCTCTCGGAGGTTCTTCCTCCTTGGGTATAGTGCTTTGGCATCAGGTCCCAACGTCGGGTAGCGGCGTCAACCATGTCTTCTCTTTTGGTTGGCAACTTCGGATTGTAGTTTTGGATTTCCTTCTGCAAAACCGGCAATAACTTTCTGAAGTAGAGCATGGCCCGGTCCTTGGGCGATTTGTAGTCGTCTTGGTCCTCCAGCTGTGCGAGGTAGTAATCAAACATGCGAGGGTGCTGTCCCTCATGCTGGTAGGCGCGCTCAATTTGACTATTCACCATGGCGATCAGGTTGGAGGATCGCCGGATCATGGTCTTGGTCCACTTGACAAACACTTCGTATTCGTTGAGGAGTCGGTGACGTTTCGTCCTGGATAGACCGTTCTTGTGGACTTGGAATTGGTTCTTGCAGACTTGGTTCATTTGGGAAATGGCGTAGATGATCTTTCCCTTGTCGGTTCCATAGCGGGCCGGGGCCGATTCATACATGAGCTCCAGTTCCTGGAGCCACTCGGTCCACTTCAGGTAGGTGAAGTCCATCGACAGCTTGGGGTAGTCGAACTTCACTAGGCGGCTAAGGTCGATTTGATTTCCGCCCCGGGTCGCCGACAAGGTTGACGATAGCCCACCAGAGTGATTTCCGGATCCTGACGATTGCCCACCGGACCGGCGACGGCCCGGTGCGTCTCCATGATCCGAGTCAGGTTCCGAATGGTTGCTGGGGCTGCTATCTTTGGAACTGCTAGAGTCACTGCTATCGCTGGGACTAGTCTGTCGGTGGCTGTGATGGTGACGTGGTTTGTGACGACGTCCGTTGTCGTTTCGTCGTCGTTCCGAGACTCCGGACGGAGAGGGGTCCCTGCGATTGGAGCGTTCCCTGGAGCGTGACTCGTGATTTCGTTTCTTGTGTGACGATGACGAACGCCCCCGACTCGTCGGCCTTCCCTGGACGACTCTCTTGACGTGTCTGATCGTGATGATGACGAATTGCGGCGGTGTCGGCCTCTGCGGGATTTTCGGGCCTTACGGTCCTCCGCCGGACCGTCATCGGGCCTGTCGATTGGCGATTCCGAGCCTGACTGGTCCCGTTGTTGGGTTGCAGCAATAGCTTCGGCCATGAGCTGGTTTCTGATTTCACGTCCCAGTTGGTGGTAGTATTCGCCAGCGATTCGTTTTCGGTCCCTCTGGCTCAAGACGGGGGTCCGATTGGCTCCCGTGGCTGGAGTGCCTTCGTCGATATCGACGTCGCTTGGCAGATCTCGAGGGATGCTTTCCGTGATCCCACTGCCCGGGGGTTCACTGAGAACCGTGGACCCTTCGTCCGGTTCTCGGGGTTGGTCCGGGCCTAGGCTGTCTGGTTGGCCCGGTTCTTTGTTATCCAGTTGTTGGTTGTTCAGGTGTTGGTCATCGGGAGGGTTTCCCGGGTTTTGGGTGTTAGCCCTGGAGGTTTCGGCACGCGTGATGGCCATGGCTTCTTCGTTCGCAGGTAGTCGAATAGATATGACGTCAAGACTTCTCCGCTCCCTTAGATGACTAAGAATCGCCACCGGAACCCGGACGGTCCGTTGCTACTGGCTATCTCCTATAGCGCACGTGACGTACGTGACAGCAGTAAACCAACGCGCCGCTGGAAGACCCAGCGCAGCACCCAAAAAGCGCTATCATCGTAGTGATCTCCTTGTCCCACCACCAACTAACTGGAAAGACCTGGCTCACCATCCTTACGGTGAGCTATTCCGCAAGGACGCACAGAACGAGATAGAAGCACTCATTTCAATGAAGGCCGTCAAGATCATCTCCCCAGATGAGGTGCCTTCCAAGCCGCTTCCCATCAAATGGGTGTTCGTTTATAAATTCGACAAGCAAGGATATGTCGAGCGCTTCAAGTCACGAATAGTTGCTCGTGGTGATCTCCAGAGGAATCCCACACTTCAATCGACCTACGCAGCGACCCTAGCAGCCAAGACATTTCGCCTTCTCATGGCCATCGCGGCGCATTTCGACCTTACCATACGCCAGTATGACGTGGTCAAGGCTTTTCTCAACGCCTCTCGCGATGGCAAAGACCCAGTAGCTTGCAAGCTGCCAGAAGGTCTGAAGTATGACAACAAGGTAATGCTGCTAGAACGCGTGCTGTATGGTCTCAAGGACTCTCCGCTGCTCTGGTATAAAGAATTCGCCAAGACCCTCACCTTGAACGGTATGACTCAATCACCCGAAGAGCCCTGTCTCTTCTATACTCCCGATCGCAAAGTCTTCATCATCTTCTATGTTGACGACTTCTTGATTCTCTTTCGGGATGAAGACAAGGGGCGTGCGATGAGCATAATACGTGGTATCAAAGACGCGTATGAGATTCAAGATCAGGGCGAGGCTCAATGGTTTCTAGGAGTAAGGATTATCAGAGATCGCAAGGCAAAGACAATCTCTCTGGTCCACGACCAATATATCGAGAAGATCGCCGAGCGGTTCAACCTGGCTGACAACAGCTGGACGCCGTACACCCCTCTTCCAATGATCGAATTCGAAAAGTATGACGGACTTGCAACCAAAGCGCAGGTGAAGGACTTTCAGGAGCGCATCGGGTCGATTCTGTACACTGCAGTTATGATACGCCCTGATATCGCCTTCGCTGTCGCGCAGCTATCCAAATACCTTACCAATCCAGGGCCCTTGCACTTCAAGGCCGCGAACCAGGTAATCCGATACCTGTACAGCACCCGTTATCTTTCTATAACGTACGGAGCTGGCGACAAGGCCACTCAGTCGCTTATTATAGCTGGTGACGCCTCTTTCGCGGATGACAAGGAGACTCGGAAGTCCTCTCACGGATACATCATTTCTATGTTCGGGGGTCCAATAACCTGGAAAGCCACACGTCAGAGCACGGTAGTGACCTCAACGACTGAAGCAGAGTTGACAACCTTGGGGGTGACCGGTAGAGAAGCTATGGGCCTCAAACGCTTGTTCAAAGACTTAGAATTGAAGATTGATCAAGACTGGGTTATCTTCTCAGACAACACCCAAGCCGTGCGCCTTGTGGTTGGAGAGAACGAGAAGATCAGCACCAAGCTTCGCCATGTCGATATTCAGAGATTATGGGTTAGACAAGAACACAAGAAAGGATCCTTCAAGGTCGAGTACTTACCAACCGACAAGATGCCAGCGGATGGCCTCACTAAGAACCTTTCCCGCGCTCAATTCGAGCATTTCAGAGCCCTTATCAACCTTCAGGACACACGGAAAAGGGTCCCCGAAGGGCTGAAGAAAGAATAACTTTTGGTATTAAAAGCAAACGGGCGAGTATCTCAAGCCCTCAAGAAAGCCAAGCGATGGCGATACTCCAACCAGAACAAACCTGACTTCTCTACTCTGAAACCCCCTCTTTACTTGCCCTTACGGGCGCCTTTCTTACCACCTCGGGCACCTGTAGCGGCGTCACGAGAACCACGAACACCACCACGGGAACCACCACGAGCCGCCCCAGTAGGAGCACCACCGCCGGGAGCACCGCCGCCAGCTACCGCAGCAACCAGGTTGGGGTTCTGTGACATGTTCATTAAAAAGGTGAACATGTTGGCGATCTCGGCGCCACCCCAACGCTGCTCAGGCGCACCCGAAACAGGAACAACCGCGCGGCTAACCTCCTCTTCGGCCTCCTCTCCTTTATCATCCCCCGGCTCTCCTCCCATATCTATGTCCTCTTCGTCCTCCGCTTCTTCTACTTCTTGCTCCTTAGGAGCAGGGCGAGGGGCAGGCGCAACGCGACTCCGCTTTGCGGGTCGGCTTGGGGTTTCTTCCTCAGCGGGGGCAGGGGCAGGAAGAGCACGTCGGCGCTTTGAGCGTCGGAGACCAGTAGTGCCGCCAGAACTATCTTCGGTCGGCGCCACGGGGGTGGATGGGGTCTCCGGAGCAACTGGAGCCGGGACCGGAGCGGAAACAACAGAACGACGAACAGGGGACGGAGCAGCAGCTTCTTCTCTATCAGCAGCAAGCTGCTGAGCCACGCGGACTGCGTACCGAGCGTGGTCGTTGTCCTATAAAACAAGTTAATACACTTCTCAAGCCCATTCAGCAACGCCCCAATTCACAAAACTTACGGACTGGGTGGACTCCTCGTTCATCAAAGTCTTAACGAGGTGCTCACCGAACGGCTGAACCGAAGGAGCCAGCTCCGAACACTTGTGACCACCGCTTGAACACCGAGAGCAGCGAGAACCCTTCAGCGAGAAATGGCACTGACCGGTCGAGAAACCAGCCATGGCCGACTGAACACATTGGTGGCATGGATATGCTCGCGCATCTCCATGGGGTTTCTCTGCTTTCGGCTTCGCCGCAGCAGGCTTCACCTGCGCCGACCTTTTAGCTCGTCCCGATCCCGAGAGTTTTGACTCTTGAGAGAGCTGGTCAGACACAGAAGAAACACTACCACGGGGGCCACGCGCATCAGAAACTGACTCCCCCTGATCACCGACGGGAGCAGCCTCGCCAGAACCAACTGGTAGATCCACAGGACCCGGAATAACGAAACCAGGCTTCTCCTTCTCCTTCTCCTGCTCTGCAACCCCACCTGGCACCACACCTGGGTACCCGTATGGGGCGTACCAGGGGGCACCAGGATGAGGTGCAGGATAATAACCTCCTTGAGCGGAGGGCCAAGCCGGACGAGCTCCGTGAGGCGGCAGGGGAGGCAAACCACCTGGGCCATACTGCTCCAGGGCGTAAGAGGACGGGGCAAAACCGGGACCAGAAGGGAGACCAAGCGACGAGACCGGAGGCAAAAGCGGCGCAGGGGCAAGCGAGCGAGCAGGCGAAGACGGTCGACCGGCGCCAGACGAACCAGCGGGCGAAGGCGAACCAGCCGGAGCAGCAGAAACAGCGGGCGCAGACGAGACCACGGGCGCAGATGAACCGGAAGGCCAACCCAGCGTCTCTTCAATCTCTTGATTGAGCTTCTTAAGCTCATCGTTGGCATTGGTTAGAGCCTGAAGCTCAGCCTCGCTCATCAAAGTAGCGCGGCCGCCACCTTCACTGGTCATGTCTTGAATATTCATCTTGACTGTACTCAAGACGTCAGACAAGCTTTTTCCGATGAAAAATGGATGCGCGGTGGACTTACGATAAAACGAAGCAGTTTGGTTGATGGTTGTGAAGGTGAAACAGAAGCAGGTCAGAGGGGTCTGCAACGCACTCTACCTACCTACGCGTTGCAGCAAGAGATTCACGCGTCGCAAAGGCACTCCTACGCGTTTTCACCTACCTAACCACCATCACTCGCTAAATAAACAAACAAAAAGCGCGTCTCAGCAACCGCGCTAACGAGCAACATTTCCTATGTTTTTGGAACCTATCAACCACCTTCACAGGCGCAGAAATCTGCATTTCCTACGATATATAGAGACAGCAACGTTCACGATGTGCAACGTCAGGGATTGCAGTCAGCACCGGAACGGGCTTACGAAGCTCCGGGCCAACTGGGGGGTGTGTGACGGATGGTGGAGCCACATCGTGTAAATAGTACTGATCACACTGACTGCACTGGGCGCACGCCAAGGTCAGTCACATGCTCATCTACTGTATGAATCCTGTATATAGCACTTCGCACGGCCATTCAGAGTACGTACACCCTCTGAATGTCTATAAAAAGGGTGGTTTTTCCTGGAGGACTTCATAGAATTCAGTCCTCAGAGACCTTCACAAGAGCACTCTTCAATATACTCGTTTCTATCTGCCTCTACGGTGCGCTATCCGACCTTTCTCCCAAGATCACCCTGTTTCTCTCACGACCTCCGTGAGACGAAGTGTACCTAGTTACAGTACTTTGAGTTTTCAGCACTGTGTTGCAACCGAGAAGAGATCTTTGCCCTTGGCTGATCTCCGTGCTTGTCGCCCGCCTTCACCTTCCCCTTCGCCTTCGCCCTACAAAGAATACGACGTTTATGCGATGCGTTGTGGCAATGATCGGCTGCTTGGCAGTGTAGGACTGCGCAGGATTTGTTCAGCTCCGGCATGGCTGATCTTACGCGTTTCAAATCTCTCACTTGCGCCCGATCTGAGATGATGATGATGTTCGTGCTGTTGACGCATTTTGTATGTGAACGGTTGACTGTGGTACCCACGCTATATATACTCTGGACACACTCAAGTGAGGTAAACGGTAAACCTCACTTTGCATACTATGTAGCACAGTCTATTCAGTATGTTAGGTAGTCTACCTGCCATCGATATTATAACCCTATACACGGACCCGTCCATCGAAAACAACAACCGCTGTCCACCATGAATGCGCCGTCTACCACGCCGGCGCCGACCATCCCACCAAACTGGGCCCCGGCGGCCCCGGCGGCCCCGGCTCGGTGCCTCGAGAAGTCGGATTATTGGATATGGGACTACGGTTCAAGTGGCGACGAACGATCCGTCCTCGGCGGCCCGTCGCAGACGACGGACTGTCTCCCGGCAAGTTGGGGTCCGACCGTCACATATGCTGCGCCCGCCTGTCCGTCGTACTACACGCCCGCGTGTCCAAAGTCTAACGGCGTAGTTACTTGTTGTCCCTGGGTCTACGACTTCACCTGCGCGGAAGAAAACTGGGATCCTAATAATAACGGTTCTATGTTCCGCTGTTCATCGCGGTATACCAGTCAGGATACAGTGACCATGACTAGGACTAGTCTTAAGAACGGTGGGAAGACTGTGCAGGTCAGACCTCGGCAGACTACTAATCATCTATACGCACTTGCTGTGATGTACACGACGCCGGTAAGCGCCGAACACACTACCTATATCATTCTGACGATACTTGATGAACTGCACTGAACAGAAACGGTAGCCGTCTAGTTCCTTATTGTCCCCAATCACAACGAGTACAGTACCGCCGAGCGCAAACCCGTCTGGGCTTAAACCAGGCGCCATCGCCGGGATCGCGGTTGGATCAGTCTCAGCCGTTGTCCTACTTGGGCTTCTCCTATGGTATATTATGCGTCGGCGAAGAAAAGCCGCTGTCGCTACCGCCAAGCCAGCGGCAGGAACACCGACGACATATACGCAAATGACAGACTCTCGCGACCCGGTTCAACTTCCAACGAGCCCTACGCCTAAGGAACTACCGGCTAACTATCGATATTTCGAGCTTAATGGTACGAGGGCGCATGAAATGGAATAAGATGACCTGCTTGTTTACATGGTTGCATATGTTTCCATCATGGAAACTAGGTCGACTGGCATTTCCAAGCGATTTAGAAAAGGGGCAATTAACTGATTATAGAGAATAGAATAAAACGTTCAATGAGTCAGCGTCGCTGAAGGAGTGACGACAAAGGTTGGCAGAAATATGATACTGACTACCTATGAGTTTGCATTCTGATGTGCTCCGCGCTCTGACTTGAGGGGCGTGGAGGGGTACTGACAAGCAAAGGCACGGCAACACAGCCCTTTGTTGGGTGATATCCTACGACGATAAAAGCTCGCGGGAATTATAACAGCAAACTATTGCAAGAGCAAGCTATTGCAAGAACAAACTGTTTATTACAAGTAAGCTATGAAAACAGCTAAGTAGTGTACGGACTAGATCACAGTCAAATGACTGATCATTCGACCCGTGCGAGCTCGTGCCTTTTCATCTTCTTATATTAATCCCCTCCGGCGACCGATCCCTCTCTTACTCCTTTTCAACCCATCTGTCTACACTATCTCCTTGACCGCCCAAAGCATCAACTCAATCACAGACAGGGATCTGAACGAATAAAGGGGAAAAAGCCCCCGTGGCAACCATGACACGCAACGACAAACCAAGTAAACATCCACAATATCAAAAAGAGAGAAAAGAATTGTTGAGGCTACCACCCGTCCTCCCCATCCCCAAGACTCGAGCCCGCGACCTTCCGTGATGTAGCGGGGAGCAACTGCCACCGGGGCTGGCAGCCGCTCGTACCACTATGCCACGTTCGGGGCGCGCCCTCCTCTTGGGGCCCGATTGTCCGTCATCCGGAATGGGTATATGGCACTTGCGACTTCTGGTTGACAGTTGCATTGGGCTCAGTAGGCCTTGTACCTGCTGCGCCAGTAGCTACGCCCGCACGTACGTGTCCACCTTGCCTCCTGCCTGCCATTCGGACTTTCCCGGCCAACAGGCACAGGCACGGACCCATAGTGCCTACTGGGTAAAATGGGAATTCTGGAGGCCCCCTCCACGATCCCTTCATCTCTTCTACATCTTTCCAGATTTCCAAAGATATCCATATACCCCCACAGCAGAAAACGATGCGCTGTTATTACTGCTGTTGCCATCACGGCTTAATCGCCATGCTTTGACCGTACTTATGGTATCGGGCTTATACCTACTTTGGGTTCTGCGCCATGTCTTTAGACAGACAACCTCTCGTTAAAGGTGGACAGGTGGCCGTGTCTGCCGTCTGCACGGTACTGCGTAACGATTCACTGATCGGTCAGCCATCTCTCAAGCTCACGTATGTGGTCGTGTTCTAACGGCCGTTTCCACCATCCGGAGTTCGACCCGGCGTTGGACAGATGGTTTCTATCGGATTTTCTTGCGTTCAATTACTTGTTCAAAGGAGCCGGTGCTCCACAGGCCTGGCTAATAGTTGCTGATATTAATCGGTTTCTTCCAAGGCGTCAATGTTCACCAGGCGACCATTCGAAGTCGCGTTGCTGGCCGACATCGAGAACTGTCGTGGCATATATAGCGTAGTGCCAATGGAGGGTACTACGGTTAATCTTTTACCCTTCCGTCACAAGAACCCCTTACTCGGAAAAGCAGGACTTGTTGAGTTGTTCTGCATCGCCGCTTTTGGTGGTGACAACTGCCTGTTACTCGGGCGGTTGGATGTTCACTAGATACCAACTTCAACCGTGCGATGGCTAGCGCAGCCACTCCAGATGAGACATCTGTGTCCTGGCCATTTTGTCAAGACGTTGGACTGCCGGGTTCTGTTTGTGTCAGCGCCCTCATTCAAAGTTACTGGAGTGTCATCGACGAGTTCGCCTACTTCGAGACACTCATCCGTTTTGCGTGCCAAAGTCTAATGAAGTATATGGATTCTTGTCGGCTGTTGGGTGTCTGCCACGAGTGGCCTCGAACACATCAGCTGGCGCTTCCTGTGTCTTCTGTGGGCCCGACAACACCTGCCTAGCCGGTCACATTGGCGCAGATTCGAACAAATGCACTCAGTGCATCAAGTCCCGAAAGGGACCTAAGAGAGGCGGTTTTATCCCGGTAGGTGTACCCAGCAAATGTCAATCGACAGTAACAACACGTTAACCTTCGAGAAGTGGGACCTCGAAAGATTGTGTTGCCGTAACCGATATGACATCTTTATTCCTGCCCGCCACCAAGCACGAAGAACACGAAACAGTCACACTCTCCGCGCCTTTAAAAAGGAGGCCAGCATGCCCAATACAACGCAAGCGATTCCGAGGCTCAGTATCGACTCGCAGCACAAAGGCCCCCCGAGCCGCCGTGCGCGCTGGTAACGAACGCCTAGCTGTACTTCTTGAAAAGGAGGAACTAGAGGGAGATCATTCCGGCTTTCTGCCGGTCGACCAAGCTTCTTTTCTGACGGACGGTCAATCGGCCACAATAACTCTGTTTCTGACCACTCTAATCACGACAGCACGCCACTCGTGTGCGGATGGATGCACCTTTGCTATCCCAGAATCCACCAATCGTTCACTCCTTTCATCAGAAACAATCCTTCCGCTATCGTTGTCGCCAGTTTCTGCACTTGTTGCAGCCGCACGCGCGCTATTATACGCATCCGCTGTCCCTCGCGGCGTCGTTCAAGTTACAGCAAGGCGAATATAGCCTTTCAGAGTTGTGCAGAGACATACCCGTCATCAGTGGTCCTGCTTCTTTCCGTATTATACAAGAACAAGTCCGACGGAGGTCGGAGTCCTTTATTGAAGAGGATTGCCGGTAGAAGGCAGGAACTGGTCACGTAGTGGGAGGGGATCTTGATGAGAGAAAAGCTGTCTTAATTGGCTCTGGCGGTCCCGTTCCTGGTCCTGGTGCGCGTCCTGCGTGGCCCTAATTGTCTGCTCCTCCTGCGCTTGTCGCCGCGCCTGTCACTTCCCGCCGTGCTCGCCCCCTTCCGGTCCGTCTGTCTCTTCGGTTCGGCGCTCCGGCCGCGCACGTGGTTCACGTCCGGAGGGCGTGAAGAAAAGTGGTGGACCGTCTAAGACGGCCGCCCCCCCGCGTGAGCCCATGGTGGTCGGAGAGAGACCGCATCGGTGTCTGGCTTGCCTCAAGGCAGCCTGTAGGGGAAAGAGGCCCTACGTTTGCGAGTGGGAGAGCCGCTCGTCCCGTTGCATCCGGTGCTTTAAAGGGCACTCGTGTGTTGAGTTGTAAGCATCTTCCGTACCTTGATACGATCCGCAGTAGCTGACAGGTTCCATAGACCGGTGTCTTGTCGTCGCCCGGCGGCGCACCTCTTCACAGAGAGCCGGAGGCTTCTGAGGCCGTAAGTATCAAGTTCCCTCTAATGCTTCTTTGGCTAAAGTCATGTTAGGAGAAACCAGAATGATCCTGGAGGGCATCAAGGACAATAACTATAGGAACGTCTGGGGAACCGAACACTTGGACGAGTTCATGACCAACATGAGCACGATCCTATGGCCCAACGTCACGTACCACTACAGACACATCATCTTAGACACCGAGGAGAGAGCTCAGGCTGGGTGATGAGATGAGGAGCCCCCCGAACCCGTCATAGTGCGTCGTAGCGCCGGCCGTTAAGGCCTATAGACGAGCTTCGGTATCCTGGCATTGTACCCAAAGGGGAACCATCAACCTGCGAGTCGAGAAGTTCGGACAGGCCGAAACGGCGCACGACGGAGAATCAACCTGGTACATTGAAGGCGAGATCGGCGACACCGAGCGCCGTATAGCCGTGGCATTTATCGGTAAGAAAAGAGCTCCGACTGTCAAGGAGAGCGAGTGCTAACAAATAGCAGACTACTACAAGACAGTACCCCGCCCTTTTCAATCCGCAAAGTCCTAGGATACGAGCTACCCAACTCAGCATATGTCGTCGGTTTCGAAAGCCGCCCGCCCTGGAAGGGAAAGCAACTCCCGGTCCAAGTAGCGGGGAGTGATACCACTGTCGACGCGATCCGCCTAATCACGAGGGACACTTCTAATTCCTGTAGGCTGTGCACGAAAGACGGACATACCCTGTGGGACTGTCCCGCCCCGACACAGGGCGTGACTTTGGCGGACATATTTTGGGAATGCAGAGCCAGGCAAGATAGCGAGAAGCACAGCTGAACCGCTGGGAGTAAGTATCGTCTGACACCAGTTTTGGACCTGTAACACTGACAGTTAATCACAGAGATCGAAAACTGCTACTCACGCAACAACCATCGACCAAGAGACCGACACTTCCGACGCCAAGTCAGAGGACGGAGGCGATAGCCAGCCGGTGAACCTGGATGAAGGCGACGAGCAGGTCCTCGCGAAGTGCTGGGGGACCGGAAGGGGGGTAGCCTGTAGGTCGTTCCCGCAGGCACCTACCCGGTAACTACCACCGACCCCAGTTGGCCTCAAAACGCGACGTAGAGGCTTGCCGCCGCGAGCCCCATTTTCCGACAAATTATTGTTAGGTTTCGTACCTATGCGATTTTTCGGAAAACGACTCACGAACGCCGAAATTCCGCCTCGCAGGTCCGATGTCGGGAGAGTGACATGACACCGAGACCAAATCTAAGACGGATGATTTGAGGGAGCCGATATATATTGATAATTAGAAGCGCTCGATGTGCGCCGAGTCCAGGATAAGATGGACAGCCTCGGGTCATTAAACCAGACAGTGGACGGCTTGAGGGCCGATATTGCGGGGATAATGGCGCTGCTTGCCCAGCTTCTGGCTGGGCAAGTAGTCGGCCCAGCCGAGGAGGTCAACCACTAACCAGGGGTCTAAAAAGAACACGCGAGGAGAGAAAAGCGCTGAACGCCCGGCAATGCCGGATAACAGAGTACGGAAGCGCAAAGGACTGTCGCTCCCACAAGCACACCGTATGTCAAAGCTGGCCCGAGAAGTTTTAAGGGAAGAGAACAAAGCACTATTCGTAGCTATCCCACCGAATACGACAACGGTGACTGAGGAGCTCAACCGGGCTCTAGTAAGATACGTGGCACAGGCTCTAAGCCCTTCAAGGGACGTAGTTACCATACGCAAATCAGGCCTCACCTTTGTAGCGGTGTTAATGAAGTCGACGCCCGCAAGGGACGCTGCATTAGAGACGCTAAGGGGCTCGAGGCGCCCTTTTATGTGGGAAGGTCAAGCCGTCAACCTGAGGGTAGAGAAGTTTGGGCAGTCAGACTCGGCTCATAGCGGCAAAGCAACGTGGTATATTGAAGGGGAGATCGGAGACAACGAGCAACGTATTGCTACAGGAGTGTATAGGTAAAGAAAAAGAACTGGTTTTCAAAGTAGGGCTTCCGCTGATGAAGTAGCAGGCTACTACAGGAAAACACGCCACGATTTTCGATACGAAAGGTCCTAGAGTACGAACTGCCCAACTCAGCATACGTCGTCGGATTTAAAAACCCTCCGGCCTGGAAGGGTAAACATCTGCCGGTTCAAGTACCGGGGGATGACACTACGACCGAAACTTTCCGATTGATTACGAGGGACACGATCAATTCCTGCAGACTGTGTTCGAAAGACGGGCATACTCTCTGGGAGTGCCCCGCCCCAACGCAGGGCGTAACTCTGGCGGACGCCTCCTGGAAGTGCGACGCCGAGCACATCAAACTTGCTGCGGCGCTCGAAGCCCAGACATTAGGTGCCTGGCCGGTAAGTTTAAGGCGGACTGGAGCTTGTGGCCTGTAACGCTAATCGCTATCCCCACAGAGACCAAAAGCTGCAAGCGGTACACTACAACGCCAATCGACCAAGAGACGGGCACATCTTCCTCCGGGTCCGAAGGAGAAGGAAGCCAAGGCGAGTCAATGAAGTTGGACGAAGAGAGCGCCTCAAGCTCGAAAACGCCCAAAACCTCGAAGAGTGTTGGGACTCCGGACGGAGGGAAAAAGCGGAAACGGGACCGAGTTGTGCTTCTGGCTGGGCAAGCAGTCGGCCTAGCCGAGGAGGTCAACCACTGGGTTAGTGGCGCTAGGGTCTATTGGGCTGGACAACCTGATGAGCTTTAGACCTATATATCTTGCAGGAAGTAATTGTATAGCACACCATACTGGCTGATAATCCATCTCGCCGTGATCCCATTGCAACGGGTCGAGAAATACTGGCGTAATTGGCCTCGGACCGTGTCTGGCTGGGTGCTCTCTGATTGGGTCCTAAAAATAGGAGGATCCATGTATGCGCTAGCTTAGTCAGGTTAGTGTATAAATGCCACGTGACTAGCGGCTAGCCCCGTCTCGTGGCCCGTGGGACTGGATGCTACCCCTGATTCCTTTTCACCACGGCCAAGACTCGCAACCTACCTGCACCAATACCTACGGTATTACTGTGCGCTACGGCCGTCTACCTACGTGGGCATTTGGCAAGTTCGTTGATGTGGAAGTCTGATACTATCTGTGTCCTTGGTAATGTACGATGCAGTTCGATGAGTGTCAAGGTTTGTGAACGATTTCGAATTGAACGAGTTGCTCTTGGCTTCCGCGCTGCGCTTGATGCCTGACTATCGTACTACACTAAATAAAGTCTTACATACATACCAGGTATTCGCGCCCGGTCTAATAACCGCTGACAGCCTTAGCGGGACGGGACCTGGCATTCAAGCGTGGCTTCAAGTCTGGGTCTTGAATCCTCATAGTGGGCATCGGATTCGCATCGATCATAGCATGCCAGGTTACCTGCGAACCGGATTGCAATTCCCGGTGCGAATCAAGGACCCGTTTTGGGAGACTAGGGTCTCCGCTCGCTGACCGTGAGTCGTTTCTACACTACCTGGTGTACATACGTAGTAGGCCGGCCGAGAATACGCGTATCGCCCTCCCTCTCTCGCTAGAAACAAGCTCTAGGCGCGCCGGCTTGCGGCTACTTCACAGAGAATGTGTTGGCGGTCGATTGGATTCGTACTATGTATAATGCTTCTTCGTACTCAAGCGTGAGGATCAGATCTGCTTTACATCGTAGACTGTCTCTCCCAGGCACCTGGGCCCTGGCATTCTGCAGGAACACAATCCTACTACCTGAGGTGGACTGGGACTACAACGCCATGCAGGTACTTGCTATTACTGCAGAGCATGGCCGATCCTACTCGTTTCAAAATGTCGCCCTTCCACTTCGTCTCAACCAGTTATTGGTTGAATTACTGGGGGCGGACTACTTTGTATTCCGCCGCCTGCCATGCCTAAACATTCCTCGTTCAATCCGTCTGATTAATATATATCCCTGCTCGCGGCACGGGGCAGGCCTTACTTCACGGCGTATCTATTCTCGATGTTGCCCATCTGCCAATTCTGCCGTGGCTTGATAGGGTGGGTTCATTGAAAACAACAGGTCACGACGTTCTACCATGGCTGCGCCGTCGCCATCGCCGTCAACGACACCGGCACCAACTCTGGCTGCGAACTGGGCTCCCACCGCGCCTGGATGCCTCCGCACGAGCGACTATTGGATATGGGAGTATAACTTTTCAGCCGGCGATGCTCGGACTGTCGTCGGTGGTCCGTCGCAGACAACGGACTGCTTCGCGTCAACGTGGAACCCTACCGTCACATTTGCTGGCTCCGCCTGCCCGTCGTATTACACATCCGCGTGCCAGAACGCCGATGGCGCGGTGACGTGCTGCCCGACGGTCTACGACTTCAGCTGCCAGCCGCAGACATGGAGCCCCGGCGTTCACGGAGAGTGGTTCCGCTGTGTGTCGGCGTACACCAGCCAGGACGTCGTGGAGGTGACGAGGACGATTTTCACGGAGGGAAAGATCAGCGAGGAGAACAGAGTGAGGCAAACGGGTAACCATTTATTTGCGCTGGCCTTGATGTACACAACGCCGGTAAGCAGATAGTCCATTGTCTACTGCTGTTTCGTGATGGGATTGGGACTCATGAGAAATGATAAGCCTTCCACCAGCCTTTCATCAACTAGTTCTTCACCCACCCCTTTATCGCTGTCCGGCACAATCACGCCATCCCCGACTTCTCCCGTACAACCCTCTGTGGCCTTCTCATCTCCACAAGTCGCATCATCCCCCAACAAAGAATCATCCGGGCTCACACCCGGCGCCGCCGCCGGGATCGGGATCGGATCAGCGGCAGTAGTCATCCTACTCGCGTTATTAATATGGCTCATGTACCGCCGAAGGCAAGCCGCCCACGCTTCTGCCACTAACTTTGACATCGGCCCCGCCGCAGGGAGTTCCAGGCGATCAATAGACGCATCGCGGTATCCAATCCCCGTAATATCGACATCGCACGATACACAAGTGACGGAGTACTATGCGCCGCCTAAGACTTACACCCCTCCGGCCGGCTCCCCGCCTCGGGAGCTCCCTGTCGAACCTGACTACTTCGAGCTTGATGCTGAGCAGACTGGGTTAGCGACGCCGGCACCCGCAACTGTACGGGGGATGGTTTGATTGGCGACGTTTTTCGGCGGTGTGCGGCACGGGAGGATTGGGAGCGCGGTGGGAAATTGGGTATGCTTACGAGTCGGTAACGGCATCAGCATCGGCTGGGATAAGAGCTGGCGTTTGTTGGCTTTTAGCGTTGGTTCCTGGTTGTTCAGAAATCCGAATATTAATCCTGAATACTAATTCCGAACAATCAGGGGGCGGGCTTTGTTTTCGGATACTCTACATGGCGTTGCGGATGGGATGGGACTTAGGGGTATAAGGATATCCGACATGCCGCGGCAGGGCGGCATCCTCATCACCACCGGCGGGCAATAAGGATGCGTCTTTCTCGTTATACGAGTCGAGACTCACAGACCGCATTGAATACATTCCAGCCAAATAATCATTAACTTCCTTCCGTCCGTTGGTAGCACTGATCCAATCGGGATACCAACTTCCGCGTCCCCATTGTCTCAAAGGCCACAAAGCCGTCGTTCTCTTTCAGGAATTAGCGGTGATTTCCGTCGGCCGTATATAAAAGAAGCAAAGCGGCATCAAACTAATGATTGTCAACTGTTAATCCCAAAGCACACAAACCCAACAACAAACACATAAACCAAAGACAGACTACAGTTCTAATACCAAGATGACCAAAGACAACTCCGCCGCACTAACAGCCTCGCAAATGACAGCCGGCACGGCCGATCTCCTAGCAGGGACGTGGATATACCCCTGCCGCCACAAGTTCAGCTGGATCCTAGACTACCACCTCCCGCGCAACGGGCCCCGCGCCCCCGGCGTCCACAGATGCCCCAAATGCTCGGCGGACCCGACGTGTCTGGTCTGTCTGCGGCCGTTCGACCGGACGGCGGAGAGCTGTGGCGGATGCGAGGAGTTCTTCGTTACGGCGCTGCTCCCGGGTCGTCGGGAGAAGCTCGCTGCGCTGAATGTTCGGGTCTTGGATGAGCGGGGGGATGTCTGCTTGCGGGCTCGGCTGGGGGTTTTGAGGGCGCGGTTTTGTGAGAGATGGGGGGTTTTGTAGAGGTTGGGATTTGCTTTTGATTGTACTTTAGATGCCCTTTTGAGATTATGGTTACCTTGAATGGGCTATTATTATTGGTCTGACAATGCATCGTTGTAGCTTATTCGTTAAAATGACTTTGGTCATCAGTTGTGATTGACTATACACCCATCTTCATGTGACAGGATCTTTATCCTCGATCGTCGGTCTCAACGATGCCCTCGATCTACGTAGCAGCCGTCTTTGGGTCCGGGAACATTATCACTGGACACATGCATCCCGGAGATAAACGAATCACACAATCAATCGACAGAACAGAATACTGGTAAAAAGCACTTATAATAAAAATTCTAAGTAGCCATAAGCAGGCAACAAGCAACTAAACCACCATCACAAATTCTCCCCAACAGCATCCTCCCTCTACCCCTCCGCATCCGGCCAAACCCGCCGCGAGCGATTAGGAAGAGGAAGCACATCCCGCCAGCTAACACGGCCCCCCTGAGGATCCAACCCGAAGTCCAAAGTAGGCAAAGCAAAGCGATTCCTCTCACTGCGCAAGAGATACCCCCCCATCAAATACCCATACTCCCCCTCAAAAGTCGCCCGGAGCACCCCCTCCAGCTCCTCGCCCTCGAGCCTATCCGAGCTCCCCTCAGCAGCAAGCGCGATGAAATTAGGATCCCGCCACGGCGGACCGGAGTAATAAGGTATGGCCTGACCATCCCTACCAGCAGGCCGGAACCGCACGCAGAACCGCGTCCCGGAGCGCACGCACGCAGCGCACTGCGGCTCGCTCTCCTTCGCCAAGAACGTGAGCGTGCACCTCAGGCCCTTTCCCATGCATCGTAAGCACGCGCGCCCGTGCTCCGAGAGAAGCCGTCCCGTGACGAGGTCCCTAGGCCGAAGATCGATCTCCTCCTCTGGGTTTTCCTCAGACTTATTCTCAGGTTCCATCCCACCGGGCTTCTGCTGTGCTGTTGTCACGTTCTGCGGTACGTGTTCATCGACGCCCTTCTCAACACAGGCCCCCAACTTAACAGGCGGGAGACCCCGGCGCACAGCCAGTCCAGCCGGCTGCGAAGCCTGGGAAACACCTGCATCAGAAGTCGTCTCTGAATCACGTAGCGAAGCCATGTCAGAGAAGTAAATTTCGTAAATCCAAATTACGAAGAGTCAGTACGCTGCTAAGAGAACTTCCCAGAGCCCACGTAACCGTTCCTCACCCTTATATAAGCCAAGTCAACAACGACGGGAACAAAGCTAAACCCTTTGTTGAATTTCGTGCCGGCATCTCTTGAACAAGGCGAATGGAAACAAGGGCTTTCTTTTCCATCCTTTTCTTGTAGCTAGTTCAATAGGACTTCCTGCTTTCCCTTTGTCAGTTAACATAATAGCATTGCTCTGTTCTTCAGACTGAGACAAGGAGAGAAATAGGAGGTCGAGAGAGGTCCACTTATCAACGAGTGTCTCGCAACTACAAGGCGCGCTTTTTGCTTTTGGGGGTTCTAGATGAAGAGCATTATAGTCACCAGTCGTTTGCCATCACGATAGCGTTGTCAGGGGCTCCATAACAGAATGGTTACTTGGGAGATATTTGACTTAGTCTACGAGCTAATCTGGGCGACTCGTGTGTCCTAGGTGCACCGATCATTTACTGGAAAGCTGTTTTCCAGACAGAAATCCTGGGCCACTAGACGGCATAGCATCAAGAGATTCGAGCAAATGTCATTATCCGGTACTTAGGGGATTAGACCCCTGGGCAAAAACCGGTGATGTTCCCTGCATTAAACTCCGTCAACTCGAAGACTGGCGATACTGGAGCAGCCGTCCGTTGTATATGGGCTACGGAGTTGCTTTCTGCGAAGTAATGCGATGGTAGAGAGTTACCGATGTCCGGCTTATCATTCGGTGTCTCCCATTTGTTTGGAGATTTTATAGGCGTTGGATTTTCTGTCTTCACGCCCTCAAGTAAGTCAAGGTCTTCCACTGAGTTGTGAACCACTAGGGCCGGCTTCCATCCCCGTACAAACGCCTTGATCTGAGTCGTTAGTTGAGGCTCTGATGAGCTAAACCAATTGTGACCCTTCGCGGCGCCTGCTGCCATCCTATTTGATGGCTCCAGAACCAAACACGATTGGATAAAGTCTTTGAGGCTGTCGGATAGGTTTTTGCATGTGCATGGGTCACCGAAGATGTCTAAAAGGCCTTTGTCGATGGTATCCTGGTCAAACGCCTCAAAGTGGCCAACACTATCCCAATCGATTACGACAAGAAATAACGATATCATGCCGATTGACCATATATCAACCTCGGTGCTGTAGGACTGACTGCGATATATCTCCCTAGTAGCATTTAGTAAGTGTTTTGATTCTCGTGTTGTCCCTTTCACTGACGGTGCCATAAATCTTTGAGTACCAACTCTACTTGCCATGCGGTTTGACTTGTTTACTTTAGCGAAACCGAGATCTCCTACAATAACGCGAGCTAGAGGAGCGGGTCCTGTAGCGAAGAATACGCTTCACAACTGAGGTTAGCATTCCTATCCAATTCGAGTGCGAATCAGCTGAAGCGCCGCTGGCGCGTTGAACTATTTTTCCCCTCGATATCCGGAAAATCATTGACTGGATGGAAAGTATATCGCTTACTTTTCTGGTTTGAGATCGCGATGAGTTACACCTTGTTCATGTAGATAAGCGACGGCCTCCACTATTTGCCGGATGATAATTTTTGTATGCGTCTCCGGTAAAGCGTTTGGGTACGCGAGGCGCATGGAGAATAGATCGCCGCCTGTCGCTAACTCTGTGAAGGTATATAAAGTAGTTGACGATCGGAATGCAGCCTCGAACCTGAGGACGTTAGGCTTGCTATGATCAGCATTTCGTCGATAAAAATTTCTTGTCTCATGGCACATACATGAGTTAGCCGACTGAGAATATTAGTCTCATCTAGAATTCGACGAATGGTGCTTGAAGAGCCTTGAAACTGCCGAAAACGATCAAGTCGATGGATCTTGCAGGCAACTTGTCGTCCCGTTTTCAGGTTGACAGCAAGATGCACATTAGCGAGACCACCGTTCCCAAGAATTCTCTCAGTGATAACAAACCTATCGCGAAAAAGCTATGAACTCTCGTTAACTCAACCCAAATTATGGTGTAGCATTTAGACGTACGTCGGTCTCGCTCAGTGATAGTTGACTGGTGAGAGGGTTCGCAGGCTGGGCACCCAACAGGTATATATGAAATTCCCAGTATGGCTCCAGCCGTATGACTTCGCCTTGGCTGAGTATATGACCAGAAGGAGACGACAGCCTCATTGGCCGAGTGGATTTGTTATCGACATAGGTACCAGAGAGTGATTTGTAGTCGCGCACGTAGATGAGTGGCTGTACTCCCTCTTCATACTTAACGGAATATATCACGAAATGGCTTCTCGAGATGTAAGGATGATGGATAGCGATGTCGCTTTAATTGACGAATTAACATTCCCTGCTCTGGGACGCGGTATGGAGGATGAAGGCTTACTTGTGATCAAATTCCCTTCCAACGCGGATAAGTTGATTAGGATATAGAGAAATGTCCAAGGATTTTACGGTGGAATATCTCTGCTGTTGCAATCGGCAGTCTATAAAACCGGCGCCTTGCGAAGATTATCAGCTTAGACCATGACGTGAGCGATAAGTGAGAAAGGTGTTCGGGTAGCAATCGACATGAACACTATGAGATGGGAGTCTGCGATATCTTACCTCGTCGGAAATGCCCTGGCAGCGGCTTGTCAATGTAGCGGCAGAATATCTGCGCAATAGGCGAGGAGTCAGACATTGTCTTGCCTTTGCTGCTAAATCCTTCATTAGACGGTCTCAACCTGGAGGCTTCATGAGATGGAATCTCTCCATATACGACTGTCAGGTCAACGCAAACCGCACGGTAACGCTCGATTGTTGCTTTACGAACGAATTGGTCTGCCCAATATAAGTATACAACTCAGAAAGCAGAGCACGTATACGAGATTGCAAGACTGGGACGTCTGGCTCGTGAATAGAGTATATTAAGAGGAGATTTGTATCCATGGTGCTTGAGTATGTGATGATGACCAGGCACGGAGGGTATTTCTCTAGAAAGCGAACCTGCTCGTCGTACGCAAATGCCATCTCGGGTAGGACCTTCCTGTCCATCGCGAGTCGCGACTGCGAGTTCTTCGCCCTTTCGCTGACTTATGCATCCGGTTGTGCACCGCGTTTTGGTCTGTTATGATGTCAGCGGGATGAATTGTACAAATATGCAAGGTACCTGGGTACATGCCCTACCCACGGGCCACCATTTTCGCTTTCAAGCCGCTCGTGCCCCACCCAAGCAGGGATTCCCCGCCTGGTCACTGCCACAGCTTAGCCATATCCGAACAATAGCCGGGCGGTCACAAACCCTAACCTGCCGGCCTACTTCAATTCGTCCCGCCTTGGCTACTGAATTTCCTTTCCTCCTTCCAACATCATCACAGAACCTCATCGACAGCAACACGTAAGTCCATCGTGCGCGGCCCCCTCAACGCCGCGGCCTGCATTCAACCCTTCCAAGCATTTCCAATCGCCTCTGCATCATCATTGCCTCTTGCGTTGTGTCTGCGCATCATCGGCGCTTACCGCACTTGTGCTGCCGCAGATCTGACTTCACCCCGCCTTTCATTTTACATACATCAATCACTTGAGCCCCACGCAGCAATCCTATAACGCAATGCTAATTCGGGTTTGTCGCAGTCGCCAAGATGAGAGCTAAGTGGAGAAAGAAGAGAGTTCGTCGCCTCAAGCGCAAGAGAAGAAAGATGAGAGCCCGCAGGTACGTGAATGGTTGCGACGCTTCTTCCTTGGCTTCTTCCATACTGACAAGCCCGTTTAATAGCAAGTAAACAACTCGCCTCTACTCGGTCTCAGCCGTCTTAGACGAAGCGCACCAAGCATCATGACAAGCACAAAACAAACCCACTTGCATACGCAGCACACGCTACCGAGACATTTTCATCCGAGTCCGACCTCAACAACCAGAAGACGACATCATCAAGAAAATTATCGAGTGAAGCCATGGGTTTCGCAGGATGATAAGGCTTGGTCCAATCGGGGACAGTTGGCCAATCACCATCGAGTGGACGACGGGAGCTGTTTACTCAGTACTTTGGGGGCAGAAGTTAACCCTCTGCGGTCTCAATTGCTATAGCATGAAGGAAAACGGTACATCATCGACACAGTCTCATAGCTAACTGAATGGCAATTGTTGACCCCCTGAATATCATTTACATCTGCGTGATATATTTGTCGTAAAAATCCTGGTCTTCGACGGAATACACATTGATTGAGTTAGGTACCACTACGCTGCGTGCAAAGTATAACCATTTATCTATGTGTGGGATGTCGTATCTGCTGCAAGCACTCAAGGCCAATGTCAATTCGTCTAGGTATCTCCATTGACTACGAAGAATGGAATATCTAAGGGCCTCAGCGCAAAGGGATCGAGATGCCGAAATCAGATGGCCCGGTGCGGAATATTAGCCAGTGATATCTAATTATCAGTGGTAGCGAGGTCGGTTGAGGCTCTTGAACTTGCCGATTGTTGAGGCCCACCGCTCCACCTCGAACTAGCCGGGCCGTCCAATGGCCGGGACTCGGAAGTACGAAGTACATGGCAGGCTATAAACGTACGGTGGGGTACATTCACCACCTTCCAGAACAGGTCCAGGTCTCCAAATTTCTGGCAGACCCAAAACTTTTCTTTACTGCCCATTCGCATCTACAATCGTGATACGTCTACTTATAAGCAAACCACTTATCTGGTCTGCGATCAGACCCAGTTTAACAGACTCTCGGTCGCGATCTATTCCCCGTCGTGATTGTCACATCGTTTTTTCAGCGCACTTCCTACATCTTGACTATGGCCAGCGGCAAAGAAAAAAAGAGGAAGAGAGCAGAGGATGGCACGGGCCAACCCCAGAAGAAACCAGTCATTCAAACAGCCGCCAAGCCAGCCCAATCGAACACAATCAGAGTCGCCTCAGTTCAGTTAGGCAGCAGTGCGCCGCCGGTAATAGGTGAGCCGATCCTGCTGAGATTTCATCCATCATCAGCTCAACTGTTCTAGCGACGCATCCTGGACTTTGTCTTCCCAACACCGTCAAGTTTCAAGCCTACACCAAGCCCGCGCGGCCCGCGCCAATACAGAAGCGAAGCAAGCATGCGGCAACCTCATCCTCAGCGCCACCCGCCAGTCTCCTACTTCACTCCACCTCTCACGCAAAAATGGATTATACAGCAAAGGAAGACGGACCGGGTGGTCGAGAAACGCATCTCAAGCATTACATCGGCGTGTTTGACCCAGCAACTGGCAAGCTATCAGTCGTTGAGGCCAGGAAAATGGCTGTCAAGGGTGTTGTACGTTCGCAGCAGCCCAAAGAAGAAGATCTCCAGAGCAAAACATTATCTACCGTATGTTATTCCCCATACTTGTCAGCCCGGTTGCTAACAAATACAGACTATGATGGACCTTCGCAACAATCTTGGGCAGGCTTTTGGTACAAACAAGGCCAAGAAAGCTCTTGCAGCAATCACCGATAACGCCATCAAAGACAACGAACAAAAGACACCAGCCCTTGCCGCTTCATCGCAGGCCATGATGACAGCCATTGGGAAAGTCACAGATACCATGGCGTCCAAGGAGGAACTGCAGGCTGCGGCTGATGAGGCCAAGCCCGTCCCTCCGGGTAACTTCGGAGCTGAAGAGATACAGGACGTCTACACACCCCAGGGACTTATTGGAAGCGAGCTGTTAAATGCTATCCCTATTAAGGACTGGCAAGACGCAGTCAAGACAGGTGCCAACAAGATGCTGTCAAGCGCATTTGTTGCGTCTCGACTAAATCCTGTCGGCGAAGGCCCAGATCCAGCTACCAGGTTAAGAGCCCTACGATACCTGGAATTCCTCATAAAATTCTCAAAATTGATCAAGGGGAGATCACCAAGAATTCCGCCCGCGGATAAGCTCAGGCAGCTGCTCCAGCCGGCTCCCGAGCCCGTAATCCAGAGCATCAGGCGGAAATTCTCGTCTAATCAGCTAATAGACAAGTTCCATCGCGATTTACTATACACATATTGTTGCGCCTTGGCGGCTATCCTGTCGAATTTCGAATTCGAGACTAGCAAGATCCGTTACGATTTAGGGCTAGACGACAAGCAGTTTGCACAGTACTTTCGTGAGATTGGCGGCAAGGTCAAGAAGGCGGTGGGCGCGGAGAAAGGGACACAGGTACAGATGGCAGTGTTGTCTCTGCCGCTGGAGTTCCCGAAAGTTAGATACCAGCGACAACGACAACGGTAATTTACGCCATGTCATGATCAGCATTTTTAGCATGAGGTTGCAGGATCGGAGGGAGTCTGGCGTGATATCCCGGGGCGCACATGCTACTGGGTAGCTTTGTTGAATCGCTTTAGCGAATGCATACTCCTGGCTGTCGACGCGATGGCCGGCGAGATTCTCGGAGGGAGACGCACAATAGTTTGTGTACATTGCATCAAATCCCCTATGCGTAGACATGCCTCGACCCCCGAAATCAGGTGTTTGATTTCAAGGGGTGCTATCTACTGCTCAATCTTATCAAGCAAACACTGAAATTTATCATAGCATTGCGAAGATATACTCCATCTACGGGAAGCCATGTTGGTAGGTATATGAAGCAACATGTCTTCTATTGTCTAACCAACTACCCACTGCGTCGCCATGCCACTACGAGGACAGATGATCCAAGAGAATCAATCCACCCCTTAAACCCCAAGCGCAACTCTCTAATACACCTGCGTGTCCACAGAGAAGGCTACAAGTATTTGCGAGTAACGTCCACCACATGCTGCGCAAAGGCTTCAGGATGAGACACATACGGAAAATGCATACCAGGAATACATCCAACAGCAACACCCGCCCTAGCAGCAGTAACAACATTATCAAGAAACAGAGAAGTAGGCGTAGACGCGCCAACAGTCCAGTAAAGCGGTCGCCTGAGGAGATCTTCCGCGCTGGTCGGCGCTGACGGTGGTAGAGTCAGGGGATACCCGCGCGCCCAGCGCGGGTAGTTCTTCCAGAGCCGCGCGTGGACATCGCCGCCGAGACCGACCCATGCCTCGATATCCCCGCATGAGTGCACGGGTAACATCGCCGTTATCCGCCTCGACACGGCCTCGTCGTCAAGACCATGGAGATCCTGGAGGTTCTTCATGTGGTACGTCGGGACCTCGTGCGCCAGCCCGTTGCGCACGCGCTCGGGGTAGCCGGCGACCAAGGCCAGGACCGCCGAGCCGCCGGAACTGCAGCCCCAGAACGTCGCGGATTCGATCCCTAGCTTGTTTGACAATGCTGATTACATAGGAAGCTAGTTTTGCTGCCGTGACGTCTTGGAAGGTTTCCGGCAGTGCGGACGATGATCGGGACATCCCTGGCATGTCGAACGTCGTGACTTTGAACCCGGCTGCCGCTATCGTGGACATCGGCTTGTTGAACATCTGGCAGTCGCCTAACCCATCGGGTATCAGGACTATATCTGGTCCGGAACCCTCTTGCTCGTAGTACCATGTGATTCCCTCGGCGGTGGTCGTTGTGCCTTTGGTGCGCATCGTGATGAGTAGGTCGGGAGCTCTGGGAACTTGGTGGGGATTGGTGTGTGGTTTGATGCTTTGTATTGCTTGATTACATGCTCGTCTAGAAGATGGTTCCTTTATACTTTACCATTTGTCATTAATTGGATGTGCTTCAAATCTCCGTGCGGCGGAGTCATACGCCAGAATCCCAGCACGGATTATACAACAATTTCTTCTATGGTGCTACCTACCGGTAGGTTCCTGGATTGCGGTATATGCGTTTGCTATAGATCCTAGGAGATTTTCATCACAGAGAGGTCTGGTAATAGAATCAACATAGGGGACATTGCGATGCAGAAGGGAAATGAAGAGGGAGTGATCATCTACCTGCGGAGTCTATTCTGTTTATATGAATGCTAATGTGACATAGATATAAGAATAATGCTGGAATTAAGCATAAAGTCTGGCCCCCCGTGGAAAGCTTGTATGAGTACAAGAATATGTGCTATTCCTATAGGTAGCTTTATCGTTCTAACGCATCCGTAAGTACCTCCGTCATTCGGCGGACGAGCTGATATTTCACGCCCCCTTACGCGGGACGGAGCCAGGTCAGTGATCTTTTCTCACTGATTTTCATGAGAGACGTTTCAAAATGTCCCAGAGGACTCGGAATTGAATGAAACGAGGCCGAATAGCTAAGTGAGTTGATTGGATCAATGATTCCAAGCGGAGGATGAAGTGCACGTAGGTGACCAATTCACGTGCCGTCGAGGTCTTCGCATCCGTCTTGCACCGGCCATCATGACGCGCTCCGGATCACCCGCCCTCAACCCTCGGCCATTCACAACCCAAAATGGCGCCAATAGGAGGCGGGTACGCAAGGGGACTCGAAGTTGCTGGGAGTGTAAGCGACGCAAAACTAAATGTACCTGGTCTCGAAGCGAGAGCAGCTGTGACGGCTGCTATCATCGAGGCACGCGATGCGTCGGCCAAGAGTTCCCTGAGGAGCACGCACCTTACCGAAGACGTGGAGTCGATAAGTTGGATGACGCCAGGTTGCAGCGTGTCGAGACACTGCTCGGAGAATTATCTCGTAGTGTCAATTCTGGACATCCGCGTAGGAGTCATGCCGAGCCAGTTCCGGATGACGGGAACGATGAGTCCCAGGCCTTGATCGTTTCTGGCCGGGATTCCAACGCTGCGGCCCTATCGCCGGGAATCCCTGCGACAAATGATATAGCCGATCGATGCTTACATCCACTGAGCAGCGGCGTACCAGTATGCCTTCCCGACCGTTCCCCCCTTGTGCATGACTTAATACTCGAATCTTTATAGGGCGATGGTACCGTAGCGGTGACAAGGCCGTCTCTTCCAAAAGTGCTAGCCGGTAGTTCGCTGGGGCATTTCGGAGAGGCAACAGACAAATTGACACCATTGATTCACGCGCTGGTGACAATTTGGCCTGACAAGCACCACGATGCCATCCTCAGTAGCGACGTGGGCTCGCTTCATCCAGCCCTGGCTAGTGCATGCGCCAGCTCTGGCAATTCACCCTCCCCGAAAGACCTACTGCAATTGCCAGCACCGGGAACTTCACCAGAAGCTATCGCACGGAAACTCTTGATGTTGGGCACTTATCTGCAGGTGATGTCGTCGCAATCCCAGCACAACGCTCCCGACGTGGGCAGTGATTATCACCTTGTCATATCTCGAGCATTCGAAACAGTTAACAAGCTAATAACTCACAATGATCATCTTCCCATTTCTGTTGAAACCATCGAGGTATGCGCCCCTGAGCTTTATCGGAGCTGTTCCTTAATAGCTGTCTCAGATTATGCCCAGTTGCATCCCGTGTTGTCCTACGTATTGAAAGAATAGCCATCGCTGACAACCATTCTTCGCAGTGCCTCATCATAGAAAGCCAATATTATAATTACATAGGTAACATCCGTCGCGCGTGTATCACCTTGCGTCGCGCAATAGTAATGGCGCAGATGATGGGCCTAGATCGTGGAAGGGAAATGCTACCGCTAAATACGAATACAGATGAGACCCAAGCATCCCGTCATCAGGAGAGCACATGGTTTCTACTTGTCCACCTTGATCAGTACATGTCATTTATGTTAGGTATATCGCCCGGCTTACCGCAAAATGTTCAAACTCCCCCGGAGTTATTGGAAAAATGCCCGCCGTGGGAACGGATGGGACGGCTTCATTCCACGGCGGCTGGACGCATCCTCCAGCGAAATCGCATTGATATGTATGACGTTATTGAAACTCGGGAGATTGATGAGATACTTCAGAAGGCCGCAGCATGCATGCCGGCTGGCTGGTGGTTGCCCACTCTTGATTTGACGCCCGAGGACCACGGCGATAAAGAGTTCTCCGATCCAACCAGTCGCCTCATGGTTCATTTCGCACACTACAACATACTGTTGCAACTTCACCTGCCATACATGTTGCGTTCTTTAACTAGTCAGCAGCAATATTACTATAGCACGACCACGGTTATTAGCTCTAGCCGCGAAATTTTGACTCGCTTCACTATGTTTCGCCAGCGTCACCCCGCGGTTTCTTACTGCCGCGGTCTCGACTTTTTCGCATTTATAGCCAGTATCGCGCTATGTCTTTTGCACATCCATGCGAGCCGTGGAAGCCAGATTCTGAGCAGCACCAACAGTGGTGGCATATCAGACCTGCTGGCCCATCAACGGCTAGCTAACCGTGGTCTCATGGAGCAGGCGCTCGAGAGCATAGAAAAGATTTCCCAGGTCGAATCGAACAATAATATCGCCTGCGATATACTCCCAGTCTTTCGGAAACTTCTCGCCGTCGAAGAAGAAGCTTACGGAGGTTCTAGCTATGATATCTATTTATCTGCCAAAAGCGGGCAACCAGTGAACGGCGACTACCGGGCAGCTGATAGTGATGTCCTCTGCCTAGAACTCCCTTTCTGTGGGACTGTCAAGATTGAGAAGAGGGGCTTGTCCGATATGTCAACGGAAACCCGGGGCGCTGGATGCACGGCCCAGATGGATATGCCATTGGATTCTTATTTTCCTTCGACCACAACGTGTGTGACGGCCCACACTACCCAGCAGACCTTAGGTGACCATCGCGCGGTGGTTAGTCAAAGCCATTTCTTCACTGAGGACCAGCCGAACAACTCAGACGTGCATCCCATGCTATCACCATGCCTAGACCAGCCGGCGCCAGACTGCGGTAACGACGAAACAGGGGGCTCCGCGTCTGTATCTGGTTTACTGGCACCTGAGATAATGGACAGCTTCGAGGAAATATCGGATATTGCAATAGACATGGGCTACTTCGAATGTTTCCAGGATATCCCACCACGATTTGACAGCATAGGTATTCTTTTCTGCCCTAGGGTTTGATGTGACTTAATTAACTCTTGATGGCTAGGATCCTCACCGGAGGCTGTATATTGTTGGTCGCTCTCCTTTTTTAGTGAGGCATCTGGATTGCCTCGTGCTTTTTAAGGATCGAGAGTGTGTCTTGTCTTGTGGATATGCTAGGTGAGATTTTATCATTCGCCTTTCTGGGAAGTCATGGTTGATCTAAGCGTTATCTTGTAGTTGATATCGGACGCGGTACGCTTCTAGACCAAGAAAGGGGATGCTTGGGATCAGATCTCACTCGCCTATGACCAAAGCCTGTTGACCATCACCGGGCCCGATGGCGGACAACGGCGTGAGCATAAAACATATGTCCTCGGTATGGGAACACGCATTGTGGGCCGCGTGTACGTTATAGCAACGGTGCCCGGGGAACTATTGGGAGAATAGCTGGACGCCGGCGGAGGCGTGATTGCAGATGAATTCCAGGGACACCAGAGGACGACATACTACTCGAGGCTAGTCGTGACTGCTCGTTCGCTTCACAGAAGCAGCCGCGGGGCCTCCTAAGGAAAACAGAAAAGGGGTAAAAGTCTTGGCGGAGGAAGGGAAGCGTGCTTCCCACGACTATTGGACCATATCCACTTGCCTCGCACCAATATGGGAGTGTTAGCCACTTGCTTCGCACCGCTTTGGGAGTATTAATTGTCAGCATGTATTGGAGGTGGGCATTGACAACGCACCCATTGGCGAATCTATGAGCCGTTTTCCTCTTCTTTAGACTATGCGTGGTGATGGGGATTCCCCGACGGACATTCTCTTGGCAACCCAATGGATATTATATCTTCTTTCCTGGATTTTGAAGTTTGGAGGTTGGGGGTTAACAGTGGACAAGAATCTACCTGAAGAGATGTATCAGAAGACGCTTCTACAATATCATTCTAGTACGGATGTGCGTCCACCTTAGCTTTCCATTGCTTCTGGTCTTACCCTCGAATGTCAAGTCGCGTGGAGTCACAGATCATAGACAAACATATTACTGATCTATACATAACACTTGCTTTGTCCACGATCTGTGATTCCACGCGACTTGACATCCATAACACTTGCGCGAGTGGCCAGACGGTAGTGCTCTCAAGTTCAATCTGCGTATCAGAGTGTGATTCACTGGAAGCTTTCCTTGCTAGACAAGCTTAAATCTACACACAATGTACACACCAATGATACTTTAAGCGTGGCTATCCAGACACCCTTTAATCGTTATGATGATCGCCCTTGTAATAGTGTATACAATGTCATTCCTTTGCTAGTCTAGATAGACGCTTACAACTATTCATGCAGCAGTAATGCCTTTGACATAAAGAGCTTCATATGGAGTATTATCTGCCGTTGCACGGCCTTCATGCGGCTACCGAATGGAATCTTTATCCCCTTCTGTTGACATAAGCTCCGACGTGATGAGCCCCTTCACTTCCACGGCAGTCGTTGCCAACCGGGCATTCAAAGACCACCGCGTACCGGTTCTGCCGATTAACTGCCATCGAGAGGTACCGGGGCAGGTACCCCTAGACAGACCACAGAGGGAATGAGCGGCTCGGGGTACCTGATGTGTACTTCACTCGGTACTTGAGGGCCACTGTATGTGGAGCCTCACGACAATGGAAGGCACGCGTGGCTCCAACGCCCATTGAGGACCATTGAGAGCCTCACGTATCGGTACGTAGCTCCAACATCGCACCTGCCGGCAGAGCCAACGGGACCGGGACTGTGACGCCGGACAGCAATAGCAATGCTGATAGAGCTGAAGGTACCTCCCCGGGGCGTGTCCAGGCAGGCCGGGAGTCAATGCACAATGCAAGAGCCCCGAGCCACGCCTCACGAGCCGCACCTGCTCCATTGCAGCCATTGAGGTACACACAGTGCCTCCCGCGTTGCTCCTAGCCTCGCCTCGGCTGGAGACCGCAAACGCCTGAGGCAACTTCTATGACTGTGTATATATATCTGGGGCCGTTTCCTCTCTTTCCTTCCCTTCCCTCCCTTCCTCCACAATCAACTCTCTTCCTACCCCCTCTTCTCCTACCAACCATCTCTCTTCCATCGACCCTCTTCTTACCAGCAGTCTTCATCGACTGCCATCTCGTTACCGTCGGCACTCGCGTGCATCCTCAACTCAACTTCCATTATACCACCGTCCGCACTTACTCTCGTCGCCGCCGTCGTTAATTCAACGACCTTATCGTCCCCGGTACGTGTACTTGCATAAGTCGTGCACCGCGTCGATCGCAACCAGAGTACTTCGTTCGACTTTTAGTATCTCGGTAAGCCAACACTGGAACGGCGTAGTGATATCCTAATCTCCCCCCTGTCTTTATTCAACACCCTCATCGCCGAACCTTCTACCCCACAAAGCATTGCAACCGCGTGCCATTGTCTCTTTCTCGACCGTTGCGGACGACTACGTCTTCCGCCTCCCCTATCTCCGTACGCTGTCACATCACTCTATCACAACTGAAACTCCATGCCTTGTTGCCGTCACTCTACACCCTCGCCCTGAGTCTTTATCTTCATCCTCGTCGTCGTCGACCCCAACTCTTTGGAGTATCACCCCTCCCGTCCCACACCTAGAAGGCTAACCTCTTATCCCAGACTGTTCAACGGCTTAGCTGTTACGTACGTGTAACGTATCTTTGGGCCTTCAACTACTCGCCAGTTGAAACCTGTAACCCTGTTACCACGTTTGTAACGTGCCTGTCAAGTGTGACTTTTTGCCAAAGCATTTCACTCGTTGCAAATCAACAAGATGGCGACTTTCTACGAACAGGAAATGCTCCAGCTCTTTGAGCGATACGACTTGTCACCAAGTGCCAAGACTTTGCTCAAAGCGTTTGACAACTTCAAGAGTTGCCAGATCGACGGCGACGCGCTTGGACGACAGGTTCGATTGTCGTCGACCAATCGCTCGACCCTTATTAACACCATGCTGAAGTGGTACTGCTATCTTTCTCTCCATATTCCCTTACTCCCCTTAACGCTGCTAACCATAAGGGCAGTGCCAACTTCATGAAAGAGTGCCCGGCCGAGAGTAAACATTGCGTTACGATCATCTCCATCTGTGGCGAGATCCTGGAGACCGCCGACAAGCAACCCAGAGAGGTTGGCTTTCACGGGTTCGCTAAGCTCCCACGTGAGATCCGCGAGCGTGTTTATGACCTCTATTTGGGTAATCGCCCGGGTGCCCCGGCCGTCATCCAACGTCAAGGAGCCGCGGGTTGCAACTGCCCGCCCCATGAGGCACCTCAGTATGAGGAATTCGAACGTATCGAGAACAAGCTCGGTTTGACCTCCAAGGCTATGAGTCAGGAAGTGTTCGCAGCCTTGTACCGCAAGCGAGTACGTGTTCCCCCCTTCTCCCATATACCTCTGGTTTTAAGCTGATGACTGCTCACTCTAAAGACTTTCCATTTTGCCTGCGCCTGTGAGATGGGCCACCACTTGAGAAAGAACCAGATGCTTAGGTCCCTCGTGCGAAACCTCAAGTTCCACTGGTGCGGTGAAATGGCCGACAAGGGCATTCGCGAGATCCACGTTATGCCCCAGCTGGAGCACCTTACCATCTACATTTCTAAGGCTACTACGAAGAATCTCCTTCACCGCGAGGAGGAGATTCGTAAATACTTCGGTCCTCGACGTGCCACCAACGTCACTGGGGTCTATGAAGGCCTCGGCTGGGATGAGCTTATAGCCATCCGTGGCTTGAAGAGGGTCATTGTCGAGCATGCCGACAAGCGCAAGGCTGATCGCCGCACTGATGCGGAGCGCGCCGGTCTCGAGTATATGCTCAAGGATTACTGCGTGGATCGAACTGGAACCTTCCACCACTAAGATAGGAAGCTTGGACTTGGGAACTTGGAGCCCAAGAAGAGCATGCGAGCTTGTATTTGATTGCATATTGCTCGACACATGCAAGATTGGTCTGGATGAGAGTAGGATGATCATACGCCCCATTGAGGACCTAACTGTGGTAGCATATCATTGGAGTTCTGGTTGGACGACGTGATGAATGATACACTTGATGAAGGAGAAATGAAGGGGATATGAGAATGAATGGAGAGCAGCACAAACATGAGGCGAATATCGCGGCGGAAAACAATGACATCTCGCTTCTCTTTCTTTTGCCCCGGCGGCTTTAGGCTGCTGGGCTCTCAAGCACATTCACGGATTCATCAGATGTGTGAGGTGGGATCACCAGGTACTGGCGTTTGCGCTTGGGGGTTTAGGTAGGGAGTTCTTGAGTCGTATTTGACTCTGTGGATACTGAGATACCTGACAATTGAGTCTTTTGCTTGGTAACATTGTGATTTGTCTGTGATGTTGTTCGTTTGGTGGTGAGGTGGTGTTACTGGCTACTGGCTAGTCGGTACGTGGGCGTTTCTTATATCTTCGTGTATTTGGTCATGGTGTTCATGGTTAACGGATGATGCCTTTTGGTTGCTTTGTTTATACATAGCTGCTCGTTTCTTCTTTTTTTTTTTTTGGTTTGGGATTTGGGGTTTGGGGTTTGTGGTTATTGCGTGCTTGGGTATATGAGGCTCGTGGTAGTTTGCTTGCTTGCGATTACTTGATACCTTTCTATTTACTTTGGACTTTACTTGGGTAGGTAGGTGCTTACTCACGGACGTACGAAGTAAATCGGTTGACTTTCACGATTTGGTGTGGGTTGTGCTACCTCCCGCAAGCATCATTCACATGTTTTGGAGTGCGAGCTTCATGTTTTGGATTGGTGGTGGCTCTTGGGGGTGGGTTTGGTATTGGTTGGTAGGTATGGGCTTTTACGGACTACGTCTGTATACTGGTATTTGCTTGGTTGGTATTGGTAGGTGGGTATGGGTAGGTATTGTGGTGCTTGGGGATATTTTGGTGATGTGGTGTTTAGTGTGGTCTTTGGGGTCGGCATTACTATACCTATACACTCCGTTGGTCTTGGGATTTACACTATACCGGAGGCACCGGGTTGTTCTTTGGAATTATGGGATGGTTACTTACTGTATGGGATTCTCGTGGGCGGGGAGGGGAAGTACTGGTATTCCGGGAGGTGGGGTTTCGCTGTTGGACTTGGGGGTTTGCTAGTCGGGTTTGTGCTTGGTTATCTTGTGATTTGTGCTTTGGACTGGGATCAGCTGGTTTTGCGCCGGTTTTGGGATTGCTGGATATTCAGTAGGCGTCGTTAGATATAGGAAGCTAAAGACTTGCTGGTTTCGCGGCGTGTAGTGTATAGCGTTGTGCCAATGGAGGGTACGGTTCACTTTTTCCCCTCTGTCACACTGGTTGCGTTATGGATGTTATGCGTCGTTATCGGTGCTCATTGTACACTACCGTACTGTGTACCTAGGCACATATTTGGTATGGGCTATGGATGAGCTTAGGCTTGTGTTGAGTTGGTAGTGGCGTGGACGCGGCGCATTGGGCGAGACTTGTGGGGGGTTGGAACTTGAGGGGGTTCCTACGCGATGGGTGGGGTTGGGATGTTATAAGTTGAAGGTTGTTGTGGTTTTCGTTGTTGGGTTGGACTTTACATAGTAGACGGGCCGAAGTCTAATATGGGAAAGTTATTATTGGTGAATTGGGAGTGCGTTTTGGGTTACTGTACGTGATTATCATGGTTTGGGATCAGGTACCGTTCGGTTTGCCCATTGTAAGGAATTAGTTACCTGTTATTACCTATTACCATCAGTTGATGTGTCAGACGTCAGCTACCGAGTAGTGTAGATACCTAGTTAAGTTAACTGTATTATTAGGTAGAATCTCTCTTCGGTTCGAAGTGGCATCGCCATGGCTACTCCCGGTCCGTACGCACGGCACTTGTTAGCCAACGCCGGATCTTTGGGTCAGGAGGGTTGGTTGCATCGCCCACTAAACTCTGTCTGGACCGCAGCTGGGATGGCACCCGCCTTGGCACAGCTTTCTCCGGTCTTTGCCGCCGGTTGTCTCGGCGATTCTTCTATGAAACTTGAGGTTCGGCTGCTTGGCGCATCGAGATGTGTTTCCTATTCCAATTACTACGGTGCTGCTTTATTAATTAAATGGCTGGGTTTCTTTATTGTCCCGACCCGAAATAAAGAAATAAAGAGCGCGACCCAAAGAAACGGCCTTGGCGGATCACGATTCGGCTTGCTATTATTACACTTTTCCGCTAATTAACTGCCGGCACACTAAACCTGGCCACGAATAGGTCGCGCAAAGAACCCGGTAGGTAGTCTGTAGAGATCTGGGAACTTTTTAATACCGACGTGCCCCCCGCGAATCGCGCAGGTCACGATGCGTACGTGTACGTGCGCAGTCCGCCTATTATTACAACCTAGATACGGACGTACTTCCTACACTAACCAGTTGCCGCAACACGCGCGCTCATTGGAGAAATCCCTCCAGGCTATATCGCCGGTGTCAGCGACTTAGGCAGTTAGTAAAAGAGCTACACTCCACTACGACAATCGCCCGTCAAGGCCGTTAGGCCGATCGTTTCCCCCTGAGAGTTCACCTTTCCCTCCCGACACATCCCGTCACGCGGCAGATATAATTGGCACGTTTCTGCCTTGGCCGACGTCCACTCGCCACTCGACTGGCTTGTATATACATACCTACGCTTCATCACTTACACCACATAACTCACGCCCTTGTCTTCTGTCATCAAGTGGCGGAAAAAAGATCCTCGATTGCTTACTCTGCCCACTTCTCACGCTAGCTCCGAAGCCCTTCGCTTTGTCCGAGACGAATCCGGAAGGTTTTCCATCGGTTGCTCCGTTTCGATCACCGGGTTGGAAGGGAATTGAACAAGAGGCGAATTTACAAGCATTTGGCCGCCGTATATCACGAAGAAAACGAAACCCACACCGTACTCAACACGACTCGCGTAGGGAATTGGTATAACCGATTGATACCAACATGGGTCTAAGCAAGTGGAAATTCGGCAGCGGGAAGCACATCGCGGCGGAGAACTCGATCCCATCGACGCTGTCGACACTAGCCATGCGGCAAGTCCCGGCCGACGACACCCGCAGCAGCCGGCACCGCGTCGCGCCGTCGCCGCTGTCGTGGCTCCGGTCCTCGCTGCGCTCGAAGCGGAAGTCCCTCATCTCGCGCGACGACCCGGCCTTCGCGCGCCTGCACAAGCCCTTCACGCCCCAGAACCTCGAGCACCAGAAGCTCCTCAGCGCGTTCGAGTGGCATTTCTACACCGATGCGGCGGCCGATGGCGACGAGCGGTGGCAGAGACGGCGGCGGCCTAGCCTTATTAGCAGTCGGAGCCCGTTTGACTCGCGGAGCCCTAGCTTTGAAGGGCTGCCTCGGCCTTATGGCGATGGGCGGTAGCTGCTTTGTTCTCTCGCTTGCGGGATATGGGTTCTTGTGCCTGTTGCTGGACGGGCTGTACCGCTGTATGAGTTTATGATACGGCGTTACGTGTTAGATTTCTGGGCGGGTTTACATCAGGGACTTGGGATAGATGGTCGGGGGCGTTATGTCACGGCGGCTTTTGCTGTCGGGTTACTCTACGGGGCGTTTTGGGTCGGGGTGGCATAGATGTCGTTATGCGTCGCATCGGGTATGGCCTTACGGCTGTGGAATCGGGGCATCACTACTTATCAGGGACGAAGCTCCTGTCGTCGGTCATTCCTGGAACTACATGGATGAGGTTGTGGTTGTGTCCCATTGCTCTAATCTATAATGGCTATTTTCTTCTCAATTCTTGGGCTGTTTGATCCTGGGGATGCTTATGCCATGGTTCTTGGGAATGGGTCACGACGATTTGGATTGTCAATTGAGATTGGGGTGAATGCGTGGGTATCTATGTATATAGGATATTGAATGGAAGAAACAGGAAACGATTACATGTGCGTGGCCTCAGAATTTTCAGTGTATGAATTACTCTTCGGAAGGTATTCCTCGTCTTCTGTAAGATAGGTTCATCATAGGCTGCGCGTGGAAATGGAAAAAGAGAAATAGATTTTGGCGTTTGATACGGGTTGTCCGGTCCTACCGTTCTGTCTTGAGCGACCTATCCATGGCCTTAGTATTCAGGCATGTTCATGGCAGCCCGAGGAGATCATGGCATTATGCCGGCGTTGATGTCAAGATGTACGGCCGGTCGTCTGGAATGGTCGGTCGCTGGGACGGCTGGAGTTCGGCGTCTTGGATCCGTCGCAGCGCGGGCCGTGAATCGAGCTCCGATGCATAATACGAGTGGGTGAAGAGAATTCTTTACGGACTACGCCTGCTTCCCATTCTGTCGTCGGATCGAGACCATACCATTGTCGATTTCCGTATGCTGGTGCGCGGGGATGGCCCAATTGTGGCTGCTGTTCAGCAGTCCTACCGTAACCACTGAAGAATCTTTAGAGAGGATTAAAGGATTCATTCTCGACGGGCTGCGCGTCAATGCAATTGGGTCTTCCAAGACCTGAGTTGGCGGGGGTGTGTAAAAACAAGAGCAGAAATGCCATGTTTCGGGAACGAAAGGAAAAATTATCTTTTATCTTTGTTAGCGCGAAGGATTTCAATGCCCAGAGTTTGGTGGCGCTCGGACCAGCCCGCGATGCTTTGTCATAACGTAACCGGTCCATACTGTGTACGAAGTACCTGGCACTGGGCAGTTCAACCACTTCAACCCAGATCGAGATCTCATCAAATTTAGATATGCTTGTTAACCGTGTTGTTCTCGAGAATCATAGTAAGAGCACGGGATGACTGGTATACTTACTATACCATCTGGCTTGATATTCGGTGTTTGCTCAATGACCCCTTCGATCGCTGAGAGACCGAGGATGCCGAGTCTCCGATTCCGAGATGGGACCGACAACATGTTGCTAACCTTCACGCTATTGCCAACAACCCGGGAAAGTAATCCGTCTTCAAGTCAAGCAACACAGCTAATGGGCGGACTGGGTCGTGGCAAACCACCAGAGGAGATTCCGGCCCCGCCAGTCTCCGAAGATTATCATTATCTCTTTACTTTTTCTCCATTACAGACTGTACCTTACGCATGCCTCATAGCCGGGCCTATCCCAATGCCTGACACCATAGCTTCAATCGTCAAGTCGTCAGATAGTGAATGCAACTGATGCCAACCAATGTCAGGCTGCGGGCGCTTTGCTTAGTCTTCATGCGTAACCGCCATATTCAGCACCTCAACCCGGCCATGGCCCTTCGTCTCGTTGCCCACAAAGTCGGAAAGCCCCTTGAAGGCTCCCGGCTCGACGAATCCAACTACTTCCCACTCTGACCCAACAACACCCTGCTGTTCAATCTGTTCGATGTAGCTTAGTATCTTCTCCTTGACCGAGCCGGAGCCCTTGTGTTCGCCGTGTCCATCCGCGCCCTTAGCGCCGGCCGACGCCTTGACGGCCTGCTTGAGCACGTTCGTCGGACAGGTGATGCGCAACTGCATGCGAGCCCTGGTAATAGGAATTGGCTGGTGGGCAACCAACGCCTTCATGGCTTCGAGGGCCTGACTCTTGGCACTCTTGGTCG
The DNA here is from genome assembly GCA_028637635.1 of Xylariaceae sp. X802. Lineage (NCBI taxonomy): Eukaryota > Fungi > Ascomycota > Sordariomycetes > Xylariales > Xylariaceae > Xylariaceae sp. X802. The sequence goes on from JAJFDH010000032.1 coordinate 331,083, forward strand.
TGACAACGCCAGTCCAGGTGTGTTCCTTCGCCTTTGGCTTGGCTTCGGACTCTGTACTGGTCGCGGGCGCACCCGTGCTGCTTTCCGTGGTGGCCTTATCCGCTGGATGTGCTTTATCTCCCTGGTGCGCCTGCGCGCTCAGCATGTCGAGGGCCTTCTCGATCATCCCCGTTGTATAGACGCGCTGCGTACGCGGATCGACTAACTTACTGGCGACGATGCTGACGACCTCGTTGTGGACACGGTCCAACTGGGCGGCGCGCTCCTTCTCGCCTACCTGCAGCTCGCCCTTGTTCAGGATCTCGAGGATGATGTCGTTGAGCGGCTTGTCCTTGCCGAACGACTTGGCGAGGTCGGCGGCCGGGGCTGTCTGGCCCTTGGAAACGTTGAGGAAGACATTGGGGATCTGCAGGACCTCGTCGAGGTCTTTCTCGATGCCGGAGCGCCACTCCAGCACCTTGTTCTTGTAGCAGGCGATCTCGAAGCGCTTCTTCCCCTTCTTGAGGCGGACGAGGGATACATTGGTCAGCTTGATCTGGTTGGATGGCTGATTGATGTGGGGCGCCCTTTGTACAGAACAGGTTAGAAAAATGAAGATGCGCATCACCGCTCATGGGAAGAGTTGCACACCTACATTTCGAAGTCGTTGTTTCGCGGGAAAATCCAAAAAAAGCCTGAAGGCAACAAGACGTCGTGGGCTATCGTAGATTATCCAACGATGGGCTCTTTGTCCTTGTTATGTGACGAGGGAATGCCGAGCCTGAAATACCTCATGTTGACTTGCTTTCTGGTTGATTCTCCAAGTGCTACCGCCAATGCGACCAACACCTTATTTATTACATCACGTCGATTGGAGGGGAAGCTGTCACTGTCACACCTCTACCGGAATGTGTTAGGTACTTGGTCCAAATTGTGAGGAGAACTGCGACGACTTTGCGGAATTCATCTATGCACTCAAACTTATGCCGGTATCTTGGAACTTATGAGCTTTTAGATAGTTGAAGGTTAGGTATCTTATCCGAGTACGTTGACGTTGGTACTACGAGTGCGGCCGTGACGTAATACTTACCAGGTGGGTATTTTGTAGCAGCGAGGCAGCATTAGTAATTATAGCGCCCCTGTGGTGATCCTGATTCACGGAGACACTTGACTCGGGCAGAGTTGTTGCCCGCAGGTGCTGGTACAGTGGATATCTTCACTACCGGTACCGGTATTACAGACGGGCAGTCACCACCTACCTCCGTACCGGTAGCGGTGTTGCCCAACATGCTGCCTGCAAGCCTGCGTGTCGTGTCATGCCACATCACTTGCAGCTCTGGACGTGACAGCTAAGTATACGTACATGAGAGCAGGTGCACCTCGTATGTATCTGGCTAACAGATTGATCTATCTCTTCCATAGAAGCCTGGTGCGGCTGCTGCTGCTATCTGGTAAGCAGCTACTTCACCCACGCGTAGATACCCGGCCACCCAAGTCCGGGGCTGGGCCTCCCTGAGTTGGCAGGGGGGACAGCAGTGCTTGGCGGCCAATCGGGTCCTCATGGCTAACCCCGGGTGCTACAAGTACGCAGGTGATGTCTCTCGGCCTGCACCATCCATCTGCCCCGGGTCTTCTCTTCTACCTCCTACCTACTACACTACCTACGTCCTCCTCTCCATCACCATCCCCTTTCTCCATCACTGCCACCATCATTACCACAAACAATTAATCCCACGCAGTCGTTATCATTCTCCCTCTTTTGCAGTCTCGTAGTTGTTATTGAAAGCAGACACGGCAACGTGCTCGTTTAGGCACCCATCATGAGAGTGTCTACACAGGCACTGCTGCTGGGCGCCTCCACGGCTGCCTTTGCACAGGAGCAACAGGTCCTAGCCAACTTTGGCCATGCCGCCCAGCAACCGATAGGACAGGCCAGCGAAGCCATTGGCCATTCGTTCGAGCAGATTACCGAGCTTCTAGGAGAGATGCCTGCCGTGGCCAAAGGGCTCTGGGAGGAGATGAGCCTGTTGGTTCCCGGCTTCGTAGAGAAGGCAAGCAGCGTCATCTCGCGCCCTAAGCCGCATACCCGCAAGCCCGACAGCGAATGGGACCACATCGTGAGGGGTGCCGAGGTGCAAAGCATGTGGGTCGAGACCGACGGCGTCAAGCACCGTAAGGTGGACGGGCCGCTTGAAGCCTACGACCTGCGTACTAAGGCTGTTGATCCTTCCTCTCTTGGTGTCGACAAGGTGAAGCAATACAGCGGTTACCTTGATGATAATGAGAACGACAAGCATCTCTTCTACTGTGAGCTCGGATCACTTTGACTGCTCTGCTACACTATTCGCTAACTGTCTTCAAAGGGTTCTTCGAATCACGCAACGACCCCGAGAAGGATCCCGTAGTCCTATGGCTCAACGGTGGCCCTGGCTGCTCATCTATGATGGGTCTGTTCATGGAACTTGGCCCGTCCAGTGTCGATAAGAACATCGCTCCTAAATTCAACGACCACTCATGGAACAGCAATGCCTCCGTTATCTTCCTCGACCAACCCGTCAACGTCGGCTATTCCTACAGCAGTCACACCATCTCTAACACCGTTGCGGCTAGTAAGGACATCTATGCCCTGTTGACTCTCTTTTTCGAACAATTCCCGCAATATTCCAAGCAGCCTTTCCACATTTTCGGAGAGTCCTATGCTGGCCACTACATTCCTGTCTTTGCTTCCGAGATCCTGTCGCACAAGAACCGAAACATCAACCTCCAGAGCATTGGTATCGGCAACGGCCTTACCGACCCCCTCACCCAGTATGCTCAGTACCGCCCGATGGCTTGCGGCCAGGGTGGCTACGATGCTGTTTTGGAGGAAAGCGAGTGTCAGTCAATGGACAACGCCCTCCCGCGCTGCCAGTCTCTCGCAGAATCCTGCTACAATTACGAAAGTGCATGGACCTGTGTCCCTGCCACGATCTACTGTAATAACGCCATGCTGGGGCCTTATCAGCGGACGGGGATGAATGTGTATGACATTCGGGAGAAGTGCAAGGACCAGGAGAATCTGTGCTACACCGAGACGGCGTGGATTTCCGAGTACATGAACAAGGCTGAGGTAATGAAAGCGCTCGGTGCCGAGGTGGAAGATTACGCAAGCTGCAATACGGACATCAACCGCAACTTTGTTTTCCAGGGCGACTGGGGAAAGCCGTTCCATCGTCTGGTCCCGGACATTCTGAAGCAAATTCCAGTTCTTATCTACGCCGGCGATGCTGACTTCATCTGCAACTGGCTCGGCAACAAGGAGTGGACTGAAGTGCTTGACTGGCCCGGCAAGGAGGGCTTCAACGCCGTGGAAATGGAGGATCTCGTCCTTGAGAGCGACTCGTACGGCCAGGTCAAGAGCAGCGGTAACTTCACCTTTATGCGCATCTACCAGGCTGGCCACATGGTGCCATTCAACCAGCCTGCGGGATCCCTTGACTTCTTCAACCGATGGCTTGGTGGGGAGTGGTGGAAGTTGTAGAGTTAGAGTTTTGGGCGGATGGCTTGACACGGTGAGAGCTTAAACTTTTCATTCAGTATCAATAGTAGAATGTTATTGGTTCTCTGTATATGCGTCCTGCGCAAGTTCACACGGGCTGTACTCGCGCCTGAAATTATCTATTCTGGAATACATCGGATACCGAGTGATCGGACTGGGTTGATGCAAGCACGTAGAGTTTTCGTGAGTAATCAACGGTGTTTGAAGGGTACATGGGATGTCACAAGCGATAAATTACGAAGACCTCGATGCTGGAGAGCCTACTAGGTCCCGTACTCAATGATCGCTGTTTTGGTTTGCTCTTGTCTCTTGCGCGCTCTTTCGAAACTTTTGGGGATTTCTTGGAGTGCGCATCCGGCTCTAGATCTGGTTTGGGGGAGTTGCCTGACCGAGCTTGGTATGAGACTTGCTTGCTTGCTTGTTTGTTTACTTGGTGTATTACGGAGTTTACTTGTTTTTGGATTTCGGTTTTGAATCGTTTACTTTGTTTGAGGGTTTTTGCTTTGGTTCTTTACCTTTGGGATTGCGCTTGGGACTGGCTGCGGTTTCTAGCCTTTCGCTTTTCCTGTGATGGGTGTTGTTGGTTGATTTGGTAGAGGCTTGAGGCCTCTGATCTCTTGCTTTGGTTGTTTTGTGCCTGTCTGGTGTGGCAGGATGATTGCTGCTTGGTGGTTTGGGGTTGCTGTGCAGAGATTTTGGGTACGGTGTTGTTTCGCTTATTTGGGCTTTTTAGTTACGTAACCTTGGTTGCGTTGTGCCTGAGCCACGACGTTGTGGTGGCGTACGCCACATTTTCTGCCCCGTTTTCTGATAACGACTTCCGTGCGTCCCGGAGTGCTTATCGGGTTTGTGGTGTGACTTCGGGCACGCTAAGAGCTGGAGTTGTTAATTGGCTGCTGGCTCGCTGTATTGATTTACCGGGTGGTAAACAGAGATGTGGAATTTGTTCCGTTCTTTGCCGAGCTTGTTCTTTGGTTCTTTGATGCTCCGGAGCTTTGGAGGCGGTCGGGATGATTAGGTAGGTAGGTACCAGCATACTGGCACGCGACCAGGTGCTTTGATAGAACTACATACGCGTTTGAGTTCTGAAGCGAGCTTTTGTGTATGATTGATACCGTATTGCCATGAGCTTTACGGGAGGAAATGAGTGAGGTAGGATTATTACTGTACCTGCTGTATGATCACTGCAGCTAACAGGAATGCCGGTCATTTCAAATTCCCAGCCTTTTCGCAGAGCGGGTTTATTACCTAGTGATGGGGCGGGAGATCGTAGAGGCCTCCTAATCCATTCACATTATTTACCGGGGGCTTGGGATGCCGTGCTGCCTGCGTGCTTCGATTCATAAGGCCGGCTTGGCGGGACGGAATATCTCTGGGTAATAGCTGGTAGAGCTAATGCAGTTGAGCGTGCCCTTTTTAGGTGGACTTCTGTGCGAATTGGTTCGGCGGTATTGACGCCGGGAGGGCGGGGAGTTGGAGGAAACCGGGTCCGGCTCGCCTGGTGTGAGAAGCCGCTCACCTTCGTCGTCGCTAACCGCAGCTAAACACTGACCGCTCCGTAGGCAGCATCGGTAAGCATGTTGTGCTTCGTACTGTACATACGGCAGTGTACCGTAGGTAGTATCCCGTACGTTACGCTGCCAATGCGTGTGATTTAACTGAGGACGTACGAAGTACCTGCTTCGTGACATTGGCTGCAGTTGGTATAGCAGCGTAGCATTGGCTGCGCTACCGGGTTGCTTCGAGGTCCTGGGGTCCTTCATTGGCAGGCCATCTCAGGTGCAGTCAGGTGGGTGCTTCAACCTCTTCAAGTCGAACTATGACGAAAGCTGCTAGTGTTGATGCCAAGTCCCAACCGGAGTCAGCGTGTTCCCATCGCTTGCCATCACAGCTATGCCGGTGGGTGGTTTGCATTCTGATCGTCTAGATAGGTCCACTGGCTCTGTCGCAGTGAAGTACATACATAGTGCATCACTGCAATGTAGTGTATGTAGTGTAGTCCGTAGCGTCGGTCGTGGTGTAAGGTTAGGACTACATATTTGAATATTTGTGCTGGATTTATAGGTGCCTATACCTACTATATCACCTGACCTGGCCGCATGACGTAAGGGTGAACTAATTCCAGTGTCGTTGAACTGCGAACCACGGAAAGGGTGCTGGCTGAGGCAGAAGCTGAGCGAGTTCCTTGCGTGATGGACCAGCCGAGCTACCCTGCTAGGCGTGTGTAAGTACCTGCGCTAGCCCCGGTTGCCGCTGCAGAGTCCTCGTCTAGCGCATCCATCCAGCGCACCGTCCGCCCATCCAGTGCACTGCATCCCCTACTAATTACAGTGGCCACCGGGTCTGCGGCACTGTGCACTAGTTAGCTGCGCTGTTGCTCTCGTTCTAGGTAGCCGGTTCAACTTGTATGCCCGTCGTTGCGTGGAATCCCCGGGCTGCACGGTGTGCGCACTATGTACACAGCACACCGTCCTTGCTCGCTACTCGCCGGTGGTACCACCTGCAACCCCACCACGCCTCAGTCGCTGGCAGAAGGATTGCATCCCGCAGGTTTGGACCCTGAGCCGTTCCTTTCCTACACTACACCCGTCAGACGCTTATCTTCCATTTTTCCCCTTCTCCTTCACTACCAGCCCGTCCATTCTGGCGCCTTTTCGTTGCCGCCGTCCTTGTCTTCGTGGTCGCTGTCGCAGACCCGTCTCCGTCCTGCTGAAGCTTCAATCCCGCTCCAATCCATCAAATGAAGTAGGCTCGCTCACGCTACCCTTTCCTCCATGACACGACTTCGGAGCCTCGCTGCCTCTTGGCGGTCCCTTAGCGGTGTCACCTATTTCACCCTTCTTCTCCTGTCGCTTTGGACCATCGTCCAGAGGCTCCTAGCTGGTACGGTCCCAAGTCTTCCGCTTCCATCTCCCCCTTGCTTGCGCCTTGCTTGATTCTCCGTTTCGCACGTGCTGACCTGACAATAGGCCAAGATGATTTAAACAGGTGTCGCGCCTTACTAACCGACGGCACGTGGGCCCCGGCCGTGAATGGCTGGCATGATGCGCAGAGATGGGAGCCGAGTGGCTGTCGTATGGTTGACTACTCGACCGATGCCATGCATGATTGCCTGGGCGGTCGTAGGTTCGTCATGGCGGGCGATTCCACCATCCGCCAGATGTTCTGGGCCGCTGCCAGGAAACTCGACCCCAAGCTCGCTGCCGCCGAGCTGCAAGAGATCGTCGCGGCTGATGAAAAGCACCAAGACCTGGAGTTTAATGCCGAGGGTGTAAGGTTGGAATTCATTTGGGATCCATGGTTGAACTCGACTACGTTGAAGAATACGTTGGAGACCTTTCACGCGCTGCCTAGCTCTTTGCGCGAGGGTGACTTGGTGAAGAGAGGAGAGGAATCGCCAGCGCTTATTGTTCTAGGTTCTCCGGGACTGTGGGCAGCTCGTTATGGTGGTGATGATTACCTGGCTCTGTTCAAAGACGGAATAAATGCAGTATCAACGTATTTATCGTTGGCTTCGGAAGGGAGTATCGCGAGGAGTAGCTCACTATCCGCGTTGCCCAATAATTGGAATCAAAGATACGGCGCCACACCAAATCAAATCTTGCTAACTCCGGTCCAAGTACCGGCCTATAGTGCATTGTCCAATAAGCGCACCGAGACCATTACGCCCGAACGTATCGACCAGATGAACGACTATCTTTCCCAGCTGCCTTCGGATCAGACCTCTCACGTAGTCTGGGCCTTCAATCGAATGACGGAGGATATGGGCAAGTCTTTCGAGAGCGACGGTCTCCACGTAGAGGACACCATGGCCGACCGCAAGATTGATATCGTGCTCAACTCCCACTGCAACAACCCGGCTGTATTGCATAATCGCTCTTTCAAGGGAACGTGCTGCGTTGAGGAGTCTTCGAACTCCTTATTCAACATTGCATTAGTGCTATTGTGCGCCGTCATGTTATATACACCGCGCGCCCAATCCATGCCCAAATTCATCCGACCTGAGCTTCTTACTGCAACCAGAGACATACTCGTCACCCTCGCTTGGTGCTGGATTTGCGACGGGACACTCCAATTTAGCAAGGTGGAGCGCCATTACCGCCAAGGCGCTTTCGTTGCCATCTGCCTCCTCTGGCTGATTGGTGGCTCCGCGTTACGCAGCGTCATTGGATCTGCAGGTGAGGCGCCATGGTCGACGGCCAAAGACTCGAAGAAACCGATAGAGACCAGCAATGGGGACCACAAGTTTCTCTCCCGAGAGCAAACCGATGAGATCAAAGGCCTCATGCAAGGGCTCATACTTCTCTACCATTATAACTATGCCTCTCAGACACTGTGGGTCTACAAGATCGTCAGGGTGCTCATATCGATGTACTTCTTCTTGTCAGCATACGGTCACACGCTTTACGTTCTGAGAACGGAGGACTATTCGTTCAAACGCGTGGCAGTTGTCCTCTTCCGCACCAATGCGCTAAGCGCCCTGCTACCTTATATGATGGGCACGACTTACAGCTCATACTATTTTGCCCCCGCCGTCACATTCTATTACCTGGTTATATACTTGATGCTCCGAACGTGGAGGGAAAGCAACTACGATCCGTGGCCGCTCGCTATGAAGGTGCTGGTAACGGCTAGTTTCACCAGCGCGTTCATCACAACCCCTGGCTTTCTCGAAATGGCGACAGACGTCCTTCACACCGTTTTCCGGATGTCTTTCGATGTGCAGGAACTGCGCTTCCGACTGGCTCTGGATCGATACATTGTCTTTGTCGGTGTCATGGTCGCAAGTCTGGTGCACACGGCAACATTAACCGATGCCCGGGAGGTCTTCACGACGAAGGGGTCTCCTCCTCTATTCGATTCGGGCCGACCTCGGTTTTGGGTGACTTGCATAGGAAGCTTGGCCCTTTTCCTCTTCACCACGCAGTCGGGGTTTTCGTCGAAGCAGTCGTACAATGCTTCGCATCCGTATATATCCTGGATCCCCATTCTGGCCGTTATTACGTTGCGCAACCTGTACACACCAGCGCAAAAGGTGTTTCTCACCGTGTCGGCGGCGCTCGGCCGCATCTCTCTCGAGACGTACATACTGCAATACCACATTTGGCTCGGCGGCGACGCGACTGCTAGGTTGACTTTGCTTGGCTTCGAGAAGGCGCCGTTTCCTCTCTTTCTCATTGAGAAGGCCCTTATCACTGTGCTCTTCGTCGGCATGGCGGCGCTCACGCATCGCGCCACACGGACGTTGGCGTGCGCAATCACCGAGCTTAGATTCCTGGTGTTCCTGGCGGCATTATGGATCGGCAATTTCATTTACACGTGAGCATGGCATGGCGTGCGTTTGGGGGGGTGGGGTGGTTTAATGCATTAATGTGGACGATTTTGCGCGCGCTCTTTTGTCTCTCTCTCGAATTAATAATGGGACGGTATGGGGTTTTATCCGACTGTGGGAATTCCAGTCGGGGGTCTCAAAACGGTTCTCTATTTTTTTCTGACGAAACTACAGAATTCATAGAACGCGCTGCCTTAGTGGCTTGTGCTGGGGTGCGGGTCTGGGTTGTCCTTTTTTGCCGCATGGCTGGCTCTATATCTTAATGATTGGGAGAAATGCCCTGGGGGATGGAGATCCCTTACCTTGACTCTACGGAGTTGTACGTGTTATGTTATGTCTTTGCGTCTTGGGGGGTGGAGGGGTGGTGTTGTTTCTTGTTTTTTTATGTATATTGGACCTCTTGTTGATAGATAGACTTAGGTACGTGGCTTGCAGTGCTGGTCTGGTCTTTGGGCCTTGGCTTGCTGGCCTGCTTGGTCGGGGTAATGTTAATGAGATGGATCTTATGATTTCGTTTGGTGTGGTGCTCATCAGGCTCTTTCCCGACTCTGTTTATCATGGGAATCAGGGGGGTTTGCACGCGAAGAAATTGGCGAGATGCTTGATATGCCTAGCTATTTTTATTTCTCTTTTGCTTGGCTTTTGTTGCTGATAGTCTTGCTGAAGCAGGGTTTGGTACTGATACTGATACTGATGAGGATACAATACCCGTACTCCTAATACCGATACCATCACCGCGCAACACACTCCCCCCCAAACACCCCCGAAGAAGCGGACGCAAGACCGCAGGACGCCGCGAGCCCCCAGGCAAGAGAAGCGGACTCCCAGTCCAGAGCGTGCGGCGTCTCGTCGCCTTCTGGGGCTGATCTGGTTTCTGGGGTTAGTTACGCTGCTTTTAACAAAACCATCCTCTCCCCGGTTTTCTATCCCTGGGAGTTGGATGTGTTGTGGTGGCTCAGGGAAAATGAGGCATATTTAGGTTCTGGGCTTACTAACCTTGCAACAGCGGCGGTGGGAACAAATGTAGGATCGTCGGTTTCCTCGCGGGCCTTCAATCGACGCGCGTCGTCTTGTTTCGCCTTCATACCCCGTCCCCGCCCCGCGCGCGACCGCGTCGTTCTGCGGCGGAGCGTCATGCCGTGTCCGTTTTCTGCTTTTCTCGGCGGATGGGATGGGATAGTTGCGTTTTCTGTGCGCGGCTTGGATTCGAACGGCGTGGCGGCGCTGAGCATATCTTCGGCGTTGATGGCGCGCATGGCGGCCCATAGGCCTAGACTTAGCGCACATATCGATATGTCCCAGCCTATGGCGGCGACTGCTGGGTGGTCGGAGGTTGATGCTAGGATCCTTCCTAGGGGATTTGTGCTCTTTTCCCAGTGGGCTTGTTTTTCTGTGTCTCGGGGGAGGAGAGCGCTGTGGCGGTGGTGGTGTGAGCTGGTCTCGTCTGCGAATATTGCTGCTAGAGTTGTTTTTGCGTGCAAGGCGAATGCTGCGGTTGATAAGAATCGGAATAGTTTTGTGGTTGATGCGTATGTTTCGTGCTGGTTTCGCTGTACGGTCCCCCATTGGATTGGCGTGATCTTAGGTAGAATTACTGGTAGGAACGCCGAAGCGCGGATCAGGAATGACATTGTCGCGAAGGCAGAGGTCCCGACTGTATACGGCAGCATGAACGTCGAGACAAGGTTCAATACCATAGCGGTGTAGAACAGCATCACGTGAGGAACCCAACTGCTCGGTTTCGGGGGCGTCAGATTATGTCTCAGCCGGTTCAATGCCAACGCGGGCAGCGGTACAACTGGCAACTCGAGATCCTCATCGCCTGAAGGCAGAGGAGCGGGAGTGAGCAGGAGGGCTATGAAGAAGAGACATTGGGCGAAGGACAGGCTGACTAGATAAGCTAGGGCGAGGAAAGCGGTCACCAGGGGGACTTTGCGGCGGCGACCTTCAGTAGCGAGCATCAAGCTGAATGCCGCAGTGCCCAGATCGAGCTGTTGCCCCCACCAGAAACGACGTGCTCTCTCTGCAACAATCTCGAGCGCGTCGCGGTAGACGGGGGTGTCACTCAACCATTGCGTGATGTGAACCCAGCTTGAGCTTTTGCTGTCGGGGATATAATCGTTGTCCTCACTCAATAATCTAGTGTGGTGTTAAAGTTTAGCATGATTTTGGGTATCATTCAATGCGTGTGATGGAGCCGTACCGGTCTGTAAGATCGAGGCCATGCTCGTGAACCCACGTCTTGTATGATAGTGTTGCGGCGGTAACGAAGTAGTATAATGCCACCAGGAAGGACGCGAGAGTGAGCCCGAGAAACACCGGTATGAATCTCCTGCGATAGGATATGCGGGATCGTGTGCTTGAGACGGGCCCCAATGACTTATACGATGTGTATAAGCTATCACCGACAGCGTATGTCAAGTAAATAACGGATGCGAGGTGGCTCGTAGCTATCGCCAGGGGAAGATGACTTGTGAAGAGATCAGTCAATATATTCTTGTTATACCTTTGTTTATTAGATATCAACCATCTGTTATTACCTGACCGGATGAACAAAGGGCACTGGCGCCATTCCGAATCCTCGATAATATGTCGTGTAGTTCTGATAACAGAGTGCCACGGCGGAAGATGTAAGTATTGAACCTGGGGCTGGGCCTCCACTGCTACAGCCCGTATGGCAGAGGTCCAAATAAGGTAAACATGAGGTGGAACGTGAGACATGACGGGGACGTGCCCTGAGGGGTTGGAAAGTAGGTGTTGGCCTACATCTGGATGAAATGCCGAACTGTAATTTGACGTCATGTAAGGTTTTTGAAGGACAGGTGCAGGCCATATACACCTTAATGTATGAAATTGAATGCCGAATTGAAGCTGCAGACTATAGCATCTCGTCGGGCGAGCGATCATGTATTGCATTGGAACTCGCATTCGAAGTTCTCAAGATAGCCGGCTCCAATCGACTGACTGAGGAGTCGAAGACCCCGGGCTTGAAAGCCAGGTCGCCCCCGGTGAGTTGTGAGCCATAATTGACTCTTGTTAACATCTTTTGTATGTAGATTTTGTATGGGAAAATGTGACTCATGCACTTCCAAGTGTTCCCTGCTTTCGCAGCCCCCCATTTGGCATATTTCGACAGTAGCGATGAGGGTTCACACCATGAATGGATGCTTTAGTACTTTTAGGTATTAGCTATTCAAAAGTAGTTTTACATACCCAATGCAGCGTTTGAGCTTTTTCGCAAAACAGTTCCGGCCTCTGTGCCACGCGGCTCATGGTCTCCGGCGCAAAGGCTCATAGCAAATCAAGCCATGACAAGCTCAGCTCCTCAATTGCCAGGGTGGCATTTAGTGGTTATTGCAGGAATGATGAGCGACTAAACGCAGGGACGTCCCCGAGCTTAATACTTGCCTCATAAATGTCAATATCGATATCTCGGCAAGCTTCGTTGCGGAATCTGTGATCAAACAGTCAAGGGCCTCGAGCCTTGCGGTGCCCCCATTCTATGTCAAACATATGATGGAATTCTAGATACCACGGCGTTTGGGACTTGGAGAACGAAGGAGTTCTCGAACGCGCCTTGACGGCGGGCCTGCCACACAGCGTCTGTGGCTAGCTCCACAGAATGAGCGAGTGTGGTGACCGCTCTGATACTGAACTATCTCATAGAGTGTGCCCATACGCAGTCCTGAATCTGTTTTGGCGGAATGAAACTCATTTGAATCCTGTAAGATCCGTCATGTAGTAATGGGTTGTCCATGTCATCTATTTGAAGAAGCCAAGGCAAGAAGGCGGAGGCTGGGAGATAAGCAATTGTCGCCAGCTCGCTCGCTGACCACCTTTCATGTGATCCTGCCGCAGGCCACTTCGATTTCATGAATCTCCTGTGGCGTCATGTCTTCGATTTCAGGGCCCCTAGGGAAGTAGGGCCTGGGATCGTCACTTTCTTTACACGACGCCCCAGTGTGCATGGTATGGTATAAAACGAGTTGGCGCGGCGTAGGTATCCCATATAAATCATCCATGGCGAAGCGGCCGCCTAAATGCTTTTTCAGCAGAGGGCTGACATTCAATTATGACGGGGAATGAAGTAGAGTGCCCGGTGAATTGGAACGGACTTGTTCATGAATGCGTTTCTTGTCTTGTCGACCCGTGAAGCTGACAATAATAGAGTGTCCATATCGAGATGAAGTAGGATTGACTCGAGGAGCGCCGGTATCGAAAGCACATGCTCCATGGTATTCAGCGTCGAAGATGGGTTGCTACTGTCTGGGGTTGTAACAGTTTTGGTTGCAATTGGGATTCCCGATCGTTGGTGTACTACCTATTTGGTCTCTTTTCAGGCGGCCGGCCGGCCGAAGACGCAGTTGCACGTACCGTATACCACACAGTATTAATACGTACCGGGACTGTATGGACCTCACCGAGTCATCCAATCATAGGGCTTCTAGCTGGCGCTCCATTGCTAAAGTGGATATAATTCCGTCGCCTTTCGTCTTCAGCTTCAGCCGTCCTCATAAGTGCATGGTGAGTACGTACCTTGCTCACTTACCCAAGACACCATCACCAGCGCCATTACAGATACGCATCCACGTGAATTCGCACAAAGGCCAAAAGTTCCGATCCGTTTTCACGCTTTCTCCAAAATGAGATCCGGCAGCCAATCCACCGTCGACCGGCTGGATGTAGTCAGCGCCTACTACGTCAACAGAGTGAGTGAGCTCTCGCCTCTCCCGACTTGCATGCAGACAGAGTCGCACTTATGAAGTAATTCGCGCCACGCTAACGCCAAGAAGCAAAACAAGAGAAAACGGCATGACCATGGACGTGATGGAAAGGATGGTAAAGAGGGCGACGAAGATATGGCCGATGCCAAACCGGAGGAGCCCGCTGAGGACCCCTTGAAGAACGCCACTACTCTTTATGTTGGCAACTTGTCAGTGTGACCTTTTATTCATCAATTCATATGTCTGTCTTGGCCCCGTGAATTTGAGGCCGGTTTGTTGGATCTCCAAAGGCAGAGACAGCTCTTTGCCGGACAAGACCCACATCTAGAACGAGGGCTAACGAAAGCGAACGCGAAGATCATTCTACACCACGGAAGAGCAAGTCTATGAGCTCTTCTCAAAATGTGGCGAGATCAAGCGGCTAGTCATGGGACTCGACAGATTCCAGAAGACGCCATGCGGCTTCTGCTTTGTCGAGTACTACACGCACCAGGATGCCCTCGACTGCATGAAGTACATTGGCGGCACGAAGCTCGACGAGCGCATCATCCGCACCGACCTGGACCCCGGCTTCGAGGAGGGCCGCCAGTACGGCCGTGGTAAGTCGGGCGGACAGGTGCGCGATGAGTACCGCGACGACTTCGACGAGGGTCGAGGCGGTCTGGGCAGAGCAATCCAGTCCGAGCGGATGCGTGAAGCCGAGAGGAATCGCGACAGAGATCTGCACCACGAAGATGACTACGGGCGCCTCTGACGGAAATGAAGCCAGCTAGAGGCAGTTCCGCGCACCATGGCCCTGCTAGACAGGGCGCGCACATGTACACTATACATACACACCCAGTACTACTTTTGCGAGCGAGTTCATGTAATTAATCGTGTCATTGACATGGCACAAGGATGGGAGTTTACGTTGTAATTCGATGGGTATTCTCTACCGAGAGTTTGTTCTGCGCAAGCCATCCGGCTCGCGTCGTGTCCAGGCGGTTTTTAACTTCTTCCCGCGATTTGCACTTCGGCAAGTTTTGTACAATATTACTGTACACATGGTAGACCAATATACCGACAACCCAAGATATTGTTCCGCCCGAGGACCCGTGTTATGGCCATATATCAGTCCACCTTTCATAGAGACCAATTCCCTTGTCCCTCCGCAATCATACTCCAGCGTCGTTATACATCGTTTAGTAACCCGGCGGGTTCACGCGCTGCGAAACTCTCGTCCATTTCGGTAGTTCTGCCAAGAAAGAAAAGGAAACCCAAGAAGTCAGCATACTCCCAGCCCATAAGTAGCAACCCCAAATTGTCAAGCTATCCCCCATCTCAAGCCATAGAGAAAGAGAGACGTACTGTGTATGCCCTTCCTATATCTCTTCTCCTTCCGGTCGAAAATGGTGTATTTGTCTTTCGGCAGCATCTCGGCCTCGGTGGGCATAGTCGCCTTCCACACCTCGAGCGACTTCAGCGTCTGCCCGGTCTTCGCGAGCGCCTGGTCGACCGTAGCCACGACGGCATCGACGGCCCGGAGCCGCTGTCGATGCCGCGCCTTCTGAAACCGCGAGAGTCGCCAGGGGATCTTCCTATACGCATCGAAGCCAAGTCAGCCGAAGCTCCCTCCGAAAAGCCGGAAGGAAAACGGGGACGGCGGAACGCGATTCGGACTCGACGCACCATAAAAGACCGCTTGATAAGGCGTTTGTTGGTCTAAAAGCGCCGAACATTTTGATTTGAGCGCGATGTTGCTGAACGGCGGGTAGGAGTGGGAATGCGGCGGTCGAGCTAAGGGAGCAATTAAGAAGATCGAAAAGTTTCGGGGCGGCAGCGGCCGGTGGCCAGGCCAGTGCGCCGACTCCGTTAACGGATCCACTGTGGTGCGCTATTTGCTAGGGAGACTGCCGGTTCACTTAGGCGCCTGGAGGTGCCTATAACCTGGGCCTTGTAGTGCCCAAATGCCCTGTAATCGCGGGCTGCACACTCCAATACTTCTCGCCGTCCCAAGCTTCACTTTTGCGCACCCAAACTACAACAACACCTGCCATCTTCACCCTTCGTCTACAGCAACCCAATCCTCAAACCTCATCCACCAGTTCATTAATCCCACCGATTCTCCGAATCCAACATGACTACCGCCCACCGACCCACGTTCGATCCCGTAAGCACCCATCTTCCCACCCATACTCCCAGCACCGCTAACATTCTCCAAGGCGCGCGGGAAAGACGCCCTCCGTGGCCCAGCATACCACCAAAGACTCCTGCCCGCACACACCCAACTAAAGTTCCGGTAAGCAAAGCATCCGCCCAGGAAACCCACCCACCAGCTAACAAAGCGCACAGCCAGCCAGGCCAAGGCGGAGACGCCGACGACGAGGTCCGCGATCTACGCAGCGAGCTCCTAGCCGCCGAAGCCGCGCACTTCGCCAAGAAGAACGGGAAAGCCCTCCCGGAGACCGAAACGCCGGAGTCCTCGAAACGCCCGCTGCAGATCACCGAAGAAGGCGAGGAAGACCCGGACGCGAAGCGGCGGCGCATACTGGAGGAGTCGCGGGACATAGACGCGGACGACGATGATGAGTCCGGGGACAGCGATGATGGCGATAGCGGGGATGACTCGGAGGACGACGAGGACGCGGAGCTGCGGCGGGAGTTGGAGAAGATTAAGCGCGAGCGCGCGGAGAAGAGGGAGCGTGAGGAGCGCGAGCGGGCTGCTGCTGAGCAGGAGGCGCGGGAGCGCGATATTGCGCTTGGGAACCCGTTGCTTAATCCTACGCAGGACTTCCGCATTAAGCGAAGGTAATTCCCGTCCCGGCCGTTTTTGCTTTTTGGGTTTTTTGCTGATGTGTTTGGTAGATGGGATGATGATGTTGTTTTTAAGAATCAGGCTCGGGGGACGGAGGATAAGGGCAAGCAGAAGGAGTTTATCAACGTATGTTTTCCCTTTCTTTCTTTTCTGGTTGTGGTTGTGATACTTGGGTGCTGACTTTGCTAGGATCTCCTTCGCTCCGACTTTCATAAGCGCTTTATGAACAAATACGTGCGGTGATTCTGCGCTCTGGCTTGGGTGGGATTTTACGGGGGGAAACGGGGTGATACGCTGGTGGTGATAGTCTTGGTTTGACTATTCGGGACTCGTTATCACGGCTCCATGTGGCCATATACCCGGCTTCGGTTCTCACTGCACTACCTATTCGTATGGATGAACCTCCCTGGATTCGGAATTGATAAGGGGGTAATAGTACGGCTAACCATCTCTCACTGCGAATACAACGAAGCACGTCGCTCCTGGTATGGATTAAGCGGTTAGTGAAGGTCACCGGTGAGCACGGTGGTGTTTGAGGGACGAGTCCGAACGGATTTGTCTTGCTTCGCGGTGGGATATAGATGGAGGCAAGCAGGCGAATAAAGCCTGGACACGGTGATGAGATGATGGGTTTTGATATTTGGTGACGCTCTGCATCATTAGGTGGAGAGTACTACGGACTGATCCCGCGTCTATTTCAGTGGACATTACGGAATACAGCACACGGGCCAATTACTAATTTATCAATCGGATCTTGGATTCCGTATCGAACTGCTTGCGGTTTACCTCGTCTTTTTCCGCTCTAGCTGGCTGTCGCTACTTATACGGCGGCGATGCGCCCTCAGCGTCGCGTCCGCCTTGTCGAGAGCCCTCATTGCACGCGTGACTGTCCTGACGCTGTCGAATAGGAGGACTTGTGTGCCGCAATGGTTAGTTCTAAATTTAATTCGATTTGGCGCGGTATTGCTATCTTCCTTTCCCATTTTTGCTGGGGAGAGAGACAGACGCAATGGATAGGATAGAAAAGGGGGAAAGGATGCGTAACCGAAAGGAAAAACTCACAAGCTGGCACTACGGCCCAGGGCAGGTTGAAGCCGACGTAGTACACCCAGAAATAGAGGAACTCGGGCCGGCTGTGCGACCGGTTCGTGAAGTAGGATTCGCATTGGCTGGTTGCGTAGTATAGCGCGACGCCGTAGAGGTGCGCGATGCAGGCTATGATGCGCAGGGCGTGGCGCGCGGGACTGTCTCGTGCTATGGCTATTGCGTTGGCTAGGCATAAGGGGCCCCAGATGAACTGCGTGACGGTGAGTGTTGAGCTTGCGTTGGATATACAATCCGAGAAACGAAAAGGGGAAAGGGAGGCGGGTAGAAGAGAGAGGAGACTAGCTCACCACCGTGATGCTCTCCACGCTGAGCATGAAGAAGTCGGACGTGAGATACCGCGAGTCGGACAGCGCGTACTCTTTCCATAGCTGCGCGAGCAGCGACTGAGATGACGCGATGGTTGCGTGGTTCAGGACGAAGTAGCCTGCGTGGGGAGACCCGTTGTCATGCTCAGCTTTCGTCTCCTTTGCTCTCACCTCGCGTGTCTTGCTTCTGTTTACTCACCCTCGAAAACACAGTGGAGACATGCGTCTGAACATCACGGACTGGTCAGCTCGCGATTATATAATGCGATGCGGTTGCTCTCTTAGGTAGAGAGGAAGACGGAGTCACTGGGGATATAAGGAGACGTCCGGACTCACTCATCCAGAACCAGCAGAACACGGCGAGCCCGGAGGCGCCGAGTGCCGGGTTGAATTTGCGCGCTGCGAAGGCGGCGCCCAGCACTGCGAGGCCGAGCGTGCCGCCGAGCGCGGCGAGGAGCACGGGCACGGGGGCGTCGTTTTCGGCGTATGCTGGGATGCTCACGCCGAGGGGGTGGTACGGGTGCGTGATGGGCATTGTCGGCATTAGGATTGCAGTCTCTTCTTGTGCCATGTTTTGGATGCTCTAGTTCAACCACTGCCAGCCCCGCCACCAGTTGCCTACCTCGTTCCTGGTCGGGGATATCTAGTGTACGATGAGCTGGTCGTGGAGTTGTTATGGTGGTTTTGGGGATCGAGTCAGTGTTGCGTATCGACGTGTCCGTGCCGCGTCCCACTTATTCGCGATGGACCGTAGACTACGCCGCAACACCCTGAAATGCAAACTGAATCCCGTGATTCAATAAATTCTGTTCGAGTCTCATACTTTCGAGAGTTCTCTACATGTGCTCAATCGCACGTTCAGAATGAGAGCAAGGAAGGCCAGGGAGGTCAGACGAATGATCAATCCCTCTTTCGAGACTGGATAAAAGGCCAATTTAGGATGACTACACTATATTGAATCACCCGATTCGACTCAAAGGCTGTTTGGTACCGCATGAGGGAGTGTTCATTGAGATTTTGTCGATTAGGTAGTTACAGTCAGTGAGATGCCCGATGACCTGATGGATCGAAACAGCCACAGGAGCCACAGGTGGCTGGACAAGAATGGACCGCCAAGACGCCTCGTGATGGCTGTGCACCTACCGTATAGTGGCTTCGGGGGGTCAGGCCGCTACGACTCCAGGCTTACTGTCCAGGCGCAGTCAGGGGGTCTCAGCGACTCGTGTGCTGCCATGCGGCCGTGCAACCACCAAGAGGTCTCGGCGAATCTCTCTTCTTGTCGCCAACTCCCGCACATGACAAGCACACATTATACGGACATCGACCTACGTAATAGAGCCTCCTCTGTAATATCCAACCTGTATAGCCCCGAGTTGCCTCCCGTACTTCATACACAATAACGAATGTTGCTGAGCGTCCTGTTCGCTTGAACCCTCCCATCTGCACCGTCGCGCTATAACTTTGCTTCGCCATGTCAGACATGTTTCGCACTGATGCTCATCAACTAAGTGTACTCCGTCAGCAAATAGCAGAGATAGATCACTCTAACAAGTCCCAGCCCTGCGATGAAGACAGCAAGGTATGTTTGGTTTGTTCATAGGGAGATCTCATTATGGATATATCATGACTGCCTCATATGCCACCCCTGTCTACTTACTCTCTGCATACTTCTCACTCCCGATATCCTATCTTCTTCCTTTCCCGAGGCTCGTTTTGTATATATACGCATACACGTACGCAGTAGAATATGAGATCATTGTCTATCCCTGTTGTACTGCTGCTCCTGGCCAGATACGCTACTCATCACAGCAAGGCATCGCGGACGAGGGCACGTCGCGCCACGATTCAAGATGCTAACGCGCCGTGACATGTACCCAGGAACGGGCAATATCCGCGGCACCGTTGGCTACAGGGGACGGTAGCCTAACTCTCATCTCGTCCCGGTTCAACCGGCAAACCAACAGGCAATTGCTAGCCGAAACATTCATTCACGTGCCAGTGCTGCCAGACTATCCAAAGACCAGCGACACGGGCGTCGCTTACGTCGTCTCAGCACGAGGAAAGACAAAGGAGGAAATGGCCAAGTTTTATAACGCGGTGGGTTGCTGCTGATCGACGTCCTACCTGCTGATGGTGGAATGGTCGCTAATGAGGCTTCGGCTAGATGCAATTCTGTAAGGCGAGCACGACGTCGTGGAGGAAGGTCACAGCCTCCTTTCTCGATAATGCCGTTTGCAGCCGCGTCACGCTGAGCTGTACAGGCGTTAAAGCCTGTGAGTACCTCAATGATGAGCTGAAGAGCATGAAATACACCGAGGTCACCGAGGCCATCTGGGAAACGGTCGCCGCGGCAAAGCAGGAAATGGAAAGGATGACCGCACGCCAACAACATCACTCCGCTCTTGTGTACGTTGTATATCCCTTATGATGAGCTGATAGCTAAGGCGGAGTTAATAGATGGTTATACGGTCATGTGAATGCAATGGGGGAGAAAAGGCGCTGCAAGTTACATCTCGAAAGCTGCCGGCTAACCATCCGGCAAGAAGGCGAGGTTTGTGGTATCGCTGGTCAGTGTATACTGCGATTTGTTAATGACCACCAGACTCTACCTACGGCTCCACGCTATGCGATTCGGTGCATACACGCCGAACCGCGTACCAGTGACGAGTTCCGGCATTTCTATGCCGCCGTGCCTCAGCAGCACAACCCAGCTATTGAGTTGCTGGAGGGTGTCCTCGATGGAACGGCGGATATACAGCCCGTGCCTTGTTATCACACGGTGCAAAACATAAAGCACAAGGAGAGATGCCGTATGTGATGATTCATCCGACTGGATTAGTGAGCGATATTCAATCAACTAATCAACTGTTAGCATACGTCCATCCCCAAAACAACGGCAGGTTGATCCAGCTGCCTTGCAAGGTAAAGTGGAATATATTCATTCCCCTCGATTTGGAATCGACGCCGTTTGCCCTGTGCGTAGGACACGGCGAACACACACATCCTCCTCCACCGCCGAGCAAGCCGGTTGGCGAGCGAGCTGAACAGCCCACAATGCGAGACAGTAAGCTGAGTTCGTATTTAGATCAACGATTAGTTCATACTAATTGATAATAGTTCCCCAATGCGAGAAGCGCAGACGTGAAGTCGACACGCCGCCATCCAACTCATCAACGTCTCGGCGTAGCACAACGGCATTCGTTCGTCCCAGCACCTCTGCAGAGCGGGAACCAAGGGCCAAGAGGCCACGAAAGTATGTAACGTGCCACTACATGCCCGTCGAGTCCGTCGCTGATTAACCGTAGCTCACAAAGCGAGCTGCAAGAGAAGATCCAATTGGAGCAGCTGGAGAGGGAACGGGAAAAGACAAGGGCTGCCAAGTTGGCAAACGACCTTCTCGAGTTGGAAGTTTTAGCCAAGAGGAAAGAACTGGGATTGAGCTGACTTTTTCTTTGCTTCTCGCCGTGTCTTGACATGACACTTCTGATTTTTTCCGTTTCTCTTTCGAGTTTTGCTCTGATAGCCTTGTGAGTCGATTGTTGAATGTGTATGGGAGTTTAATGGCGGTCGGCATAGTGCGTGGATATTTTCATGTTGAGTCTTTTTAGACTCCAGCAGCCGGCAAATCACAAACTTCGCCGCTTTTGCGCGTGTTCCTATTGTATAAGCGTCGCTCTGTCGTATCCCTACGGAAGCAGGGAAAGGCGCAGGAGGCGTCTTTCCGGCCCTGAGGTGACGGGAGGTTATTTGGCCTGCTGCCGGAGCTACGTAACATCCCGAAACAGAGCTTATTGGATTAGAAAATAATTATTCATCATATTCGTATCTATAACCTACCTATGCGCTGTCCGTCGCATCGGGATATCGACCGGCGAGGACAATAGCAGGCTAGTGTGTATCGGCGACGTGAAAAGCGATACCGAGGCTTGCTCGGGGTAGTTCATTCGTCATGTATCGTGAGTCCCAATGAAGTGGTATTCACAACTTTGGAACTGGGCGTATATAAGCAGGGAGCACTCCGATGTGTAGGTACGTCGCCAGCCAAACACCGCTTTCCGACGACATTATCTCCTCAACCCTGGCAGGAAGTTGGCGAAATCTTGGTTTTCCCCGTAATCACTTGCGAACAGTCATGCGGTTTTACAGCCGTATCGGAGTCGCGGTGATATAACATGATTCCGGCGCGTCCATGGCGTGTAAGATGGCAGCAGGCCGAGTCGATAGGTATGTAGTCCGTTGAGTGATGAGCAGCATCGAAACATGTGACACACAGCAAGCCGCTCTCGGAGTACCGGTTAGGGACTTGAGGTCGCTTTTCCCAATGCTTCGATAGCTACATAATAGTTAGGTAATGTACGGCTTCGCTGCTGACGCTGTTCAATTCCGCCGAGGCGCGGCTAGTCTCGGCTACTAGTAGCGCCGGTGCCGAGACCGGTGATGCAAATGTCGGGGCTGCCATGATTGCAATCCCGCTTCTGCTCCAAACCCGACGCGGCTGCTTATGTAGTCCGCACCCGGTCCTCTGAAGCCCTGCATCTCCCAAGTTACCCGTTGACTGCCCGTTCACTATCCGTCACCTACCCGTCACCCACCGGTCACATACCCGTCTCGGGCAAAATAAGCTTTAGCCTGGATCGCGTGCGGTATGAGACGCCATCCCTTACCTTTGATGGCAGACGCGCGCCAAGAGACGCTGCCGGCGCTCCAGCCAAGCCGCATCAAGAGGAATACTGCCTGCACATCCTGTCGCGATGCCAAGGTGCGAATACCTATGACTACATACCTGTGCAGGATGCATTCCTCTCTCACTGCTATGCCGCCGATACGTGGAACTGACACCGCGACGGCTCCAGGTCCGTTGCAATCCGAGTTCCAGGGCCGACCAGCCCTGTCAACGCTGTGCGAAGCTGCATTCGGCGTGCGTCGTCGACAAGACCCATAAGAGGGTCTCGCGACGGAGTAAGCTGGATGAGCTAGTGCAAGAGATCCAGTCTATCAAGCAGTCTGTCGAGTCAGCCTCGCCGAGTCTTGCACAGCCGAACCCCACGGCTACTCAACCCAGAGAGCCGGAAACCCAAGCGCCGGGTATCCCCCCAAGTGGCGTATCCCCCGAACCCAGACAACAGACCACTGGGCCTGTGGACGCCCCAGTTATCGGGTCTTCAACTGCCCTAGAAGCGCCGGCCGCCACACTTCTCCATGTCCAAAGCAGTGAGCCAAGTCTCCCTAGGACACTAGGTTCATATCCCTTCTCCGGCGACGACATCGACTACTATTTCCAAAAGTATTTTGAGTGTTATCACTCATATATGCCCGTTGTACGCCATAGGGATCCTAATAAATGCTATGAGCTATGCCCCTTGCTCTTCTGGACTATTATCTATGTAGGCTCTCGCCGGTATGCGAAAAGCCAGGCGATAGGCCCGTTCTTGTCGGAGGAGATCCGGCGCCAGGTGTTCGCTGCCTTGGGTGATCTGCCCCTGACACTGCATACTATCAATGCCATCATACTAATATGCTCCTGGATCTTCCCCCTCGTGCGATTCATCAATGACCCTTCATCTGTCCTTTCCAGCGTCACCATTAATGCTGCACTCATGCTGGGGATTCACACCGGGCGAGGCGGTCACCCGGAATACAGCCACGGCCCGTTTCAGAATACCTTCACGGATGAGGAGGCAACTTATACCTGGGCTGGGCTCAACATCGTATCGCAGAGGTAACATTGGATCACGCTTTATTCGGATCCCTAGCTAACTCGTGTATTAGAGTATCTACATATCTAGGGCTACCGCCTATTGTCTCCCTATTTAATCAGACCATTCAAAATACAAGTAAGTGGTGTCCGCAGCCGTCGCCCCCTAGCCCAAACTCCAGACAAGCCATAGAAAAACATGGGCCAAATTTGGCTATTACAATTCCACCCCGTTCCCTAGACTATCTGGCCTGAAGTTCGGGGTTCTGATCGCTTATTCAAACTGTCTTAGTTGATGGGCGGACGGCATTTCATGTCCCTTCCAGCTTTCGTGTCATGTTGGAGTGCCAGAAATTTTGTGGTCACGTTAACAAGATAGTACACGCCAATCTCGAGGAATCTAGCGGAGTGTCACCACATATAGTTCAAGTGCTTGAAGACGAGTGGAATATCCTGCAGGGAATGATCTGTTCCGAACGAGCAGGTGCGTGAAGCTCACTTCTGCCGCGTCTTTTCGACACTTTGCTAACGAAGCTCAGACGACTTGGACAAATTTAACGCCTTGATCGTGCTACTCGAAATCCAAATCTATTATTTGCTGCCTCCACCGGGCCATACTTCGGTCTCCATGAAGCAACACATTTCACGTACACATCAAACTGCCTCTTCCGTTCTTCGAAGTGCTCAAGAACTGGATCAGAAAATCGGGTTTCTGGCTCACATCACACATTATCAAGTGCGCTCATTGGTAACGGCAGTCTGCGTGATCTTCAAGCTGCTGCGTTCACCGTGGGCGCGGCTCCTGGACCCCAAGTCCATCGAGGCCACCGCGTTTGAGGCGGTGTCGATGTTTCAACGTATGAGCGTCATTGAGGGCGATTTACCGATGCGCTTTGCTGGATTCTTGGGGAGATTTCTTGACCTTTACCATTCTTCATTCTTCAACGACAAATGGCATAATGAGGAACCCACGGTATCAGCTTTCCCGCATCGCCTTACGGCCAGTGTGACGTTCGACTGTCTAGTGCATTGGAAATCCGATGGTGCGTGGAGGCGCACGCAACAGCAGCAACAACAACAGCAACAACAGCAGCCACCGCAACAGCAGCAGCAACAGCAAACATCCAATCCCCCTAGCGACAATAATACTCTGCCTGCCACCCTACCAGATCCGCTAGGTATCGACTGGAGTTTCATGGACGACTTTGATTGGACGTGGACTCCTCCTAATCTCGTGGCGCCGGCCTACTTTTGGCAAAACACGCCTCGGTAAGCCCGTGGCGTGGCCCCGTGTTGTAGGCCGGTTACGAGATCGTTTATTAAGATCGAAAAGGAGGTTATAATACAAAAGTTACCCAACTGTTCAGCTATCCGTTCTGCTTGCCCCAATGCTGTCTTGCTGCTAGTTATGATAGGCCATACGAGATCTTGCGGGCTCTTACTGTCAGTAGGCCGTATCTACGACGGAACTAGTCACTACGGATGGTTACTGTCGGGTATGAAACAATTGTTACGGGTCGACACTTCTCGTGTGTCATTGTTATGCTCTAGATTAGAGTCTGAAATAGGGTCTTTGGTCTCCTATGCCGGCGAATACTTACGTAGCTCACGACACTTCGGACCTCGACAGATTCTTATCCTACGGATCCTGAAAACGCAGGAATTACGACGGCCGGGTATCAAACGCCGTGGAGCGTCATCTCAGGCACAGAGACCGCGACGAAGCGTTCATGCCGCCCTTTGATCTACTGACTACTCTGGGGGCATCGCTGCCGCAATGGGTGTACATATTCCCTTCCGAAAACCTGGCGAACGTACCGTAGGCTCTTTAAACTCTAGACGGGCTGGTGATGCATGCGGTTGACTGAGCGGGGAGTTAAGAGAGGGACGGGTTTATACGTCCCTAGCTCGGCGTGGGATATTCCAACGTACTTGAACGCTTGATTGCTGATTCTGGGCTTGGGGTATTATGTTTAGAGGACTATGATATGGAGTTCTGAGCGAGGAGATTTGGTCTTTGGGATCTGTGCACGGGCTTTGGAGTTTGATCTCTGGGGATTTCTGTGGGCTTTGTCATCGCGGCCATAGCCTTTTGTTTGCGGAACCCTTTTGCGCATGTCATCTTTGAAGCGTTATGAGATATGGGGATGGGGTTCTGCTCGGTGCTGGGGTTTATTTGAGCTCTATTTATGGGATTCTAAGGTATTCTCCCTTCGGTGCGGCGATGTCCCACTGCTTCCGCGTCATTCGACTCTGCTAGCCAGAAGCTAAGGGGGCGGGACACCTTGGGCCTTATGATTATATGGGGTTTGGACTTTATTCCAGGCACGGATGAGTTGGTTTACAATTGCATCACTTGCCTAGGCTCTTGGGTACTATCTGAAGAGTGCCAGTGGACTGGATATCTAGTATTACTTTAGGTGATTTCTGATATTCCATGTTGACTCTGGCGATTCGGTGCTTGGGATTTAGTCTAGGGATATTTCCTTGTCACTTTGTAAGCGACGTGCACTCATATCGACGCTGGGCTATCCGCTATACTATCACGGGCCATTTATGGCAACAGGTACATTGACTCTTCATCCCAGATGTACATTTTGCCCGGAACTCTGACCCTTAGGCGAGAGCATTAGCGAATTGATAGACCCGGCCATCCTGACGCGTTCATGTGCTATTCATTACGAAGGAGCGTCAACAATCAATGGTGTGTGCTGCCAAGTCACACCACGGCCTTTGAAAGTCGGCCTTTGAGGCGCCATTACAGATCTCAGCAGCCGCAGCACAACCGAGGAGTGGTCGGGGTAGTAATACCTACGCAGCCCCATCGGGTCAACACACCTAACATACTGGGTAAGCAGGTCGTCAGGGCCAGCACAGCGCGTCTAGGTTTATAAAGGGGACGGAAGCACAGCTTAGGTTACCAACGAGACGGCATCCAGTAGGCCCCAAGTACAGTAAGGAAGAGCCGTGAGGACCGACCGCCCGGACGTCTTCCCTTTTACCCATTAGCCTCCCCCACTGGCGCGTGCTCCGCGGGCATGACGGCTCCACGCGGCCGTGACGGGGCCAGCAGGGCTGGATATACCCGATGATTAAACTGGGATCTGGGGGGATTGCCTAAAGAGGTAGGCAGGAAGATGCGTCCGTCAATCAGGGCCGAGGCGCCTGTGCGAGTTATTAGCTGCAAGCCCGTGCCGACGTGGAGCAGACACACGCGAGCAGCAGAAGTAGGCAGGTCGGCTGGTGCTGGCGCTGGCGTGCGGTGTTTTTTCATACTTATGAGTTATAAGTATACTCGGGGCTCTGGCGCTGCTGGACGGGGACGGTGGTATTATGGGCGTACTTTGTAATATGAGCGTAATACGACCACATATGTTATCCATGTCGCATCGCAGCGCGTCGTTGCTGGTTGCACACCTTCTTTCTGCTTGTTGTCTTGTTTGGATGTATAGTTACAGTTGCGGGATGTATTATTAGAAAAGAGAGCCCTGTACGTGACATGCCACGCGTCTGCCAGAAATGCAGTACAGTAAAGGGATTCCGGCCGTTGTTGATGAATGGTTCGGGCGAGCTGGGGGCGACGGGGTCCGGAATTGTACATGGAAGTAGTTAACTATTACTTTGTTGGGAAGTATTATTATTCCGTTGCTGCATTGCAGGGTTATCTAAGCGGGCATATATAGACAGGGCAATGTTTACATGTGTAGGTAGAACTATTTTTCTTGTTTTTTCTTTTTCCTGCACTTCTCAGACATCATTGCACAATGGTCCTTGGCTTTGTACTTCTGGGGGAGTTGAGGTAATCTGGGTATCTTTAACTGGCTAAACTGGTAAACACAACTTGAACAATATATACATACCTACAACCTTCGGGACTTATAACCACTCTCTTCTTCCGTCTGGCCATTTACAGTTTTCTAGTCAGCAAGTTCGCAAGTTTCATCCGGCAGCCCATTCTTGACCGCCTGGATGGCGACAACATGACCGCCACAGGCACCTCCCCCATGCGCAGAATCGATGGCGGCCTTTTATTCCGTCCTGACACGAGACATACCAGAGATGGTGGCGCTGACCGTGGCTCTGGGGCGCTGTCAGACATAATAACCCGATGCGCGGGCATGGATCTCAACAGCCATCGGTCCCAGGTATGAGGGTAGATATTAGTGTGACGTGGTCCGGACAAACAACAGGGGTCTCCTGGAATCTGCCGTCAAATCGCTCCTGGGGGTTTCTTGCTGACATGTATGGTGAAGTACCTGTTCAGGGCGATAACTAGGTATAAAATACATACGGATTACTTCTGCACTTTGTTGTCTGGTACATACCTGAACCTCTTATGGTACCCATACCGTAGCAATGGACCTGAACCGAATCTTCACCCCTGAGGCTCCCCAACCACGGCAACGAAAACGCTGGAACGGACAGATTAATTGCCAGAGCTAGTCGTGGAGTATACATAGTTAATATACTCAGTTATATGTACTTCCCCAAGGACAATCAGCGCCTTTATGCAGATGTGCGTGCATGTGCGGAATACCACATGGGATCACTCCCACGTTACAGGTACGGGAGATAGCTGAAATGCTGACTCGGCCAATTCAGCAAATAATCAGACCCTGCCCACCCTCCGCAGGGTCTCGTCGCCGATGCTGGGGTCGCAGTGCTAGTCTAGAACCCGGCAAAGAAGAAAGGAGAAGAAGAAAAGAAGAACAATTCCGGGCCGTCGAAGCAAACGGCCAAACGGCCCAAAGTGCTGGTCATGGCGCAAAAGTTCCAGAAAGAAAAACATAGTGGGTTGGCCTTTGTTTCCCCGCTTCCCTTCGGTCTTTTCTCTTTTCTATGGTATAGAATTGGTTGAGTTGGTAAGTAGGTAGGTAATCCTGCGCTGCGCGGATCGCCTGGCACTTCGTATAAATCTCCCCCCGTACATCACTTGGCATGCATCCCCATCAGGCGACGACGTGTTCGAATTAGGTATGCCTTGCGCGCCGCCCTAGATGCCATACCTACACGTACTTACCCATCTCCGGCATATTGCGCGCCTCTCGCTCAGTCTTTTCACCAGCCGTTACGTTCAGTTTATGGGCGAAGGGCGGGGTTCGCTTGCCGGGTCTTTCTGTCTAACATGGCAAGAAAATCCCCGGCGTGTCTCTGCTGGGTTGTGAGACATGCTTGACTGTTCTCCACGACGCGTTGCTGGAGCTGTCTAGGTGATTAGTCGTAGGACGTTGTTTCTTTGGGGTTTTCGTACGGGATGCATACCGGATTGATCATTGATCTACCTACCTATGTTACGCAGTGTGGAATCCGCACTGCGTGGTAAAGGACGTAATGTTGTCGTGCCAGACATGACGGGACCTGGACACGGTCCGGTGCTTGCTGACCGCGGTTATGGAGACTGGTTGCTTGTGCTGGTTGCTTGTGCTGGTTGAATAGCTGCTGGGCTGGGCTAGAGTCGACAAGATGAGGACTTTTGTGTTCATCTCTAACTTCTTAAATGGCGTCGTGGATGGCAACACTTCAATGGCGACCTCGAAGCCTCTGCTGCCTTGCCACCAGGGCTGCCACCAATTACACCGTCGTCCACTGGTGGACTAGTGTAATTGACGAGTGTAAACCACTCGTACATCAATCCACTGACTTTTCGCCGTACATCAATTAGAGTCAGGCTTCAGTGTAGTGTAATGTAATGGACGATGGTGGATGAGGTCATAATAGGCTTCGGTTGGTGGCTTATAGCTATGAAGCCCCACCACCGCTCCCACGATGGCCTCACCACCCGACTGAGGAGGCAATGCTTAGGCATCGATGGTCGGTATCAACACTGGCACGGTCTTCATTGAGTTTCTTTATGGGCTTTTTTCGCTCCTGCTGATCGGGTGTAGGGCCGACGTCTTTGTTCTTTGTACGTACATCACGTACATTACATCCAACTACACTACACCACAGCCCCTGGTGTATACACTTTTTCCAGGCTTTCGGTGGACGTGGTCAATTACATTAAATTCGGCCTGTTAGTGTAGTTGATGTAATTGGTGGCAGCCCTGCTTGCCACGGACAACCTTGAATGCCCCCGTGTAAATCCGCCGTAAATCACAGATCACGATGTTGACATTTTTTATTGGAGGCGCGAGAGGGGATCACCGGCATTGAATAGCGGAGTTATCTCTCGGCTCTCTAGACGACGATGCCGGGTCGAGGGTTATTTCCCTTGCCCTGGAGAGCCTTTGTCAGTTTAGGACTAGTCATGTTCTTCATCAGGAGTATATTGTGCTCGACATACGGCTTCTTAGAGGAATAGAATCATGATGGCCCCATGCGATTAATACTGAAATCTGTCAATGCACGGGATCAGCAAGTTCAACACAGGAGAGCGAGAAGCAAAAGCTTAGGAATACGAGTACGAACAAACCAAGAAACGAAGATTTCAATTCTCAGGAGTATTACAGCTTCAGACGCGACGGCAAGTTTCGCCGCTTTCATTTCTGGAATCTTTCACCCACTGCCCCTACCAGTCGATATAAACAAGAACGACGAAAACTGGAGTTTGTGCGGTAAGGCCTCGTTCAGAAAGACATCAACCAGCTAAAGGGTGGCGAAAGCCCGTGACCGTGAGACGAAGCAGGGGCCAGTCTTGGCCTCCGACGTCACTGAGGACGACCCATGCGTCGAACCAAGCAACTCTCTGCGGGGGAGGCATGTCCTCGGAGACGCTCGCCGGCTGCGTGTCGTCTAGAGACAGAGAAAGGGGGTGGGGGGACATGAAGGATCTTGGCTGTTGTGCGAGATCTGATATGCAGTTTGCCCCGGGAGGAAAGGGCATGTTCGACGGGATCTCCGTCGTTGACAGGGACGTACTGTAGAAACGGGCGCGGCATGGAAAGGCAATCGGCATGCCGACGATTGGTGTTTTGTTGTTGTTGTTTTTTCTGTTTCTGTCCCTGGTTCTCTACGACCCCTGGTCTTGGCCCAAAGCGGTAAAAGGGTTCTTTGTTCGAGTGGTATAAAAGGTGTTCCCAAGACATGCAGCTGCGTTCTTCCGATGCGGTGGTATCAGAGATCTCACGGCTACATATTGTTTTCGGACGGAAGGGAACAGGAGGAAAACCGGGCTTGTCGCAATCACTTGCAGCTGACAGCGGGGATAGGCAGTTGTTTCCTGGGCTGCCGAGATGGTCACCGGTGGAATGGTGTTGGCGTTGCTGGTTCTCGGGTTTCGGAAACCTCCCCGAGTTGTAGAGCAAGGGTTTACGTTTATAGTGTTGGCAACGACGACGATGTATATAATAGGATTACGTGGGAACGAATATCTCTTGATGCTCTTCCCTTGAAGTAACATGTTCTGCTCTACTACTCACTGACGAAGAGGCGGTTCCCTACATGGCAACAAAGTCCCCCGACCTGCTGGCTCCACTAGAACTGCCGAAGCTTGATCGAGAGCAGCTACTGACAACTTCATGATCCCAGGGGACAATGATCTGGGAATACAGAATACAGCCCAGCCAAAGCCGGGGCCCAACCGGCGGGCCTCATCTCATCACAACGGGTCCAACAACAAGTTCCCTGCTTCTGGTTTTTGGCGAGCCTGGGATTGGCAGGTAAACATCCCATCGGGCAATCGCACCCCCAAAGGAACCAGGAACCTTGCTGCTGGGGACGGCGCACGATGCACTATGCCGTTTGTACTTGTACTGCGTGGAAGGGCGGTGGAAAGGAGGTAGCTAGACCCAGCGCGCGCTGGTGTCCCGGCATCATATACTCGAGCAAGCGTCGCACGCAATGCTGGCAAATCCCGAGCAGTGGACTCTGCGGTTCCGGTACGAGAATGCTGCGTATACTGGCTAGGGGTCGCTCTGCGCGGACGGCGACAGGCTCTTCGCCTTTGTTGGGTCGGGGGGGTACATGGACATAAGCATCAAGGCTTGTGATCACCTGCGAGATTAGCGATGTCGTGTCAAGGCTAGGTGCTTTCCGATATGCCCTGCGAGTTAGATTCGTTTGGTCGAGATCAGACATTGGTGTCCCGTCGGCGTGCATTGCTTGACGTGCTGAAGCGCCAGATCCGGACGGCAACTTTCGTCCGTCTCGTGAGCACTGTGACCTCCAATGCCCAAGCCGTGCCGAAGGGAATAATACTTCTGAGTCGTTGTGACGTCGGGTAGGTTAACAACCTTGATCCCAACTCCTTACTCTCGCGGGGATGCTGCTGCTGCTGCTGTTGTTGTTGTTGTTGTTGAGAAAAGCCACACTGCCAGATCGTTGTTCATGATCTGATGCCGCACAGAAGTCGGTCCGAGTAACGAGAACCCATGCATTCGAGGCCGGGAAACCGGTAACCCCGTTTGTGCGTGTGGCAGGGCAGCACGATCTATGGGATACCATGTCAAGACGATCGTTCTGTGGGGGCGAGGGATGTCGAAGATGGGGAAGGGGGTTCCAGTAAATAGAGTTTGCAACCTGGGAGATGACATGGTTTCAAGAAATACAGTTAATGAGTTAATTAGTCTGACTTTAATACAAGTAACGCGGTAGTCCATACGAAGGGGGTATGTTTTACTACACTACAATACCTACATCGGCAGCGGTGACGGCTTACTACTTCGTACTAGTTATGTACTCCGAGATGGAGCCTCATTTGTTAACACGATCGAAGGTAATTAGGTATTCAACTATACCGGACTAACTGGTTCTGTGCCTCATAGCCGATAGGTAGATGAAATACTCCAGGACTGACTACATGCCTAAGGCCACACCATGCACTTCGCATACACTTACAAGCATATGTTAGGATGGCCGTGACCACAATCGTGGTTAGTGTACGTCTGTAGGTAGATACAAATGCAGTTACTGTGATTACTTACCCTTACCTCACAGTACGCGGCATTAAGGACTGCCACAGCGAAGGACAGCCAAAGGATTGATGATCCCCGGCTACAGCCTACCAAGTATGTACCGTAGCGTATGCACAGAATATTACACGCCACTGCCTGCGTACTTCGTACATAATGTACATCATCGTCTACACTCCATCGTATGTAAACATAGCAGCGCCTACACTCGATACGGAGTAGCAGTCCTGTCGCAGCCCGGGATGCCGTCGAGCTGGTTACACAGGCACGGGTGCAATTCCTACCATTTCAGGGAATTGTCGCGAGTGGCCGCCAAGATACCCGCATTTCCTCGTCCGCCTTGACACTGGCACTTTGACAGGCAAAAGCAGGGGGTTGCGATGACAGGAGGCCGGGGTGCGGAGCTTTGATCTGACGGGGGGAGCAGCTAAGATAGGTGGTGTAGTGTCATGGACCGAAGGGCCTTTGACAGGAGGCACAGCTCTTCGTTTCGTTTTATTCGTGGCTTTTTGTCAGAAGCATGACTGCGGACGATGGATGACACGCTGTATGGGGTGGCGGCTATGGTGAGGCGGCTTTCTCGGTATAAACGTAGAAAACGGATAAGACGCCTCGCCAAGATCCCATGTGCGGGCCTTCGACGGGCCTGTCGGCGCGACAGAGCTACCGTATTGAGAACGAGGCAGAGGCAGAGGCAGAGGCAAAACATACGAGTCATCATCATATTATACTGGGCGGGCTGTGCGACGGCAACACCTCATGGTTTCATGGGTCTGCATGCATGCCTGCGGTCGCCTAGTCCGGTTTCTCTCTTGTGCATTTGCGAGATGCCAGTCAGCTGGAAGCAAGATCATTGGCCGTCTGCTGCCCAAACCGGCGCTGGGCTCTGCTTCGCAACCAGGAGGCGCTCCTGTGCACGTACAGAAGACTCCCGCATCCACCAGCCGAGATGTGCGAAGGCTTAGCACACCGATCCGAAACATGGGTGATGGGACATGTTGCCTTGCCTGCCAGAGGCGATGCATGTAGTGGACTATGTCGAATGCGACGGGAACTGACAAGAAAGCAACGCGCCATAGCATCGAGAGCGATGTTGCTAGCTGCCTTGGTCCCACGCGCTCCGCCGGGTATTTGGTCTGTTTTGGCAAGTAAGAAGTCCCTGCTGCGCGTCCCCATTAGAACCGAGATGACGGGTTAGTATACTTCGTACAGTCTGTAGGTGTGTTGCGTGTATGGACGAACCGGGGGAGGCATCAACTCCGGTTGAACCATTGTGTGTTGTGGAGTGGACACTCTGGGCACTGGGCACTGGGCAGAATAATAAATAAATAAATAATAATCATTCCGCATTCCGCATTTGCTTTTCCCTCCCGCCATACGCCTCTGCGTCACAGTTGCCGCTGGCACGTCACGCCTCGACAGGGTTGGCTCCGTGGACGTAACCGCCGCCCGCCTCCGCCGCCACGGCGCGCGGGTCATGTCAGCACCGAAGCCAGCGACTCGGGATATGTGAGACCTGGGGCAACAATATTCCCGTTGCCATGAAAATGGACCGCAAAATTGGCATGCGGGCGCCTGGCGAGGGGATGCAACTTGCGGCATGACCCGTCGGTGTGTAGCGCATATGTATAGGCATACTATCCAGTCTACGGAATCGCGATTCCGCACACTATGCTCCGCACATTATTACTATGCAGTCCAGTCGCTGGCTCGTCGTCGCTTTGCTCGGATGTTTGCCCTGCTAGGTATGTGCACGCAGCATGCTGGCTATTCCCGTGAGAGTTGATGGTGGTGTGTCCGTTTGTAGCAGGCAGTGATCTACAGGACCCCAATTGCCTGCGGGGAGCTGATCCAAGTCGTATAAGCACATAAATGTCCATACAGTTGGCTGGGATTACGTGCGTTCACCAGCTTGCTCGGCCACCGTGCCTCCTAAGCATGTCACAAGGGCACCACCTTGCGGTAGGCAGGTGTGGTGGTCGAGCAGACGATAGGCCCTGATTAATCACTAGTTAATTAGACAGGATAACTAATCGCGTTACCTACATAATGGATAGACTAGCGTGAAGCAGGTCTGAATTTGGCGTGTCCGGCTGAGTCTGGACACGACTTACACCAATTTACGTTGTAAATACAGACTCGTCAGGGATACATACTAAGAAAGACCGACACTAACCAGCAAAAATTTCCCAAGGTTAGATAGCCGGGTTCCGAATTTAGCACGCACCAGGCCCTGTAAGTAGATAGAGCAAGTAATTACCTAGATATTGCATTCCGCGGCGTTGCATGCTCTATCCGGGTCTATGCGGTGGGTAACGCCTTGCGCTGCCTACCTGAAAGTTCCTACGCCTGATCCAAGAGCGCTCTGTTTTGCCGATTCTTGCAAGGACCTTGTCATGGCTAATCTAGACAGTTTTGACAGTTACTGACGTTGTAACTCTGGGGTCTGGAGGCGTCGTGGCTTTCGACTAGTGTACTTTCGTAGACATGGACTTTATCCAGTGGCTTCTTCAGGTACCTAATTGGCCCTATTTGTGCTGCGAACACGTGCGCTATTATATGCTTCAACTGAGTAACTTATCTCCTAATGAATCGATCGTGTCTGCGAAATTATATGCTCTAATTAGGACGTTATTTGTTAGAGGGGCTGGCTATCTATGGCCGGTGTACGGAGGTATGATGTTGAATTAATGATTACTAACTAAGTGGGCGGTCAAAGTTGACGGAGCACCTACCTGAACAATTGATAATGTGTGATCCGCAGTTGACGGAATAGGTATCTGCACCATGTATCCGTAGATATAATACCTAATTAGCCCGGTTCAATATAATCAGCAACTTAGCTGCGTAATTTAATTTGGCACGCTAATAAGTTAGAGCCGCTACCTACATTACGCACATGAAGTAGTTAGTCCGTACGTCCGTTACTATCTAGGTAGTTAAGGGTTCCTTGTTTGAAGGAGTTCTTCAGCTTGTCAGTCACAGAGCGCCTTCTACACTAGGTACCTTCCGCTTGTATCCAGCTTGATCCATCAGCGAAAGAACCTCGTATATCTAGGTATTTAACTAATGTAAGTATTTACTATATGTGAATACCTAGTGGAGTGCGAACACTATACCCATCTACACTACGCTAAGAAATCGGGACTCCTGGAGTCAAGCCATAGGTAACGTGGGGGTTCGGCACGGAATGCGTACGCTTGAATTGGCAGCCCAGTTATGCATGTACTTTGTATAATATTACTTTCTATATTGGTGCGGGGTGTCCTCGGACATCCCTCTTCGAATCTATAACCTCCTCGCCGAGAGAGCACGCATTTTTTATAGCTAACCTTGGCTCTGCAAGGCAATTACGATTGTAACCGCCGCGGCAAGGTCGCTAGCCACATCTATAGCACGGGGTATTATGCCGGTCCGCAAGAAATCCCATGAACATAAGGCCGGGACATCTGGTGAGATGGGTACCTAGGCAATTGGTGGGGGGCGTACCGGTAGTCGAAAGTTGTGTCATAGCAGCTCCTCGTCGTACACTACACGTCTACCTACCGGTAGTACATACCTAGGTAGTCGTGGGACCCTTGAACGTCTGGGCTGTGAGTGTCTCCAAGGCTTACACTACCTAATACATCATGTGTAGTTATTAGCGTGCGGTAAACAGTGGTTGAATCTTCCGTGGTGGCAAATAGTCTAGGCAATTTCGGATTGTGGAATAAGGTAGGTAGAGATGCCGTGTGCTGCGTGATGTAAGGCCTCTATTGGAACGGTGCCCGGCCGGCAAGGATGTATCCGGGTTAAGGTTAACTGGGGTAACCGCCTCACGAGTCGGAGCTCGGAATAGTCCGTGGACTCTAAAGAGTCTTTGACAGGAGCGTCGCCACGTGTGATAGCGCTCCTATTGTCAACGACTCGAACATGCCGTACCGGCATATTCCTCGGTTGATCACTAACTAAGAAAGTGAAACCTGCCGGTATGCTACCTAATATACTTAGGTATATGGTATAGGATACCTACACGAACTGCATACTTATTACGAGTTGCTTTGGGTTATGGTAGTAATTAACTGTACAATTACACTACCGGCACACTATCCTTTTGTCCTCCCTAACTACTACCCTAACATCGACCTACTGTACACTACGGAACTACATACGCATAATGGGCCATGTAGGCACAGCCGGATGTACATCCGGGTGCACGCTTAGGTACCTCCTATATACACTACTGTAAGCAGTGCAACATCGTTACCATCTCGCTTTACCCACCGCTTTGCTCGGCCAGCTAATGGGATAAAGGTAAACAAGTTATGGAGGTACACTAGTTGACAGTTTTGACAAGCGCCAAGACGCAAAAATAGAGCGCTAACGTTGGCGTAAAACGGTTGTGGGCACGACTAAGACCTGTTTTGTATACGTACAACTACCTACGAATTCTCCATGCTTCCGCGATCATACTCCGGAGAGTTTCACCGTCTGAATAGCTCAGGGTAACTAAACTACAACAGATTTGGCGGCGGTTGCATTACATATTGATATACATTATACCTGGGTATTGAATGCCAATTGCAGCAGGGACTCGCCCGGTCTAATACCTAAGTAGTCCAAAACAACGAAAATACTTCGATCCACTGGAAATCCGTGTGGATGCGAAAGTCCTACATAGGTACCTTATTAGCGAATTCGATGGCCAATTTGCGAATTAAAGACCCAGGCCCTCTGGGCCAGAGTACCTACCTACCTCACTACATTGAGGTCCACGTTCAAGGACATTATCAATTAACTACCGCCGTCACTATATTGTTCGGCCCACCACAGCGCTCGGCCGACTGGCCTATTAGAACACACCGACCAGGGAGGCTTTAGGGAAGTGGTGCCCCTGGGTAGCCGAGAGGTATCGTAGTAGGCCGAGCGATAACGCGAATCCCTACGGATAGCAACCCTCGGTCCGGGCGCGGAGTGTCGAAACCTCGACGGTCCGCAGGAAATCAATCCACCCAATTACCTAACCCCTTTCTAACATTCGTCGACGCCTACTCCACTGCTTCGGCTACAACTGACCGCTGCAAGTTGCATTATTATACCCGAACCTGCAATGACAAAGCGATTGATATTGATGATCGCCGCCAATGGTAGGTTGTAATTGCCGTGGCAGCCCAAGTAGGGCCGAAACATTAATACTGCTACATAGTAACTAACTAGACTCATATAAGAATGTAGTGCCGTACGAAACTTGGCGACAACACAAGGGAATGAAGGCCTGCCAAGGCTTCCCAGTTGATCACGAAACTACTTACGATTACATATGGTGGTCGTGGGGGACTATGGCGCTGTAAATGCGATGGCGTCATGGCAGCCTATGCTTGAGTGAAGTATTCGTAGCCCTATGGGGCCATACGGATGTTATAACCAGCAGAAGGTCTCCGGCCAAGTTGCCAACCTTTATACGGCTGTACACATAGTGGTTCCCCCATCCCAACGAACGACGATAGTTGTGGTTATGTATACGTAGTAGTTAGTTACCGGGGTACGCTACACTTGTACACGTCTACGTAACGCCTTTACCGTGCTGTTCGGCCGTCTGACCTATTCAACCACATCGGCAGGGGGCCGTAGGTGAGTGGCGTACCTGGATGACCGATTCAAACGTTAGGACCAGGAAAGCCGTTAGACCACGAAGGAACTAAGCAGCTAGTCATTAGAGATACACATGGCAGAGCTGGTATTGGCACGTGTAATCCTAGTTCAGCACGCCTCAACGCCGTTCGATGTACCGGTAGGACTGTCGTGTTAGTTATCCATCTAGTGTAGGAACGGCCTGCACGTCGAACATGACGGCCTTCCTATACTGCCCACTTAGTATCGCGTACACTAAATATATATGTATCTGGTACCTATGTCACATGCGTGTAGTGAGCCTAAGTTCTAACACGTACGGACGCACGTTGATATTCCAAAGTCCTAGTCTTCTTTGAGTTATGGGGCCTGCCTGCGAAATGAAGTGCCGCCGCTTACGTAGGCCATCGTTTTGGTTGACTTCCACTCAACGTATTGTCTTCTATAGGTATAATGTAGTCAGAGCGAGACCGGCAGCGTGCCACTCAAGTTACACTAATCGACAGGCCAGCTTGTCAAGATCTTGGGGTTGGCGCGTTAAGACACATTCTATCCTGGGGGACGTCAAGGATTGACGTTAGACCCGTGCATCACATGCACTCCAAACAAAGTGGAAGCACGATGACATACCTGCACCTCATACGCGCGTTGTCACCGTGCCGGGAGATCTATAGATATGTATCTTGTTTGCTACAGGCTACAGCTCCTTGGGCACCGGCTCCTTGGATACCGACTGCCTGGGTGCTTCCGAGGACCCCGACCTGGCTCGCAACCTTCTTTTGTCCACGGATCGGCAAGCAGCAGCTGACGAACACCCCGTAGGTAATCATACTCAGGGAACCGCCAGCGTCGCGCTGGAAGTTTCCATCGTCATCGTCATCATTAGCAGGTACCGCAGGAACATCTCGTGTAACAGACCCGGGGTTTCGATTCCAACTGCGGAAGCCAGCTCGTGTTGTAGCGCCTCGCCACAAAGTTAAGTATTACACCGGCAGTTAGTTGACTAATTAGCCAGCCCGTTCTACACTATATCAGAGTTTGCCGGGAAAGGTTGACTCCCGCGTCCGAGTGGCGAGTGTATAAGGAGCTAAAGAGGCAGAGGGAAAGGGCCAGAACCATGTCCGGCTGATTTCAAGTAACTAGCTAGTATAGTGGGCGGGCATTCTCTTCATGGCCAACACGAAAGAATGGGGGATTATTAGGTAGTTAGCAGATAGCTATTAGTCATTTAACCGCCTATACGGACTACACAGTACAGTTGCATCCCATCAACTCACTTATACAGATACTAATTAGGTGGGTTTAGATCATGTAGTTATCTACTTAGGTAAGTAGTTCAAGTTTAGTCACGACATCGCATATTCACCGAGTGATTAAGTAGCGTTGGCAAGTAATCAGAGGGGAGATTGCCAGTCGGCGCTGTACTATGAGCAGTTAGAGACGGATGGATACCTAAAACGTCGGCACCGTCCCAGCACTGCGCTAGCAGAGGGCCCCAAAGTACCTCCTGTGCATCATCCGTCTGGGCAAGGATCCCTAAGATCCCTAACAGGTCCCTGGAATCGGACAATTTCATCTGGCGCTAGGTGCGCTAGCTAAGGGCCCTACTGCGGAATGGGTAACGCACCTAGGGGCGCCGTTCAGGGCACCCAGGGCTCGATCCCTGCTTTTAGCGTGCAGGGCAGCGGATGCGGTGCGGTGCGGTGCTGTGCAGTTGTGGTGTAGGCGCATTAGGCGTGCTGGGCTGGGTGGACAGTGGACACAGCGATACAAGCAAGCCCGCCAGGGGCTACAGCTGGTGTATGCTTAGCGTATAGCGAAAGTAGGTAGGTCCATACCTCAGTAGGTAAGTCGGGTACTTTGTACACGACCTACACCACAGACGGCTGGTTGGTCTAATCCGTCCACTTCGTCGCGAGTGTAAGTACTTCGTACAGACGTACTCCGTAAGTGCGGTACTTCGTACATACCCATATAGCCAGAGTCTTAACAATGTAAGGTTACCTTGTCAAGTTGCTCAAGGCTCCATTTGCCCCTTGAACCCCTTGAACATCAGTCCACTGGGTAATCATACGTGGAAATCCAATTCCTGCCCGGACCACAGCTCGCCAAGCTACACTACAACTGAGGGCATCCCTCTACTTATACACACTGGCAGCTCCCGCGGTCCGTAGTGCCTGCGCCTGGGCACTGTGCGTGCGCCGGCAGCGACGAGGACAGACGCGGACGAGAGTCATGGCCGCGCGATGCGAGCACCGTGGCGCACACGGTACAGCCGGCCCTGGCCCGCTTGCCTGCCCGCCTGTCCGCCTGGGCCGTCCACTCTGCCTCTGGCCAAGCTCCACGCTCCACGCTCACGGTCCCTCCACGCTCCACCACGGGACGTGCAATGTATCTAGCTGACTTGGTCAATTGCCTGGAGACCCTCGAGACCGACCTCGATGTCATTCATTCTTGGTTATGTTACAGCTTGCTGCTGTTTGTGGCCTAGCGGCCACCATCCCTGCCCGTCATGGACATGGCAGCTAGTTGTCTCAACCTTGATGTGCCGGTCCGCAAGACTTCAACATTGACAAGCCCCTCCAATCCCCTGATATGAGCCGGTACTTCGTACATACGTCGTCTCGCCCGCTTACGTCTCCTGCTCCTGTCCTGGGCCTCCTCTTGTACATATCTAGATACTTATCCGTCGTGACTCGTCCAAGTCCTTTCTCTCCCATCGTCTTATTCTTTTGAACAACAAAGCCCTTGGCCCTCTTCTTACTTGCTTGGAACTCCCTACTCCTGGATGTATGCCGGAAGCTCGAATCCTTCACTGCCAATCCACCTTATGCAGAGGCTGTAATAGATACCTATTGTCTATATAGCTTTACGAAAGCGTGTTGGGGAATCAGTTGCGGGAGCATCCAAGTTGTTGCACCGCGACGGTAATTAAAGCCAAGAAGCTTCTATTGACAGATTTACCTGGTTGAAATCGTCATATACGTAATCTTTTGTTTTCCTTCTACTCCGCGCTGTAAGTCCGTTCCCAGTCAAACCGATGACATACCCATCTCAAGACTACTTTGAGCTTTGTCACTGACGTTGCCCTTAGCGGACCTGACTTCTGAATGACAGCCAACCAGAGTTACGATTCATGTATACAAGGGAGTGAGAAAGTGTTGCGAGAGGTCAGGACTTTTTGCAAAAGGAATATGTGTGTTCTCACCATGCAGCCCCATCGTGACAGTCCTCGTCGTGGCCGTGCGAGCTGGAGCGGGGCCCTCCGGTCGACCAATCGAGTCTCCGAACGAGATGCCACGAGAATGCAAATTGAGAGAGAACCCATCAGTCTCCCACCGATTCGCCAGGTATGTCAGTCCGTTATCGCCTATGTTCAATCCTGACACGTGGGCAGGCTCTCCCAGAGCAGTTTGAGGAGAGGTCGGCGGCCGGCACATCATCCTC
This sequence comes from Xylariaceae sp. X802, assembly GCA_028637635.1. Lineage (NCBI taxonomy): Eukaryota > Fungi > Ascomycota > Sordariomycetes > Xylariales > Xylariaceae > Xylariaceae sp. X802. The sequence continues at coordinate 372,463 of JAJFDH010000032.1, forward strand.
GGCTCTCCCACTTGATAGAACCCAGCCCAGGAGGCCCGTGACACCTTCAGGTTATTCACACGAGACTCTATATTCACACGACACAACACCGGCTTACTCGTACGGAACGCCGCCGGATTATTCGCACAATACATCCCCGGTTCATTCGCACAGGATATCAGGCGATTCAACAGAGGATTTACCGCGGAGTTTGTCATACGGAGCATTGCCAGACCATCCACGCAGATTAACACCAGATACGATACACGGAATGCTGTCAGGTTACCCACGAAGAACGTCGCTGGAGTTAGCAGTGATGCCAGCTTCTCAACAGAGAGCGCCATTGGAACATACCCGCGAAACATACTTTCCCCATTCGCGTGGAACACAACCAGATTATTCGCACAGGACATCACGAGATTATTCACACAGATCGTCCCTAGCTCATTCACCTACGTCTCCCCGAGCCCGTTCGCCCGGATCGCCTGGGACTTATTCACCCGGATCACCCCGGACTTATTCGCTCGAAACGCCCCGTAATCGTTCGCCCGAAGCATCCTCAGACTCACATAGACCTAACTCGCTTAAGCGAAAGTACTCGCCTTTCGAAGAAACCAAGGATGCTGGAGAGCTCAGCCCAGAACCGCGATCGTACGTTGGGCCCCGACGGGCCTGGCCTATACCGGAAGGCTCGGCTCCTGAATCTAGCGGTAACGCAGCCAGACGACCACACCTTGCTGGAGAAAGACCTTGGGGGCATACTATGCGGCCTTTCGGGCGCGACCAACAACGGCCCAGCTCTTTGTCGCAAATCATGTCACCTCCCCGCAACGAACAGCGCCTACGACCCGGCTCTTTGCCGCATATCCTGTCACCTACCAGCAGCGACCAGCGCGAACATACGGATATGCGTCGACCGATGCTACCTTTCCCGAATTTTGGGGCGAGTAGTCACAGAGCTGGTCCGCAAGAAAATACTGGCGATATCAATACGGCGGAACCTAGACATCCTAGTGGGGATCCCCACGAGGCTTACTGCAGAGACGCCCAAAGACGCAGGTATTGGGAGACATTTCAAGGCCAGCTTCCCGGCCAGATTTACGCGAACAGATACCGGCCTCAGCCCCTAGAGTCGGGCCGACCAGGCGACGGCGCACCCCGTCTGCCAGGATCATTCGCGCCCTATTACCAGCGGGGATTTATGCGCCACGCCGGATATGGAATGCCGGCGAACAGCGATAACAGGCATCGAAGACGGCGCGGCAATCTCCCCAAGGAGACAACGGAGAAGCTTCGTGCCTGGTTCGTGGAGCATCTCCAGCATCCTTACCCCACTGAGGACGAGAAGCAGGAGCTTATGAGACAGACAAACCTGCAGATGAGTAAGTGAGACCTGTCAATCATTCTGGCGTCCCTGCAGAGAGCCGTTGCTGACTTATGCTGTTGCGTCTGCAGATCAAATCTCGAACTGGTTTATAAACGCGAGGAGGCGACATTTACCGGCTTTGATCAGCAATGCCCAGGCCGAATCGGCGGCTACGAACAGCCGTCCACAGGACGATAAGAAAGAAGGCAGGATTTTGTCTTCGGAATCCGACGACGACGAGGCGTAAGCTAAACTCGTTATACGAAGGCCATATAGACGTGATATAAATATAGGGGCTTGACATAGGGGATTCGATGAGTCGATACACGAGCTCGGCATGTAGGACTTAATATACGGGCGCCGATGCATGGATTTGGTTGACATACGGGAGCTAATTTATTAGACTCGATACCCGAGAGTCGTCAAATTCGATATCCGAGCGTTGGTAGGTGTTCGGGAGTTGGTACTCCACAGTTGATAGTCGGAGCTCGATCACGAGTCGATATAATGGCCATCGACACGCGGACACGGATGCACGGATTACAATACAATACACGGGGCTTAATACACGGGCACGCGATACACGGATTTTGATACCAATAGGGGAGCTTGAGCCGGCGCTCTGGACAAAAAGGGGCAAAAGAGCATTTGCGGAATAGTGGGCCGCCTGCGTGCTTATTTGACATACACGCCTTACCTGATTTGGTGCTACGGACTTACACGCAGAGCCGAAGTCATGCTAGCTGGTCCCATGAACCGGACTTGTTTATGTATATGGAATATTATGTAATATTTAACTGACTTCAACCTCCTTCTTTTGCTATTGTGTATGACTACGGTACATCTCTGTGACTGATGACCCGGACCCGGGAGGTCCGTCCACGGTCTCCTAAGCTACGCGGACGGCTCCGATACAGCGAGAGTCATACGAGTTGAGGTGAAAACTCGGAACTGTCTGAACTCGGGAGGACCGGGCACCGGCACTTTGGTCTCGACGGCGCAATCCAGCCATCCTCATACTCAGCTCTGACATCATATCGCGGCCCATTCAAGATAACCCTCCTTTGAACCTATAGCTATTCAGCAGGCTCCTGATCTCTTGTTGCCGGATTCGTCTCTAGTTCCTCACGCAGTAGTGCAAGCCAAACGTGTTGCACAAGACGCTGAATGCCGCAGTCCATACAAAACGAAGCTTTCAAACGTCATCGCCGGCGCTAGCCGGGGCAGGGCGTGTCAGGATTCGGCATTCAGTTCGTGTAGTCACTCTCCCCACGCTTTCCCTGTCGTCATCGCACGTTGACACGGACCCAGCCTGTCCAACGGCGCGAGGGCGGTGGGGGCCGCTAGCGACGGAGTTCCCGTCTGTCGGGAACCTTAAATACCAGGCATCTAGGTGCATCTACAACTACGCAAAAAGTTCCGGCCCCAATGACGAATTCCACTTTCCTGTCGTGGTAACACTAGCAAGCGAAGCGAACGTAGTAGAGGAGGAAAGTATAAAATTATAGTTTTTGTTTTTCCTTGTGGGGAGGGTTTCCTGCATGACCTTTTTGGGCGGACTACTTGATTGCGGATATTATTATAGTGGCTACCTAAAAAAAACACACCCCGAGGTTTTACATACAAACTCACATGATTCCCAGGCTTACAACTCAATGAACTATGCCGAACTGACCCAGAAAGTTTCATATATACATTTTTAACAGCAGATTCATATATAAATGTATTTTTATCTACTTGCTGAAATTGCGTTTTGGTGTATAAGGCAAAAATTGGGGAATGGGCGTGTGCGTTTTTTTTGGCAACTGACTGTAGATGCGCGTGAGTGACGTCTGACGTTGCCGGTGTGTAATTGTAGTGCGCCTGTCAAGTTTGCGGCGCTGAGGTTTGGGCTAAAAATAAGGCATCGCTGGGACCGAGGGTCCCGGTAGACGGGCACGGCACAAGATTAGTTGGTTCATGTCATTCAACTGGGCGGAGCGGGCAGCTCTGCTATCTAGGTATCTAATCATTAAGCGGGCCGGGAGAACGGTCGACTACCTGCTGTACCTCCTTGCCGGGCCGGCAGCCGCACTTCGGGGCCGGGCGGCCAGGTTCGGGTCACGTCATAACGGCAACCTAAACATAGCACGGCCGGCTCCGAGGACCCCCATAGCCACGTTTTGGAAGCAGAGAAGTTAAGTTTTTCTTCACCCCCCCTCCTAGCGCGTTGCCAAGCACGTGTCGAGAGAAGGGTTAGTGCTATTTTCACGTCGAAAAGATCTGAAACAGCAATCCGACCGCTGGAGGTTTGGTTCTACGCCATATTGGTGATGGGCATTCCGACCTGAAACCGAGCTTTACAGAAGCGGTACGTACCTGTGATTTATGGAGATTGGGATTGTTTTAAGGTTCTGTCGCTAACGCGCTGTGCCACGCTGCGCGAATCAAGACCGGGCCCACAATCCCGTAGCTCGGGCCTAGCCGGCATAGGCACCGGCATACCCGTGCCCTACCCCGTCGGCTTGTGCACTTCTTGCATACGTTTGCCTATATTCGTACCTTGCACGTAGACGTTCTCGCTTCTATACGTGATAGGCCGCCTTATCGGTGGGGTATAGAATATCGGTTTCTACCTGTACATCCACGGCCTCGTATTTGGATAGTACACTACCTAACCTAGACAAATATCTAGTGTAGGTCCTTAATAGGAGCTCATCAGGAGAGGCATCCCTCCGGCTCCGAGTTGCTAGGTATCATACCTATGTACTTTGTAAGCTACCTAGCACTTTGACTGCCTACACTAGATAGTTCACACTAGCATACACTCAACACTATACTAAGACCGATCGACACAGGGAGCGGGCTAACTAACTACCTTGTCTAAGTGTATGGTAGGTAGTGTAAGTACGAAGGACGAAGTAGATAGTGTAGGTACTTCGTACCTGAAGTAGCCTGTACTTCGTGCACCAGCGCTGCTTTTCACCGGGCTAATTAACTCGATCCCTAGGTACGGACCGATCTCCTTTCCCATTCCGACCATAGAATTTCACCATAGTAAACATGCAAAGAATTTATATAGCGTAGAGACCGAATACAAAGTTACTGCCCGGAAGCCAGACCACCAAGATATAGACCCAAGAAATATGCTCCAAACTGCTAACCGAGCACCGTTCGCAGACACGGCCGGCAGCACGTCAACGGCCCGAGGGAGCTGGCATGAGCGGTGGGGATTCTGCGAGTCGGGGCCGCGCCCGCCGCCGCCAAGAAAAGCGTTATTATCAATCAACCGGGCGCCTTGGCGCGGCACAAGCGCGCGTTCGAGATTGCGACGCTTACTAATTAGTCACGGTCCGCGCCATCGCAAGTTCCGGCTGGTGCCCGGCTGGCAGAATCCCCCTTCTTTTCCAAGTACCGGTAACAATGCACCGGTCTGTGACCACATGGCATACAAATTTGCTCGGGAGCGCGGAAGCTTAGGTTGCCGGTGGCTTCTTGTACTTTGTACATCACACGTGGTGGTACTTCACGTATATACGGCGGCTGGAACTGCACAGGTAATAACTGCAGTACATTCATAGGTAGTATGTGAGCACGCAGGACGGACCATATCTACGCATGCCACTATGTAATAATGAGGTAGTATCTGGTGTTGTGTCATTCGCGGTTATGTCATGCTACTCCGGAGTCCGTGGTTCTGCCCGTCCGGATGCCGCCCGACCCGATGCTCAACTCCCAGGTTGAAGACGCCGCACGGGGAAGGAAGGCATCCAATTGGTCACTGCCGACTTGATCAACGGCACCAAAGCGCATTCCCCAGCAATTACGCGAACTGCGATGTGACTACGAGGTACTTCGTGCCTACCTGGTATCGGCACAGGCTTTGCCACTTCAAATCTCCGAAGCAGACAGAAGGTTATTTCGTTGCCTCAGGCTTCGACCCCGGTCGTCATGTCGGTCAATGACTAGCCGAAGAAGCGCTACGGCGGTAACGGGTAACGTTATCTGCGAGTAACTTAGTACTTCGTAGCTAGCGTCGGTATGGCGTCCAATCTCGTTGGTGTGAAGTACCTGGGTAGGTACAGAGACCGCGACAAGTCTACAGTACAAGTTGTTAGCATGGCGCACTATTGTGTAGTGTAGATTCAGATCTTGACACCCTCCACATAGTTACCTCTAGCTCGAGGCACTTGCTGGGAGTATCTGCACTTCGTATACTCTTGTGTCAGGACTAAGTTAGTTAGTCAGTATATAGACAGTAGGCAGCTAGGTACGTAGATACGTCCGTGTCGTATTTGCCCTGTTTTGAAGCCTCGAGTATCTAGGTAGGTAGTCTAGGTAGTCGTCCGCCGTTAATTATCCGTAAATGTACGAAGGCTGGCGCCAACTTCGCACACTAAAATACGTAAAATGTACCTATTTGTGGTACGATAAGGGTACGTAATGTGCGGCCTCGAGGCATTTGAAATCCATGAACACGAATACAGAATACGGAATACATTCGAAATGTGGTGAAGTTGAATCATACCGGATTGACGGATGACGTTAATTTCGATATGCGCACCTCCCGGGTTGCGGAGAATTACTTCCGGTACGTATGACAAGGGACAAGTAGGTACACATCAAAGCTGTACCGAGTTCGCTTCCATGGCATAAGAACTGACTGCAGACACCTGATATTGCAACTGGCCTGACTCTCTGCTATGTAACCTTGCGTAGATGGTTACATAGTAGTCACTCATACCCTAGTTTCGGTATAACATTTGACTCAAAGACCCTGGACTCATGCCAGTATGTAGTGTACTTAGTCAGCTTGACGAACTGCATTCCGCAAACGTCTTCGGCCTCCTTTTCCATACCACGTCCATCTATATTAGCGCCGGTTGTTACCTTGGAGGTGGTGGGTTACAATCCCTGTTTACAAGCAGGGTTGCTTAACTTGGTTTGACCTGCATAAGGCAGCTTGTTGCAGATATCCAGGTACCTACTTGAAACGAGTTCGCCTCTTTATAGACCGTGCGAAGCACATTATGTATTGGTGGTGCCTTTAACGCCAGGCTGTCGTTACTACATAGTAAAGCATAAACTGCGAGCCTCTCGAAGGGCACCGGTAGCGCGTCTGGATAATACGCATGCCAATGCACAATGCAATTACTTAGTTATATCTCTAGCTCGAATACCGCCCTTCCAGAAAGTCCTTTCCGCCGCTGAAGGACCGTTCGGTCATCCACGTTTTGGTGTGCCAGGTAATATACTAATAAGGACGGTCAGAAGGCACGGTACCGTAGCATCGCGAGAGGCCGCCGGGGAACACACCCCGGAAACCTATCTCCGGTGCTGCGGGTCTCGGGTGACGGGATTTGCCACCGTAAGCCCCGCGCGCGACGAAACATCAAAAGACGAGGGAAAAAGACCACAGGAAGCCCAAACCTCAGCGTTCAACAACTGCGCTTCGCCGTGTTGGGTTTGGTTACTTGGTTACGCTAATGCCGAATCGGGGCCGAAATCGCGAACGTTTGAAGACGGGGGGCATGGGGCTTTTTTCCGAGCTGCCAAACTGCTTAGTGCGTATGCTTGCGAGCCTAGTCTCGGCGCGGCAAGGATTCACGCAAGCAACCCAAATAGCCAATCGCATTTGTGGGTTGTTCTGCTGGTGGGACGCTGTCAAATGCATCTGGTGTAGGTAGTGCACCGGATGTGGACTGTGGTGAGATCTTGTAGAACTTCCTAGGTTACATCGTTGCTAATGAGTTTAGAACGGTAACGTTAGCGTAGAAGACAGGATTATCTCGAGTATTGATACATTATGTACATAGACTTGAGGATGCTCAGAACGGTAAACACAGTTTGTTAACAGCGGAGTATTTTCTAATCGCTTAACTGCTCTCGTAAGTTGAGAATGAGTATTGTAACATACCGGTAGGTACATACATAATTAGCTTGGCAACTATCTAGTGTGGGTGTTGCTGTCACGGCCTACACAGTAATATTCTCCGCCGTTTTTACAAACAGTGAGCCTTCCGAAATGCATTGAGAGCGTGCATGCTGAGTCTGTGTACACATGCTAACCCTCAACCTAAAACACCTCGGTCGTTTGAGGGTTGTCTGGTCAATTTCTTACCCGTATATACTAGGTAGGCTCTAGCAACCTGGGTGAATATCCGCGCGTAGCGCCACAAGGAATAAAATACATACCTATAGGCTATCACTTTGGCTGCCCAAAGACATTAACTCGGTCACTTGCTTTACATTACCACTCCGTCAGTTACCGAGTTGGTAACTTGGTGTCTACGGGCAGCCAAGGGGGTACTATGGAAGTCCGAAGTACGCGCTGCAGTGCAGTGTAGTGTAAATAAACGACGCTAGATACTTCGTAGTTAGGTATCGTGACAGGAGTTGCTAAAGTCCCTGGGTTAATTTGGCCATCAAATGTAGTTATGGGATCTCCGCGGTTGGTGGTAAACCACCCTAGCGTGGCGTCTAAACGGGCAAAATTAGCACGACTTGTCAAACTGCCAACCCACTTATCACCGGCATCTTGGCGTGGTCTAGAACCACTCGGACTTGGCAACTAGTTACCCACATGCCTAATCCGTCCTGCGATGAGTTCTTGACCCGGTTAAAACTTATGAATCATTTCGCAATGTTTTCCTACTCTGTACTGACACATTTTGCTATGTTCATTTACACTACGTAAAACCACGTGGCCCGCACGATCGTCCTTAATAATAGGCACACCAGATACATAACAAGTACATATGTAGTGTACCTATCTAGAGTCTTCGCGGGTCTACGCACCCGTATTAGTTAGCTGCTTAATACTCCGTACGTCCGTACATAACTACGTGCCGGTCAACACGCCAGATAGATAGCCATACCGTGACTCTCCTGAAACATCTCGAACAACCGACTCGAAGCGAAACAAGTTACGGGTCATTTAGACTCTGACAGGCACATTGACACAACTGTAGTCCGTACTACCGGTACCTATGTAAGAACACATGATTACTAGTGTATGCGGAGACTCTAAGGTTCTGTCTAAAGGCAATTCAAAAGTAGGTATTTTACTCCAATGTAATGTACTGTAGTATCTCGATCATCAAGGTCGTTATAGCGCACGTTTGCCTTGCCCAATCCGGCACATCCACGTCATGGCTGTGGCAGCTAACATCCCAAGTTCCTAACTACTGTGCACTACGGTTTGACCTTCCATACTTGCCAGGGCTGAAACAACGGGACAACCTGAAACGTTGCTGCGCCCCGGCGCCACAGAGACCCCTTTGTGTGGCTGGAGAACGTTCAGCCACCAGCCGCAACTCTGCGTGGCACAGCACGCACGCTCACCACGACCACCAACCCTCTTTTCGATTTCGTCCCCATCGCAATCATGCCGGAACTCGCCGTCGCCGTCGCCGTCGCCGTCGCCGTCGCCGTCGCCGTCGCCGTCGCCCTCACCGTCGCCCTCACCATCGCCCTCACCGTCACCCTCACCGTCTCGCAGAAGCGTCATGCGGCCCTGGAGTGTCCCACTTACGAATACCCAGTCATCTGTAGATGACAAGACCTCTTGCTCACAATGATGGCGTTCCATTCCTCGGAAGTCTTACCATGGTGGTCGGCCAGCGACTCGCGCCAGTTCGTCAGTGCCCTCGGGCGGGCAAGTGCGGCTCCAATGGAAAGCCCCAAGATAAGCTGTCTTCGAGTTTACGTGGTGGTCATGACTAATAAGAGCTGCTCATCTGGTTCATGGTGATGTTTGCGCGAACATCGATGAGCCGCGTCCGAGCCGTACGACTCATTGTGATGATGGGCCCTCACTCTTATGAGTCGAACCCATGTGATTCACCTCAGAATCTGATTGGACTCGAAGAGCAGTGACGTGGCCATCGGGGCATATTCTAGGTACGTCGACAGGCATCGAGCAGAGCGGCTACATTTGCTAGATATGCCGGAGGTACCAGTGAACTTGGATTTTAGTACAGCAGGACTGGCTTCTGTTAAGCTACAGTCCACATTTGTCAGGGCCGATTATCGAGAAAACTCCTGCTCTTCGCTCCCGGGTACCGTAGGTAGTGGTATTGTCTACCTGGGCATCTAACCCGAGCTTGAACCTAATGAAGCGACAATCACAGATAATATGAACATGGCGGAAAGCACCACACTGATATTGGTACCTAGCTCTCTCTCGAGTTGTTCCTATCTAGGTATTTGAGTCATCCAGGTTTTCCGAGAACCATCGTGGCTTGACAAATATGAATACGACTCCTAATCTCCGCACATGCATCATCTACCCTACACCGCGCTTTTGGAAGAATGAGACTTACAACTTACCGATCCTACCCGGATTCGGAAGGCGGAACTGCCAAGCGCACCCTGACTTGACGCTGATGTGCAAGAGGTTGTCAATAATATGATTGTGCGGCTCACGACCGCCGGGGTGCTACATTACGCCAGCAACTAGGTGGTCATCTCGACACATCGATACATCTCCTCGTGCCAGGTCGCCAGTATTTCTACTGATAGCGGAATAAATTAGCCGCATCATCATTGTTGCATTCCGCCCCAGCGCCGGTTAGGAGGAACTATAGGGCGCCAGCGCAAGTTGGCAATCTCGATTCCACATCTCCGCGCGGCCGGTTGCTTGATTAGTATACGAAGTACTTAGCTCCAGCGAAGGACTTGCATTTCAGGGTCTCCTTAGGGGTACGCGGCCTACGCAGCCTGTGCGGCATATGTAGCCGTCCAGAACCATCTACTTACCTATTCTCCTACCTACTAGTGAAGGGAACATGTAGGTATGCTGCGTACCTACCTAGGTAGTACGTACACAAGACACGATTCTACAGAGCAAAGGTCCGAAAACAAATGCGACAGTAAAGCCGTCTCCATTGCCAATTGGCCACGCTCTCTCGGCTCCTGTCCGGCGTCGCTTGAGGCCGCCAGCCAGGGCCCAGAAGCAAAAATCAAAATTGCAAAGCACTCTCGAGGCTGGAGCGGAATTTTCCTGACGCCATCGCAACTCGACTCAAAAAGAAAAAGTTGACTGGTCCCAGTGAGGCTTGAACTCACGGCCTTCGCATTGACTGACATTACAGGCTTACCATAATATTAGTACGACGCTCTAACCAACTGAGCTATGGGACCAATGCTATATCCACATGGAAGCCGTCGGCCGGATCTACACTATCACCCGGCATTCCCGCGTCAACCAACTTCTTGACACTAAGCAGAGGAATGTTTATTTTAAAAAGAATTGTGCTGCTCCCTCCGGCAGAGCGACTTTGCCGAAAGTCGAAAATCGCGATATTCCATACACCGGAGGTTCCTCTAGTTAGCTACGACTACCTAGGATATCTCGTCATTAGGACACACAACCTCCGCTATAATGTACTGGGACTGCCAATTGGAAAGACTAGGTATCCCCGCGGTGTCGGTGTCGATTTGGCGCCGCCGCTACTCGTACGACGTACGGGTTTGGATACCTATTAATACTTCCACTCAAATGACAATTAACCGCAACTGCTTGTTCTAACTGTCCCTTTGGACTGATTTGAGCGTGTCGACTAGCTATGTCTGGCTAGCACCTCGTCAAGCGGTTCGGATGCTTGTGGTAGTGGCAGTATCTAGGGTAGCTCGTATCCTTCAACTCCGCGACTGGCAACTCCGCGGCCGGCGTCACCGGAGTGTTACGAGTAGGTAGCTGGTGACAAGACGCCGGATAATTCGGCCCTGTGCTACCGGTACATAATGTACACCCCGACGAGGCCGCGCTTGAGGCGCCACCATCAACGCACTAACGACCAGCTTTGGCAGACTTGCGAGCCCCCGGATGCCATTTGCCGCCCGACGATCATTTTGTCGTCACTCCGACGCCATAGCTAGCGGCAGATCCGTGTCTTAGCCTCCGTCTTCGGTGTTGAGAATGTCAGCCAGTTTTATTGGATCCTACCTCGAATACGTGTATGTTCATTGTGCCTCTGGCTGGCGAGAAGATATCATTTGTGCCTTGATGATCCCAACGACAAGGGAACATCCTCCTCCCCCCTTTTCTCTAGAGATGAGTAGAAGCGGAGTCAAGGAAGCGAAGGCAACTTGCCTGTGAATTCCCTGAGATTATGGCGTCTAAGCATATACAGCATCTTCGCCAACTAAGTTCCTCAGTTCGTAGATATAGACCGATAGTGAATACAAAGCAATGTAATAGCATCAAAGTGCACAAATCTCCACGAGCGAGGCTTGAACAAAACCGCCTACACCATGCTACCAAGTCTTGTGACCAGCACGAACGAGTTGGCCGAACCAACACCTGTTTCTCACTCGTGTATACATCCCAGATGCTTCATATCATCAACCAAAAGCGTCCGGATATCGAATACCAACAAACATAGCCAAGTGTAGGCCCAGCTAAACAAGACTCTCACAAGTGTAAACAAGCATCAAGGCCTCAGCGTACAACACCGCATATAGATCCCTCCGCAAAAGCGAATCTCAGACCAAACCTCCCCAGCGGCAACAACGCTCGCAGATAGACAGCAAGCAGGAAACCGTAACTGTAGAAGTAGTAGCCAATACTCCAAATAAACAAAAAGGGGAACTTCTGGAGTTATTCGGTAGGTAACACGATGCGCACAACAGCAGACAAGAAACCAATCCAAACCCAGGGAAAAGTAATCACCGTCGAAACACGGCGAAGTACGGACGTATAGGGACCGGAGTAAGTCTAGCAATGCAAAGACCATAGTAAATTCCAGAAGACATGATACCCAATTTGAGTATCCAAACCCAATCCCAAGCACAGTCCAGAAAACCCATAACCCATATTTCTATAGTACAACCATAAACAAACAAAGCACAACCATAAAACCAAAACATAACCATAAAACACGCAACCCAGAATAAAAAAGGTCAAGGTATAAACAAATCAAATAACACATCCAGTAACATAACCAGGATCCCAGATTCCGATCTCGATCGTGATTCCGCGTTGGATGATGGACGCACTCGCGCTCACTCTCTCTTTCACCTCTTTCACACACACGCACACACAAAGAGAGAGAGAAAGAAAGACAAAAAAGACAACAACCCAAACAAATCCAACCGAACAAACCTTGAGAAGCTCCAAACACGGCATCACCAAACCCAACCACCCTAAAGCAAAAACACACCATCTACAGACTACAAGTCAGCAGAGTAACAATGCAAGATGCAAGTCACAATGCAAGACACAAGTCACAACTAGGCAAAGTAACCTAGCAAGCACCAAGACAGAGCACCTCAAGCACAGACACATCACAAATGAAGGCACAGCCAGTAAAGCATATATCGGTTCTCCGCTGTGTTATTATAGCAGATACTAGGTAACTATTCAGTGTCAAAGCAGCCATGTACGTAGCTCGCTATGGGAGGTAGCCTCTGCCATGAGTCCGCATCGAAACTCACACTGCTCACGAGGATACTGCTAGAATAGGTAGGTCCGCACGTATGCTCTCGGACTAGGTAGTTAAGTCAGTGCTGTCCGTGTCGAGGTACCTAGCTGCCGCCCACTCATTCCCTCACGGGCAGCACATTCGGTTCTCGATATCATCGCTGCAGGCCCTCCTGCTCATAAGCACTATATCTAGACCGGAAACCCTGAGAGGTCAGCATGGTATCTCAACCACCGGAACGCGCCAAGGCCGGTCAATGCCCAATGACGCCACGCGACCAAGATGAACAGGGCCGGGTAGCTAGATGTGGTAGGATGCTTATTATAGGTAGAGTGAAGAGCCGTTCCGGCTGCTTGAATGCATTAGCCAACGAAACGTTGCAGAACACACTTCATTTTTCTGGCTTTTCCGCGTTTCTTTTCATGCGACGCAAATGCGCCTCTTCTAACAAACGTGTGCCCAGGCTTCTCGGGGTATCACTGAGGTGGTAGCTATCCGACGGGTCTACGCCGCTTCGACCATCAACACTTCCGACGAACATGCCGATATCGCCCATCTCAGCCGCCTTCTTGTACAGCTCCTCGTCACGGATTACGCCTATTATGAAAGGCTTCCCCATGTACGAGCCGGACGAACCAGACTGCTTGGAAACCGATGGTGCGGGTGATGTAAGGGGTGGATTTGCAGGCTTGGCAATGGCTATACCGGGCGATGCGGAGGACAGGAGGCCGGACAGCATCCCAGTCGAGCTGCCTTTTGCAGATACAACGTGCTCCTCCACTTCGAAATCCTCCTCCAAATACTTAGAAGTTATCCCCGCAGCTTTATATGATGATCCCAATTCTTCATCAAATCCAAACATGTCCTCATCGGACCCTGAAGTCTCTTTAGAACTCGAAATCTCGTAAGGTTGTATAACGGCAGCTCCCTTGGCCAATTTCGGGTTGATAGGAAGCGCTGGCGCCAGTTTAGAAGGTCCCATTTGTTCCGCGTCACGCATAGCCTCATGCGTGGGGAATCCCCCTTCGTTCTTAAAAGAAGCGAGCCGTGGCAATCCGTGTGTGCCGTCAGCCACCCCATCTTTCTCAATAGCGTCGATCTCTTTTGCTTCATTTCTGGACTGTCCGCCGTGTATAGAAAGCGAACTCGTACTGTTCTCTAAAAGCGTGGCTGTAGCCGCTTGAGGGGCTCGAGCCTTTGAGCTGCCCCTCGAACCAAACATAATAAGCCCATCTTCCTCATCCTCATCCTCGTCGTCTAGGTTGCCAACAACAGTCCACTTAGACACGTCCTCCGTCGAGGTTCTCGCTAATGCTCTCAGCCGCTCGGTTGACGATATCTTCTTGGGCCGTGGAGGAGAGTCGCCCAATATAGAGGCTTCCCCGTCGAAGAGAATGTGGCTTATGGGTTGATGGATCGGTATGGTTTGGCATTCTGGCGGTGGGGATGTAGGGAGGGCATGGGCCTGAGCTGGTGTCGGGGGCGAGACGGTCGGTAGGACTTCTTCGCCTTCCACATCAAAACGAACTCGTCGAGGACTTTGAATACCTCTCACGGAACCACTTGAGGACCGACGCAATGCACTTCTGCGTCTATTCGATGCACGATCTTCGGACCCCGGCGTTACTGGGGATGTTAGCGCCGGAAGAGGGGAGATGGGATCCGGCAGCGGGGGGGTGCAGTCCGGCTGGACATGTTGCGAAGGCGGTTCAGTATCGTTGGATTGTGTACTTCGAGGCGTTGCGGGCGATGATGAAGCAGATGAGGCGGACATGGCTCTGTTCGGCTGCACGACCTCGAGCAGAGGAAGGTAGCTTGGCGTGAACAGACCGTGGAGCTCACTGTCACGGCCGTGGTCGGAAGGAGAGCTGGAGACGGCTGAGGTGTGAGGGAGATCTGGGGGTGGCGAGACCCTCCCACTTGGAGCCGATCGGTTGGCGGCAGGACAACCAAGATCTACATGGGCCGTGTGAATCACAAAGTCGGGGCCCAGAGCCGGGTAGTTGCGGAGCTCTTCAGCAATCACCTGCTCGACGCGGGCTGAGATGTGCTCAGGCACATTGTGCAACAGGTGGCGGGAATGGCGCTGGAACTCGTCTGCCAAGCCCTGGCGGTAGTTGCAGACTCTGTAATTGAGTTCCTTGAGCTTGCCCAGGAGCTCCGAAACGAGTCTCGTGGTGTCGTCCATTGTTCCCCAAATGCGCCACGCCGCTACGGGCCAAGCTCGGGAAGACACGGGACAGGCGGACAGGCACAACAATGCTCAGTTGCAAGCAGCCAATGGACGGAACACGGGCATTTCCAGCGGAAGCGTGCTTAGATGCTTTTCGTAAACCGTAAACCGTAAACCGGAACGCCGCACGGGCTCTAATAGTCAAGCTCGGTCTAAAAATAAAACCAAAGAGCCCAGCCCGGAAAAGGCAGGGAGGCAGGGAGGAAGAAGAAATGTGCGAGTATGCGTGGCTTGTCGAGTGCAGACGATAGACGATATGCTGGGAAGAAGCCGGGCCTGGGGGTTGACGGTGAGAGGCGGATGAGGATCTGGCAGCGGGGAGGAATGTCTTGCAAGTTGCAGGTGAGAAGTATGTAGCAAGGTTTGCTGCGTGCTTCCACGGCGCTCTATGAGTGGTTACCTATCGTGGCTGATTATTAAGGTTGGAAGTGGCCGTTCTGACGTCTTGCGCTGGGTTGTGACGTAGCAGGGGCCGCAGAAGGCACAACCGAAAATAAATAAAAATGGACATAAATAAATAAATAAAAAATAAAAAAATGGAAATGGAAAATAAACAAGCAAAGCAGGAACAGAACCAACTGGAACGCCTAGCAGCCAGCAGCAAAACCAGTCAGCAAGGCTGCAGACTACGGATTGAGCATGGCGCAGTTGGCTGGTGGGGGCGGCAACGGTAGCAGCAGGATTCCGTGGCAGCAGCGGTGGTCTGGCTTGTAACGGTGGCAAGCCGTGGTGTCAACCGAGCCGGGCAGGAATGCGATGGTGTCGAGGCCGGCGGTCTTAGGCAGTCTACCTAGCGGTGCGGTGCGCTGTGCGCTGGGGCTGACCAGCAGCCACACAGGCTATACTTATCGGCCAATGTTCTGGAACAGGTACCTGCTGTGCACTAATCTAGAGGGCCGCTGTACCGCGTGTGGGCCCTGAGGGAGTGATACGGCCGCGGCCATTCTAGACCTCGCGGCGAGGGTGTGCGCTGTCCCGAGCATCTGGACAGACCGATTTCACCGGTGCGTTATCACGGTAGGCAGTGTAACCCCCCCATACCTCGCTCTTCCGATCCCATCGCCCTCCCGTTCCTATCACAACCCGGCCGCCACACGCTGCAGTTCACGCTGCACTTGATCTGGGGTTTGCCGGCATTGCGCTACACAATGTATGCCCAGACTCCCCATTGCTGCCAATTGCAATTGCTGGCCACTGATAACGTGCAACTGCCCCTCGAATTGCACACGGAGTGCCGTACATGTACCCCGAGATCCTGTGTGCCCACTGCCTGCAAAGGACCCGGGTGACGTCATGCCCCGATTAGCAAATGGTGTTACCTGCCGGTTCTTCACCACACCATCACGCTACCTAGGTTAGTCCTGCGCAGACGGAAGTATTAATAGGTAGTGTACGGCTGCTTGGTACACCGCAACGGATGGCCCGACGCCAGCAGAGCTACGCAGATTCAATCTACCTCCCGCAGAGGTCCTCAATTGGCGGCTGTTTGCTATTTATACTTCACTTCAACTCCTGACATACAAATCGTAAACCGCAATTCTCAACTGATGGGCAGAGACGTATTTCGTACGTGATGTGCACGCATTAACATTACTGTGTATTAATATACAGTAAATTCACAGTACAGCCGGTGTATGCGGGATGCCTATATGGCACCCCGTCGCATGGACAATCGTTGATTCTTCCCACTCCTACGAGGGAATGTCCGACGCCGGCTAATTCGGCCGATACGCAACACATGCTCATGTCAACCTAACACTTATGTCAGTTAATGAAGTACAGAGCTACGGTTTATTTACTGTAGATGAATCTCTCCAACCAGATACCCTTACCCGTTACAACTCATACATAATAGGGAAGCTTAAACCTACACCAGAAGAGACTGAAATCATACCGTGCTTTACTCAATCCCGAACCTGTCCTGAATCGTCGCCTTACCTATTTGATTCAACATCCTTCGGAAACCATACAGAGCTCCAGTGTACGCGGAAACGGCGTGCGAGCTTTTCACTTCAATATTAGAGTCATAATCGAGGCCTCAGCACTACACAACCAAACGCACCAATCCAAGCAGGAATACATGCTCCAGGTCTCCTACCCATGGGGAAACCGGGAGCCGAACGACTATGCTCGAGAGATCTGCGGCTGTAGAAGTTCTTCCCCCAGGCCTACGCGCCCAAATAGCGTCGAATCGTTATGTCCTGGTCACCCATAGGGATTTACCTACCAGTGAACCAGAATCAAGAGAACCGGGACGCTACACTACTCAAGTAGACCCAGACATGATTCACAAGGCAAAACCCGTCCCCTATACTTGCGTAGATGTGTATGACAGGGATAGCCCCCAAGACATAGTTTCATGAGCTTTTGAACGGACTAGCATTATTATTCTTGAGATTCTATAGTTCCCGGAATTTTAGTCTAGTGTACGTCAACTCCGTTCGGGAATTATCTAGGCTGCTGTAGGGATTACAGAATAAGCAGGGCAGCAGACGCAGCCGACGAAAGTTGCGGATATACCACCGCGGCTCACGGTTCGGCAGCATTTTGTTGGATTTCCGTTGACCGCTGTTGAAGATGAAGGCAACCATGTGTGTTGGACGGGGTTTAGCGCAACGGGAAGGTCAAGTTAAAACGCAAACACTTGGTCCTCTAATTTGCTCACGGGCCGAGCTTTCTGGAAGCCGAGGCTTTCAGTCGCCTTCTTGAGGCCACTGATCATCGGGGGTGGGCCGCAGAGCAGGATTTTGACATCCGGGGCGGGTTTCGGAAGCCATTTCTGCGTATACCGTCAGTTTATTGTCGATATGGGAATGCACGAGACAAGCAAGCAAGCACTTACGGTCACCATGTCGGCAGTAACGTATCCAACTCCGCCGGTCCATCCCTCAGGCGGCTTGTCAAGGACATAGTGGACTCGGAACCCTGAGTCTGACTTGGCCAGCTGATCAAGATCCTCCTTGAGGAGGATATCCTGAGGCGAAACGTTGGCGAAGATGAGGTCGACCTGGGTCTTGTCACCGGTAGGCCGACCACGGATAATGGCCCGAACGACCTGTAGCATGGGTGTGATACCAGTACCGCCGGCAACCATTCCAAAATGGCGAACCATGTTGGGTGTATAGACGAAAGCGCCCTTGGGACCCCGAACCTTGATGGTTTGTCCAACTGCCAAGGAGGCCAGATGCTTTGAGATATTGCCGGTAGGATAAGACTTGATAAGTAGATCAAAATAACCGGGTTGGTGGTCGCCAGAAATCGGGGTGTACGAGCGCACTATTTCCTTGCTCGTCCCATCGTCTTGCTTGATGTCGGCGCCGATAGAAATGTGCTGACCGATCGGTAGACCGAGAATATCACTTGGGGTGGGCAGCTTGAACCGGTAGCTGGATCTAGTCAGTATGCATTAAAAGCGAGATATCGCGACTGGGCAATGACTGACATGGCGACGTTGTGAGAAATGATGGTCTTTTCCTTGAGCTCGAACTCTTGGAAAGTATCGGGCTTCAGCACCTTCTTGGGCTCTGCGGGAGGTGTCAGTTGAATGCATCGGCAGGCGTGTAGGGTCGAAATAGAGCTTACGCGACATGGTGAACTTCCAGGCACTCAGCAGAAGGGCGAGGACAGCTGCATAGGGAACCCATTCTTTCTTCACTATGAAGGTGCCGAAGACCAGGAGACCCGCGGGGATATAAATCCCGTCGACATATTTCTTTGCGGTCAAGGGGGTGTCCGCCATGGTAAGGCCGGGGCGGGAGACGCGAGATCGAACTAAGGCGACACAAATGACTGTCAACTAGGTGCGAGACAGCCCGTCAATCGCGCTCTGTTGTTGACCTACCTAGGCACACTGCGCGTGTAGACTCGAGAATCAACAAATACCTGAGGCAGGCAGCGTAGCTCGGCTGGCCTCCTTTCAGGCCGAGTCGGGTGGGTACCGGTAGACGACAGTTCGATGGCGGTCAAGGGAAAGAGTGTGCTTATATTCCGGATGGTTCGATACGGGTAACATGCTTACGCGGATGCATATCGATAGAGGAGCTCCGATACAGGTAGTGCGTATACATGAGTTACTTTTATATACAAGTGCATGCGATTGAACACTGGTCATAATTATGCGCAGAATAATGTGTCTACATGTATTTCTTTGTATATGATGCCCCTCCTTTTCAGTGAGACCCGGCACCTATAGTAGAATCTCTATAGTGGGAAATTCAGCGGACCTAGAAGCACAGTTGCCATTCCAGAAGGGCAGGAAAGAAGCTTTCCGAGACTCCCGCGCACTTCCGGGTTACTATGCATGCAAGATGCCTTCCAAGGTTGTAGTGTAATTTATCTATCTACTACGGACTACTTGTGCTTGGTGTGGTCACTGGTGGCGTCCCCCCGATCGTCAGCTCTGCACCACATTTCCCCAGGGAGGTCCGAGGGCTTTTGCCTCCGGCGGCAATAAACCAACAAGCTTACCGAAATCAAGAAGCCTTCCAGCCTTGTTTATTGGCAGATAGTTATCTTCTATCTAGACATAAGTTAGATTCCGGATGGTTTTTACACATACCTGCTACAATTGGGTGCGTTTACGTACTTTACTTATCACAAAGAACAAAATTGTTGAACTCCTTCTAACCATTGAATAGGTAATACCTATGTGCACCCCCTAGACGCCTGATAGCCTATAGGCTAGGGACCGGTCATTTCAGCCCTCCCAATTGCTTTAGGCTGGACTCTTACATCTCACCACCATCTCCGAAAGCCGGCACAGTTCCCGCTTCCTTAAGTCACCAAACCTAGACTCAATCAAGCCTGTCGGCAACCCCTGTGCCACTTTTAACCAGATCTGAACATTGAGATACATTGAAATGGGTGACCTACAAATTTCACCATCAGCGGAAAATTCGCCATTTCCCCTGACCGAGGTGGACAATTACGTTTTGTCTTTGACGGATGATGAGTTTCAGTATCATGACTGGGAAGGCTTGAAAAACATTATTGGTATGTCGAACTATCTCTTTCGAATGGGATATTCCACAGCTCACGCATAAGTATTAGGTCAAAATGATCTCGGAGTCTTAAAGCGGAAGCCTTCTGATCTGCGACGGTATATGACATGGACTGCCGAAACCAAGGCCAAGTACGGATCTATGACCAACTATCTTCTTGTTCATCGCTTGCCTCGAGCTTGGGGATTGCCTCCTTTCACGCCAGCTTCATCCATCCCCTTTGATGACAAGTCGGACTATTGCGTCCTCATTAACGATTGGCCTTACGGCCTGACACCCGATATCACCCATATTGTTGTATGGTCAAGAACTATCATCAATACTGACCCAGAGACTGGCGACATGACAGCTGAGTCTCGCCAGATTGTGTCGAACTTTGTCAAAAGATTCTTTGTTGACAAGCTTGGTCCGCGAGGAGAAACCCAAGTTCTGTGGTTCAAGAACTGGGTTGCATTGCAAAGCGTTCGCACTCTTGAGCATATCCACGTTCTGGTAAAGGACGCGAGCAAAGAACTCCTCGCGGAATGGACACGGAAGCCGGATGACCTTAAGCTGGAGGGCTAAGTAATAGCACATCAGGCCAGGGTCATGAATGCACTCCAAGTCTCTTGTAATTGCTTCAGCCGTAATTGTGGCGTGCGGAGGGAAGATATTAAGCAGCTCGCCTCTGTTTCCGGTTCCCAGTCACTTGAGCACCACTACCTTGCTGCTGCTGTTGTGGTTGCTGGAGCCCTGCCATACTCCGAGCTACGCCCAGAAGACTGAAGCCCTTGAATGCCCCATATGCTGGTACGACGGACCACAGAAGCCAGCCCCAGTTGCCGAAGAAGACGACCAGGACCACGGATGCCCAGGTAACCCAGATAACATCAAACATGTATTCCGTAAGACCAGGCGCAGATAGATCCTCACCAGCCGTCTTCAGCGAGTTGTTGGATGGGTCGTATTTAGGACGGCCGGTTGATTCCAGGACAAGTTCGCAGATGAAGCTAGGGATAGAGAAGACCACATAGAGTAAAAGAGATCTTTGTTTGATAATTAAGGTAAAGAGAACGAATAGAGTGTTGACAATAAGTGCGCCGATGTGGAGGTTTCTCAGGGCGGCTGCGTTGGCCCTCGCCCTATCTTTGCGTGCTTTCTGAGCCATCGTGGTTTGATATTCTGGGCTCCTCTCGGTTTGATGCGATTTGCGACATGCAAGGGAAATTCTTGAGGCGGCGAGTATGGGTAGAATCGCCAGCAAAACCGTTCGGGCTTCGGGCTGTTTACAGTAAGTACAGATCTGTGGCTGGAGCAGCAGGGGACAGGATTGAAGCTGACACGGGCCACATCCACGGTACCCACCCATTGGGGCTGGTGCTTTTGTTGCCTAACTGCAGGTGATGCTGCCTGGCCATCGTTTAGGCACTTATTACAGTACACTACAGGCGGTGGTAGGCTCGCTATTTCGCTGGGCACCACGCCGGGTCGGCGCTGCGGTGCCCTGTATTGTTGCTCTGCCAGGGGACGGGGCACCTTCCGGCCAATCAGGCAGGCCCATGGCCCCCCTGTTAGCGTCACTCGTCACTCCACCACAACATGCCAAAATCGTCGAACTGCCCAAGGATAAGCAACTAGCAATTGCCTCTGTTATTGTTGTTGTTGTCGTCGTCCATCCCACCAGCACCCCCTTCGCAATATTATTCGGAGCGCTCTCTTCGGGCCGGGGAGCTGCACTATCTTCGCGACAAACACCACGCTCAGCCCGGTCTATCTAATGGATTCGTCATAGCATATCCCAGGATTGTCTGTTTTCGTCTTTCACGCCCGCCTGTCCATTCAGCAGCAGTTTCTCACAGACATGCCCTTTCACGACCTCCGAGACCCCTTCAGAACGCCATTTCTCGTGCCGCTCCACTAAAGACTCCAAAGCCCTTCCAGAGATATCTCTCGAACTCAGTGCTGCTCCCGTCTAGCTTGCATTAATCGTAATCCTATCGACTTACTCTCAGGAGTCCGCATTCCTCGACATTGGCTGCCGTTTTGGCACGCGGAGCAGTCATTCTACAAGTCGACAAGCATTTTGACCGCGAACGCCCATCATCAATCCCAAGGCTGTGCTTCCGCTAGGCATAGAGCTGGCGGGTCCACGGAACGATCACATGGCTGTTCGACAATAATATCAACACGACCCAGAATACAGCAAACCGACTTTGATTTCCATCATGCCGCCCTCGAGCACCGCCGTTACGGCCCAGCTAAGACAGATGGTGCATTACCACCTCGATCATCATTCATACGATAACGCCCTATTTTTTTCAGAGAGACTAGCTGCGCACGACCCTCGCTCGGGCGAATCTGCATATCTTCTCGCGCTCTGCCATTTTCGATTAGGAGATTATAGATCGGCCTGCGAGGTCAGTAAAGCCGCTGGCTATCGTGGAATCCATCTTAACTGCGCGTATATATTCGCCCAGACGTGCTTGATACTTGAAAGGTATAAAGAGGGTATTACTGCACTTGAAAAGTCTAGGACTCTTTGGTCCCATACGTCGAGCTTCGGAAAACACACGGCAACAGCGAGAGCTCCGGCTCCGGATTCGGCCAGTGTCTTTTGTCTGCTGGGAAAGCTGTACAAGGCATACGATGACAAGAAGAAGGCAATTCTTCATTTCGAAGAGGCGCTGAAGGCTAACCCATTCATGTGGGATGCATTCACCTCCTTGTGCGATATGGGTGTCCACGTACGGGCTCAGAATGTCTTTAAGCTCAATGATGCCTTAATAGACGGGCTAAGTCTTGACCAACCGCCTGGAATACTGGTAGAGCAGAAGGACAACCTCGCAATGAACCCCGTGGAGCCTCTAGTTAAGAAGAGCCATATTCGATCTGCTATCTTTGATGCCGTGGATCCGTTTGACTCCCAACGATCTGGAGCTTCGAATGAAATCCTTCTTGGCAATAACTTTCTAAGCGCGGGGTCTGGAGAGAATGACTTCATGTCCAAAATTCATGCCGCGCGCACTAGGATGGCCGCTGCACCTGAACCCATCTATGAACCGGTTGAATCGCCGTCGGTAGCAAGCATTGATCCAAACTTGTCCAGAGTAGGGTTAGCAGCTGTTGAGCCACCCCAGCCACCCATTCGAAAGACTAGGAATACACAGCAAATAGACCCGGCTGTATTGGATGCGGCCCCTAAAGGAGGATACCGAACAGCTTCAAAAAGAATTCAAAAGGCGCAAGAGGACCATCCGCCAGAATCGAACCCAGTTCCTAAGCCCGCCGTTTCTGGCATTGAACGGAAGAGAACAGTGTCTGGTCAGCCGGTACAACCTAGACAGCCATCTGAAGAACCTCGAAGAAGTGCCAGGATAAATATGGTCCGAGGCACGAACGCAAGGACGAATTCTGGGGCAGCTACGGTAGGCGCAGCAGCATCGAGGGAATTGAAAAAGGCTAGGCCCCAGATTTCCCGGATCGTGCGGCCCAACTCTAGCGGTCCGGGCGTTGGCAGGGCTGTTAGTGGCAACCGCAAACCCCTGGAAGAGCATGGCATGGATCTTGATCAAGCCGAAGCGTCGAGGATCAAGGAGGTACTCCCGCAACCCCCGGCAATAAAATCCGTCGAACCCGACATTGTCAAGATCGAGGAGACACTGAAGTACCTGATTGAATTAATGAAGAAATTCGGCTCCGGATACCTGGCGCTTTCCCAGTACCGGTCGGTGGATGCTTTGGCTGCGTACGCTTCGCTGCCCCGTTCACATCAAGACACTCCTTGGGTGCTGTCTCAAGTTGGGCGAGCACACTACGAGCAGGCATCATATTCCGAAGCAGAGAAATACTATAGAAGGTTGCGGATACTTGCGCCTACACGTCTGGAGGATATGGAAGTCTACTCCACAATCCTCTGGTTCCTCAAGAGAGAGACGGACCTATCCTTCCTGGCCCATGAGTTGCTAGATGCATCTTGGCACTCACCGCAAGCATGGTGTGCCTTGGGCAATGCGTGGTCGCTTGCCCGCGATCATGAACAAGCCTTAAGGTGCTTCAAACGAGCTACCCAACTAAATCCCAAGTTTGCGTATGCGTTTACTTTGCAGGGCCATGAGCATGTCTCCAACGAAGAATACGAGAAAGCGCTTACCGCATATCGATTGGCAATATCGGCAGACCGTCGGCATTATAATGCCTATTATGGTATCGGTCGAGTCTATGAAAAACTCGGCAGCTATGACAAGGCTTACACGCACTTCCACTCTGCATCCATTATCAACCCTACCAACGCCGTTCTGATTTGCTGTATTGGAAACGTCCTGGAGAAGCAGCGCCAGATAGTGCAGGCGTTGCAGTACTTCAGCAAGGCGACAGAGCTTGCACCGCATGCCGCACAAACGCGGTACAAGAAGGCCAGAGCCTTATTAGCTCTAAACCAGCTCGATGCTGCCCAAAAGGAGCTGGAGGTCCTCAAGACCCTAGCACCGGACGAAGCTACAGTTCACTTCTTGCTCGGCAAATTATATAAAACCTTAAACGACAAGGGCGCCGCTGTCCGGCACTTTACTATTGCATTGAATCTAGATCCGAAGGTTGGTGGAATAAATTCTCATCTCCCCGTTCTCATTCTCATTGTCATGCCTATTCTAACTATTGAAATTAGGCCAGCCAGCAGATTAAAGAGGCTATTGAAAGTCTTGAAGACGACAATAGCTTTGACGATTCTATGATGGCATGACGCGGGACATGGCAGTCCGGCATGGATTTATTTCCAAGCGCAACAGGCCGCGTTGTGATTCTACGGGAACACCGGACGGTCTGTTGTTGCTTTGACTCGGGAAATGCATGCGATGATTTTTGGACTGGTGCTACTGGAACTACATGGGAGGGTCGAACAGCTATTGCAAGGAGTCTGGGTAGGCGGGCATAGGGCGCAATTCAGTCAGAGAGACTTTGCATGAGACGGGCGTTCAGGGCATACTAAGCCATCCACGGACGGCAATACCATCCGGGGACGGGTGCATTTTGTGTATACAATCAGGAAAGGCCGTGCGGAGGTGTACAATACCGGAGTGGCCTTCTCCGGAACCTACTGCTGAGAGCATCGTACAAAGCAAAAATTGCGAGCGAAAGCATTGATGTCAAATGTGGGGATGAATTTGGTGTACCGGGTTTACACTACACTCGGGCACAGGGAGAGAAGAATAATATTGTACCACCGTGAGACATGCGCTCTTCCGACGGATGTTGGCCAGAGTAACTGATCGGTAGAGCGGTAATACATACATAGTGATTCGGTGACATAAGCCATACATGGTGACCAGTTTCCAGGATGTCGTCGTGGAGTCTTGGCGTTGTCTCTCCGAGTATGCCAGGCTTCAGCACATGGACGCGCTACGGTCGACAGCTTCGCGGTAGGTATCCCTTAGGTGGATCTCTGTTGGTGTAATAGGTAGGTATGACGGGACCGTAACTACCGGCTAAACAGGCTGTATACTAGGCCGCGTGTGAAGCCGGATGCCGCGATCGACGCGGTTCCGCGAGCGGGGCTCTGATTTTGGTGTCGAACGTGACTGCCTGGCAACTTGTTGTTGATACCAGCAGGTGCGACGTACGGCATGCAGGTACGAGATCCCACAAATGGGCTGTTTCGGTACGTACCTCAAGTCGTGTGATTGGGACCGTGATTGGGTCGGGGCGTGGCAGCTGCACAGACCGGCCCTCCTGCTGCTCTGGCGGGACAGCACGGGCCATCCAATTCCGCACTAACCTAGCGGAGGTACAAGGTACTTCGTACATGCGATGATCATCCAAAACCACAGCAAAACGCCCCCGGGAAATAGCGTGCCGTTCGCAGGCGCAATCAGGCGTCTTTTGAATTCGGAAATCAGGAGTCGACCCGAATTTTCTGATTGGCTGGAGCATTCTTTCTCTGGGACCAGAGTTACAATCAGCAACTGCCCCCCCAGATTAGCACTTAAAAATCCACCCATCCCGTCGCCCACTCTCTACCTACCCTTTCTCCCCTCTCCATTTCATTTCCTTTCATCCCCAGACTTCCACACTGCATCAACACAGCACGGAACATCCAACTTCATCAACAAACAACATCCATTTCCATCTCTAAGCTTACTATTTAAACATCAATCAAGATGACTGGACGTAAGTGCATTTCTATTTATGTCGTGCAGCCGTCTCGCTATCGCGCGATTGGCATCCCATCTATCTCACGGTTGTGGGTCCATCATACCCATGCACCACAACGCGTCACTTCATCGCGTCGTATCATCAAGCCTTCACACCCCACCCTCGACTACATACTCTCGATGACTCGAACAGAACATGCACTAACGAATCCCAACAGGCGGCAAAGGTGGCAAGGGTCTCGGAAAGGGCGGTGCCAAGCGCCACCGCAAGATTCTCCGTGACAACATCCAAGGCATCACCAAGCCTGCTATCCGACGTCTCGCCCGCCGTGGCGGTGTCAAGCGTATCTCTGCTAGTAAGTCCCTCGCTTCATACGGAGCCTTTGGATGAATGTCGCTAACGCTGCACTACAGTGATCTACGAAGAGACCCGCGGTGTCCTCAAGTCCTTCCTCGAGGGTGTCATCAGAGATGCCGTCACCTACACTGAGCACGCGAAGCGCAAGACGGTGACGTCGCTCGACGTCGTCTACGCCTTGAAGCGACAGGGCCGCACCCTCTACGGTTTCGGAGGTTAAATCTACGGGATGGAGTTTCGTCCGGTCTACATGGGCGTCTTTTTCCCATCTTTTTTTCCTGTCTACGAACTACTGAGCTTGGCATGGAAGGAGGTGGCGTAAGGCGTGTCCCTGGACGATGGGGCTCGTTGGTTTCGGGTATTTTATCTGTACGGGTCTGGCATGACATACAGCATTGTGCGATCGTAGGCGTTGGTGGGTTCTGTGGGTTTATTCTGGTCTCTGATGAATTGATTGCCCGTGACGAAAAGGCTTCTTAGAAAGACTATGGGCCTGTGGCGTACTACACTAATAAATGTATGCGTTGCGTTACGCAGTTGAACACGGATGGTCTGAATGTGCCTCGCATGCTTCATTGTGATGTTGTCGTTGTCATTGATTATGATGCCTGTATCTTGAATTTCGTGATGATGCTCGTATTAACCGTGCTGTTGTCATCGTTCTCATTGATGATATCTTGAATCTAATTGGCGATAGGACAAGGTAGCTTCTTGAATTGTGATGTTGTCATTCATCCCATATATTATGATATCTTGAATCTAATAAAAGATGCCCACCCTATCAACTCCAAACGCCCAGCCGGTCCCATGCTTACACGCGTTCCCTTAACCGCATTGCGAAACAGTAGATAACTCCAGAACCCCTCGCCTCGTAGTTCGTTCCAAACATATATATACACCCGCACTATCCAAACCCAGACGAACAGCCGGATACGCACTAGCTGTCACAGATACTTGCGGCCGGCGGCGGCGACGCGCTGTCGGAAGACGGGGCTGCGGATCTCCATGTTGGCGCGGTAGAAGGGGCTCATGACGGCCTTGACCCAGGACTCGTAGACCTCGAGCATGAAGGCGCGGACGGCCTCCTCGGTCTGCGGGCTTGTGGGGTTGGCGGCTATGGCCGAGGTGGAGGATCGTTGGGGGTTGGCGTTGAGCTGGTTCGAGGGGAGGGGGTGTTGGGGTTGTGTTTGGGGGTTGGTGGAGGAGCATGAATTTTACGTTTGTGGGGGTTAGGAAGGTTGAGATGTAGTTGTTGTAGAAGCGGTCTACGCATTTTAGATACCTTTTTTTGTTGGTTTGTTAGTTTTGGGGTTGGGTTGGGTTGGGGTTGGGGTTTGGGTTGGTGAGTATGGGATGGGATGGGATGGGATGAGAGGGGGGAGTGGGATGGGTTGCGCACATTTGTCCTGTTCCCCATTGGATCTCCTCTACTATGTCGAGGCTGCTGTGCACGACGAACTGGTTCATGTGGCGCGCGTTCTCTGGGAACCTGGCTTGGCCGTCGCCGCCGGCCTTGGAGGTGCCGAATTCGTGCTCGAAGAGCGGGTTGTCTTGGGTTCCTACTATTACGAAGTAGTAGGACATTGTTATGGTTGGGGTGGGTTGCGCTTTGGGTTGGCGGTTTGGAGCTTGGGGTGGAGTTGGTGTTTTGGCGTTTGCGTATCGATTTGGTTTATGTTTGCGAGGTTGCTTTGCTTTTTGGGATTGAATTGTCTGGGTTGACTTCCTAGTTACGGGAGCTGTCGGCCGCGTCTGTCAGTTAACTAACGGTGCAGCCTATCCTCGCCCCTGGGTACGCTGAGTACTCTGCCCAATCGCGGGCCGGGTTCGCCGGCTGGCAGATGCTCTGGCAGGTGGCAGGGCGCATTGCATTTTCAGCTGATGCAGCCCCACCATCCCGCCGTCAAACGACCCGTTAATAACTTCATCCCTGCTCCAGCAGTCCACTCGGCAGTATCCTATTTCTACTGGCTGCGAGACGGTGATCACACCCATATAATAACAACAGCACACGACCACCTTCGCCGCCGCTTCCCAACCTCCGGTCATGCCGCGAGAGGCCGAGCCTTCTCTCAACGAGCGGGCGTTCGTAGTCCACGCCTTGCAAGAAGGCCTACGCGTCGACGGCCGCGCCTTCGATCAGTTCCGCAAGCTCGACCTCAGGTTTGGCGATCAGTATGGAGTTGCCGACGTATCTTTGGGAAAGACGAGGCAAGACATCCTTTCTTCTGCCAATTGGCGACTTACAATTTGCAGCCAGTTAACCGTGCTTTCATATACACAGAGTCTTCGCCAAGGTATCAGCCGAAGTGACCACGCCATATCCAGATCGGCCCTTCGACGGCATCTTCACCATCACCACCGAGCTCAGCCCCATGGCCTCCCCAGCGTTCGAAGTAAATCGGCCGACGGAAACCGAAGTCCTCTTGTCGAGGTTAATAGAGAAGACCGTGCGTCGATCCAACGCCCTCGATCTCGAGTCCTTGTGTCTCATCGCCGGACAAAAGTGCTGGTCCGTACGGGCGGACCTCCACGTCCTCTCGCACGACGGCAACCTGATCGACGCGGCCTGCCTAGCCGTAGTGGCTGCCCTGCGCCACTTTAGAAAACCAGACACGAGCATGGACGGACATGCCGTGACTATTTACACGCCGGCGGAGCGGGCGCCGGTGCCGCTTAGCTGGCTGCACTCGCCCTTCTGCGTCACGTTTAGCTTCTTCGGCGAGGACGCGGAAATCATGCTGGTGGACGCTACTTGGCTGGAGGAACAAATGCGGACGAGCAGCTGCACCATCAGTCTCAACAAGTACGGAGAAATCTGCCAGGTCGCAAAGCTGGGTGGCGCGCCGGTGGAGGCCATGTCCTTGGTGCAATGCGCGAGCGCCGCTATCGCCAAAGTGAAGGAGTTCTCGGCACTGGTGGATCGGAAACTAGCCGAGGATTTCCAGAGAAGAGACCAGGGAGGACTGATGGCGGAACTATCTGCCGAGAACGAGAGGTAGCATATCATATCATGTGCGTGGTTGCTATGGATTCGATAATGCACAAACGAAAAAAGACAAACAAGAACAAAAGCGAAGCAAAAGATAAAGATAAAGATACCCGTGATGGAGAAGCCAAGTGCCATAGATGCTTCTTTTCTATAACGTACAGTTACATCCCGAACGCCTGTTGCCCCATGCCGCTGTATGCAAGCCCCAAAACACTTCCGAATCCGATTTGACGAAACGAGCAGCGCGTGATATGCTCTCTCTCCCGCTCTACAACCCCCGCCGTCTATCTACCTCATGACGGGTGGCCTTGACTCCTTGTTCCATTTCACCCGGGACCTAACCCAGTCGACAGCTTCCCGCACGCCGGTGCCCGTCAGCGCGCTGACGGGAAGCACGCGCGAATCGCGGATACTGGAAGCCTTGTCGCCCTCAAAGACCTTCTTGACAAGCCCCTCCTTGATGCGGACGACCTCGACGCAGTCCTCGCGGTCCTGCTTGTTGGCCAGGATGAGCAGCGGCACGCCCTCGGTCTCGGAGTTCTGCAGCACGTCCTCGAGCACGAGGCGGCACTCGTCGAGGCGGCCGGAGCTGTCGTGCTCGAGGTTGCCGTCGCCGATGTCGGTGCTGTCGATGATGAAGACGATGGCGTGGCAGCTTGCGTAGTAGCTCTGCCACAGCTTGCGCAGGCTCAGCTGGCCGCCGACGTCCCAGATCTTTAGGTACATGTCGGGCAGGGTGAGGGTCGAGACGTTCTGGCCGACGGTGGGGACGGTCTTGAGTTTCGGGTCCGGGTGCTCGGGCAGGAAGAGGGATTTCGTCTGTTCATGGAAGGTAGTCTTGCCGGCGTTGTCTAGGCCTAGGAGGATTACGGAGTATTCTGTTTCGCGGGTTCGAGTCGCGTGTTAGGTTTAGAAGATTCTTTATGCTAGATGTAGCGGTTTGGCATGGGTTCGTGAGAATGCGATGGCGCGACTGACCTTCTTTGCTGGTTGCTAGCCGGTATAGGCCTTTTGCTAAATGGTACATTGCTTGCTGATTTGTAGGGCGGTCTACCCAGGTAGACCGCGGGGAGAAACACGAGGTGAATTCGTTAATGGGCCGGGCTTGCAGGATTCGGCAGTCTTTGATGCGGTCTTTCGTTTACTATGAGGTTCTTTGTGTGCGTCTGCTATGTAGGTATGAATAACTATGTGGGTGATGGTGGTATTTGGTTTGAGGCCGTAGGCATTTGTAGGTAGCGGATTGAATGGCGACGGCGGGACGACGTTGGAGGGGCAGCAGCGGCATACATACGTGCCGGCCGGTACCACGTCTTTACCCTTTACTCGGCCAGTTGACGTCCGCGAGTACATTGACAAGGGCCTGGGTGGCCCAGCAATGTGGTGAGGCTAACGACCTGGGTAAGGGCGTTAACAAGCGGATCACTTGGTTATGTGGTCCGTGCGTCTACCTACACTCTTCAATGGCTCTTATAGTGAAGAGATCAATCCGATAGGTGGATGTCAAGGACTTTCTTTGACCTGTGGTGTTAACAGTTGGCAGGTAGAGCAAAGCTAAGCATGATGTCGGTGTCTTAACCGCCATGAGCATTGGAGGCAGGCGAGATAACGCCTGTCTGCCTTGATACTACTAGGGAGTCCTAGAGCATGCCTGGATAAATGCCTTGCTAACGCCGGAAGAACAACAAGCACCACGTTCACCCGTTTCGAAAACAATGCGAGGCAGAAGCTATGCATTGCTGCTTGAACGACCTGTCCAAGGCCTGTGGACCCGGCTAACATAATCGCAGCCTACTGGTGCTTGTGTCATCTGAGTCCTATTTATTTACAATATGTCGCTGGATTGTCATATTGGAACGGGCCTCGAGATGCATATTGATTCCGGATCCCCCTTTAACTATGTGGAGCGATAAAAGACTAATGATTGACATCATGTCACTCCGGGAGTCGTACGAGAAGCAGGAGATATCAGAGTTATGCTGGATCGATGGTAGCGATAACGCAGCTGATGCTTTCACAAAGAAGATACTGAACATGGCCCTGAACACCCTTGTACGGACAAACAAACTACATAATGAACCCGTGTCGAGGCAGTTGTAGGAAGAGCCCATAGGAGACTAGCACGTCACATGACACGGAAAGGAAACACGATGAGAAAACGAAACATTGTACGAAGGAGAGAAGGGGTAACGCAACCTTCATTTAACCTGGAAAAAAGGCACGATAAGAAAACGAAACATCGTGCGAAAGGGAGAAAAGTATTGAGTGCAGCGAAGAGGGTTTCTAAGGGGGGATCCTCTAGTAACTTTCTTTCAGAAACTTTCATTCATCAATTGTGTTCCCCAAACCCTCCGTACGATAGATCCCGAACCACCTACCACCTGCTGGCGATGAGAATTAACCTTCTCGTCGGATAATTCGTGCGACGAGGTGTTCGATGTCATCGCTCGGGCCAAGGCGGAATTTTATGTCGCGCGATGGCAATGCTGCAACGGCAGGCGTGGTAGGAGCGGCGGCAGTAGAGGACTCAGCTAGCTCCCCGTTTTTGTCGTCGTCAAGCTCGCCTTTTAGTCTGGCCAAAGCCAAGGAAGCACGAACAGCCGCATGGGAGTTGCGGATCCCCTAGAATGTGGTCAGAGTGATCGATCAGGGTACGCTAAACCAACCTAACTTACAGATCGAGAGGGCCGGAGATCCTGCTGTAGCAGTTGTACAAGCCGCATTCTAAACGGGCGCACGCTGCGAGTCAAGCGGTTACTCGCAAAAAGTGGCCTGAGGCGGCCGGCCATATGAGGTGGCTAGGACGTCAAGGCTCATTTTGATCTGAAGTTATGTTCCTAGGTCCACCCGTAACAGACTTTTGGCTCACCGAAGCTGGGCAAGAGCTGCGAGAGCCACCGCTTATTCCCTGCGAGATGTCCTGTTGATGGAAAAACGGTGAGCTGTGCGAATACGGATGGAAGATAACTCGGCTCGCAAGCCTGGCCGACCGATATGCAACTCAATCATGAACGACCAGAGTTCGTATCAGGAACCACTTTTTGAGGTGTTGACAAATCTGCACTGGGTTTTTTATACCCGTGCCATCGCACCAACTCCAGTTTGGGTTCTCTTCGATAAAGAGGTGCGTGATGGGAGCGCTACTGTCCTCGAGTATTTCAATTGCCTTGTAGTTATGGCATTCCAGCATACAATTTACCCTGTCGGATAAATCTTCTGCGGCACTCAAGTGTTGTGGGTTCCCGTCGACAACGACTAGGTCCGGCACTACCCAGTTCCTAATAAACAGCAGTGATCGCGGCGTTGCCGGTAATAGCTGCTAGTGTGCGCTCTGTGCACAGAGAAGGAAGTTCGAGCACGTAATATGACCCTCGCGGCGGGCTATCATTTTCGACCAGGACACCTGTGGTAAGGCAAGGTGATCTGGGGAGAGGGTGTGACAGAGGGTACAGTTGCGTCCATTGGGAACATATGCCATATATACCACCATAGAATAGGCCCCCTCGGTTGAGGCGGACTGACGACTTGGCTGGCTGGGGCATCCAGTCTCATAATTCTCTGTACTACACTTTACTCTGGCAGTAGTCTTCTGAAAACCGACGCTGCGCAGGAATTGATCTTGTCGCCATCGTACCTTGCGTCTCTTGGGCATTTCCTCAGTGTTAGATCTAGTCGAGCTCTGGGGCTGGTCGATGACGCCAATGGCAAAGCTGATACTCGTGATGTAGCTAACTAAATAGCGCAATGGAATTATGGTTCCCTTCGAGTGCCGAAATCTATGCCACTGGGCCAACCAGGCTCGGAACTGTGACGGAGAATAAAAGGTCAACGGTAACACCTCCTAACGATTGAGATTCAGTTTGCCCATGGTACGTGTTGGACGGCTCAATGAATCAGGGCCCGCGCCGTTTAACAAATGTTTGTGTTCAAGAGCCTGGGTTCGCAGGGGCCTTTCCATACGCGAACATGGCAGATAAAAGGAGCCACGCAAAAGTCACTGTGGCGAACGTGGTGGTCGGCGAGTCTGCTCAGAGCCACCTAATCTTGGAGGTGCCCGCTCAGGCAGATCCATGTTGAACTGGTCAATCGAGTGCAGTAAGTCGAACCGACAACGAAGAGGATGTAGAACGCAGTGGCATGATGAGATTTCGACTGTGCCTTGAAGCTGCCGACTGGGTTGGCTACACAAGGGATAGGTTGGATAGGCCACCTGGCCCTGACAGCTCTACACAGCCTCACAGGTGCTGTATATGTGGTTATGTAGTTGGGGTTGTGGTGAGAGTGGTAGGCAGGTAGACCGTAGGTGTACTTCGTAGGAAGACCTGAAAGGGCGTGCCCGGTGTGGACCTCGGGAGGTGCTACCTATCCGCGCCTGTCCGCGCAGGGCTCGGCCCGGTTCGGACTGCGAACTCTTGACGGCCCGCAAAGTAGATGCAGCACAGCGGGTACCTTGTAGCTACCTACGAGTACCCCGTACGTCCGTAAAACGCCGAGGTACTTCATAGGTAGCTGCTGTTAGGTCCCTGACAGGTGCCCACCAGCGCCTAGAACTCCACCGCAGGCTGCATTAGTTAGGCGAACAAGCTTGACACCTCCATCCGCGTGGAATGGACGTGTTCGACTTCTTGTTTCTACCCAAGATCGAATCTCTTCTCACTTCTCACTTCTTACTTCAGCAATTCTCCACAACCCACCGCGACCAACTAAATATGCACTTCTGTTATATCTGACCTCGCATGTCCGCCTCATTCCTTTATCCCATCTGAAAATGCCAAAGATAAAAGCCTATACCCCCGCCTGGCTTTCCAGCCCGTCGCCTGGCCATGATCTCTTCGCGCCCAATCCAGTTGACACCCACAATAGACCTTCCTATGCCTCCATAGCCGCATCTCCTGCCGGTCCCCGCCGGACCCTCGCTAGAAGAGGAACCGAGGTATTTATCGCCGTGGGCAAAGAGATCCGATGGGCCGACTTGGTATACCTTAAGGAGAGATGGCAAGAGAAGGCTGCTCGGGGTGGAGGGGGTGCTCGCGTAAAGCGCGAAGACGATGATGAAGTCGACGACAGCGATATAATTAAGCAATCAGTCGAAACTGGATGCGCTGAAGGTTTCCGGGTTAGCTCGCCCTATATGCTATAGCCAGTGTGACAGCCTAGACTGACTCAGCTTCACAGACGATCAAACCTCCTGCAATCGGCAGTGATATCCGGCAGCTCATCATATCTCCCTATGCTAACTTCATGGCTGTGTTGACTGCCAACACCATCCGTATTATCCTCTTGCCAGACCCGTCGCACCTTACGGCTCCAAGCGTCGATGCGATCAAACCAAAGTCATGGTCCCTTGGCCCTACCATCCACGCCGATGACCGCTCGCCTATCGCCTCTGTGCTATGGCACCCCCTTGGCGTCAACGGCTGCGCGCTAGTGACAGTCACAAAGGATGCTGTCGTGAGAGTGTGGGAGCTATCACAGAAAGACCGCTGGTCGTTTGACACGCCTACTTTAGCTATAGATCTTCAAAAACTTGCCGACGGCACATCGCTAGATCAAAACTTCGCTGCCAGTGAGGTCGGAAACAAAGGTTTCTCCCCAGACTCTTTCGAGATGGATGTGGCGGCAGCATCCTTTGGGGCAAGAGGATCCGGAGGCTGGTCTTCTATGACCTTGTGGATCGCCATGAGTGGAGGAGATGTATATGCCCTATGTCCCTTACTGCCGAGTCAATGGTCTCCCCCGCCAACACTGATTCCCTCACTCTCTATATCCATAGTCGGTAATCTGGCAGCCGTTGAAGATGACCCGAACGTGTCCGAGCAGGCCAAATTATTAGCACAGCAACAACTGGATTGGATGTCTGATCTCGACAATCAAGATCCTCGAGTTATTGATGGCCCGCCCGGAGAACCGCCTACTGAAATCTACACGCGACCTTCACGACCTGGTGTGGTGCCGCGTTTACAGGGGCCATTCGTCCTAGATCTAAGCCCGCAAACTGAAGACGAACCAGACTCCGAGCTGACGGATATACATGTTATTGGTGAGAAGCTTGATACCGGTGACCTCATGTTTGGCGAAGAAGATGAACTGGAGATTGATGACATTGAAAAAGAAGGTCTTTCACTTGCAGTCATCTGCTTGCTTTCGTCTAGCGGCCGGGTCCAAATCTGCTTAGATCTACATGGCACACAAGCCCAGTGGCTACCGCCCCGAACTAAGTCAAAGACGATGGGCCGCCTTGTTGGTTCGCCAACCCTATTGACGTTCTCAACTCTAGACACCCTAGACATCTCGGAGGTGACCGAAGACGCCTGGCCAGTATTCAGTTCCGACGTCACGTCTCGGTATTCATTCTTCATCACGCACTCCTGTAATATAACATATGTCTCTCTGTCACCCTGGGTTTTCCGCCTTGAGAGCGAACTTCAAGGTGATTCGGAAGCAGGCTCAGATTTCAGGATTAACCTCCTCGCCAATGGTCAGGCCTCCACGCGAGAGAGGCTTTACGACGCCCCAGCCAAGGATGTCACGCGGCTGCCATTAAGTGCAGCGGTTGCAATCCGAGATCCTGACCTCGGCTATTTCTTGCTATCCGCCACGCCATTTGAGCCAATTGCTCTGATATTCGATATCCCGGATGATGACTTCGTGCCCGCTCAGTATACTTCACCATCCTTAAGCCAAGATGCTGAGGTTCAACCACTCGAATTCTTCGAGCCCCACCCTGTTTATCAACCATCCCATGCATTTGACGAAAGTTCATCGCTCCCCATGCTCATTGAGAATCTCCGCGCAAGCCGGTATAAGGCTAATATGAATCAAGAAATTCGCCTTTCCCCACTTACTCTACAGCTATTCACCGAGGCTCATAAGCTCCTTAGTGAGGAGACACATAGACTTGGTGTTGCCGCTTCGGAGATATTTCGGCGCTGCGTGAAACTCCAGGATGAGCTGAGACAGCAGATCACGAAAGCGAACGAAGTCAAGGCAAGAATTGAGACTGTCACAGGAGAAGATCAGTGCGAAGAGGGCGAGCAACCAGAGTCGTCGAATACCGAAATCGAGAGACGACTGCAGAGTGCCAGGGAAAGGGGGGAAGCCCTGAACCGGCGATTGGAGAAAATGAGAAAGACGGTCAATAAGGCCACCAGTCGGGAACTCAGTAAGAAAGAGCAGGAGTGGGTCAAGGAGGTTAAGGCTCTTGATGCCGGCATATACGGATCGACGCATACGGCGGACGGGTCAAGTCGGGCCAAGCAGTATGTGGACAGGTACCAGAAGATTATGGAGCTGAAAGAAGAACTTGCCGAAAATGTCCAAGCACTGGAAGCGCCGGCTGGCGAGGAAGAAGAGAATCTAAGCCTCTCGAGGAGCGATTTACGCATTCCACCCGAGCTTAGGCGTGCAAAGGTTAGCCAGGTCAGGAATCTCCTCGAACGAGAGACAGCGTTGGTAGAGGCGGTCAAGTCTCGGCTAGAACGCTTATCAGTTGTTGGGTAGAAGGCACCAGAACCCACAGGTCGATCATTTTGCCCCGGTCAAATTGTATCCTTGTGAAGCGATGATCCAATTCCCGTCAGCACGAGAACGGGATGATTGGTCATCAAGATTGCTTCTATGTGTAAGGTCGGCAATTCGTTTCCAGGTGGTCAGCGCAGAAGTGGCGGTCTCCTACCGCATGCGTCGCCGCATGGAGTTCATGTACACCGTTCTCAGCTGTAGAAAATGTTCGTATGACGCTGCTATACCATTATGTGGCGTCGTGCGGGATGTAGTGCGGCCGACAAGACCTAGCCAGCCATCTTGTAGCCTCGCTACCCCCACCATTACCTACCTAGCATCCCGGTGGAATCTGAGAAACCCTTTGTTTTGCTGTCAGTTGCTAAAGCGCACATCTACAGATATCAAAGACGCGTGAACGGGCGAATGTGCTCTCATTATATCTGCTAACTATCCAGTTACGACGTATGAACGTGCCGTCCTGTTTTATTTTGCGCCGAGACGGGTCTCACCGGCGGTGGAAGGATGAAGATGGAGTTCTACAGAACTCTCAGGGGGGTAAGTACCCCGTACCCGGTTAATTACCGAACCCCAAACTGCTGCCGCCTCACTTTCACTCCAACGTCATGGAGGTAAGCTAATAGATTACGCCGCGATTCACCTATACTTCTGATCCTGCGTCATTTGCATAATGTCGGGTTCCGTAGAACCGAACCCCGTTTCTTTTCCGGTGGCTCCCGTTGTCTCAATATGGACCATCCGATGAGGCTCACTGGCGATAGGCGTTCAAGACAATATTAACTGCTATATGCAAATAGGCAAGTGGGGGTTATCACTTCGGAGTACGCATGTCGTGATGGCTTAGCCTTGGGCCCTGCTGCCCCCATGGGCAGGGGCCGACATTTGTGGAAAATCCTCCAGCTTGGCTTTCGGTAGGTCTCAATTCAGTTTCAAGGGTGTATTTGCGATTTGGGTGAGGCTCGCGTAATACCCTGTTGATTTTCGGTGTTCTGCTTCTATTTTCGAGGCTTCCGGAGTACCTACGTCCTAGAGAGACTGGGCACGGTGAACCTCTTTTTGCGGGATGGATGCCAGCCTTGCAAAACCAACGGTTACCTGTTTTTCTCAGCCGAGTGTTACCTTGCGCATGAGCCTCGATACTATATAAGCTTGGCCTTGGGAAGTTCTAGTCATTGTCATGAAAGCATCTCTGCGCCTCACGTTTTTCTACCCTCGATGATCCTAAACGTCCAACAGTCCCCAAATCCTGCTTACCATTTCCGCCTCGGTCGTGCCATGACTCAATTATCACCCTTGACGGCTCTGTTCTTCGACGCTCGAACGCAAATCATCGGTCAGTCCCCTCGCTCATCTCACGTAAGATCGTGTCGCGTGCTGATTCTGGGGCAATTCCAGATAACTGCGAGTTCCTCATCAAAAAGGATGACATCGTCCAAGTGGTCACCAGCAAAGATCCCACCGGCAATCTGTTCAAAGCGTACGCGGTGCGGTCCAGTGGCGAGAACCGTCAAGCTATACTAGCATCGAAGCCGTGCGAGAGCGCAGAAAAGGCGGTAGAATCTCTCCACACAAAGTCATGCGAGGCCGTTCATAACCACGTCAACGCCAAGGGCTTCTCGGCCCCGCGTGATCCTAAAATTGTGTTTCCCGAGCTCGGTGCGGACGACGGCGATAACGCCTCTGTCATCTCTGATCACTCTGAGATGTCGGTCGGTACCTTTTCTGAAGGATGTAGTTCCGCTGGTGACGAGGAGACGCTACGGCACGCCCCGAGCAACAAAGCGGTCCCGAAGGACGAACCGCAGACGGCTTTGTATCCCCCGGCAAGTGCTTATCCTCGTCGACCGGCGGGACCACCGGCTGCAGTTCAGGACTTCCCGGACTACGTGAACTCAGCATCCCGCGTCGGCCCGCCCCCCGGTTCCCGTCCACCACCGCCCCCTGGACACCCCTTTTGGAACGGCCCGCCGCAAGTATTGCCGCAGGGCAATTCTATGCCCCCGCATCCCGGTCCATTGGGTATGATGGCCGGGCCGCATCCCCCGCGTCCACAGAACGGCATAAACCCGCCATTGCCCCCGCTAAATCCCTTCCGAGCGCAGGCCTCTGCATCGGACATCCCCCCTTTCCCAATAAGACAGGGCCCGCCAAAACCGCCGCAACAGACCCATATCGTCCGCATCGCGGTGAACTGGCTGCGCCACGGGCAGCACCGCATCGTGACGCAGTGCCAGCACACGCGCGAGGCGCTGCAGAACGCGGCGCTGAACGACGTGCGCGCGAACCGGAGCGCGTTTACGGGGGGACGTGGCGATGCTTCGCTGCCGACGGCTCCTCTTCGGGCACATGTGCGGCAGGCGGTGTTTGCTGGCGAGACTTACGACATGCGCTCGTTCCATGAGCAGGATCTTGCGCGGTTGTTTGGGGCTATGGCGGCTGCGGATGATATCCCGCTTTTCGAGGTTGTGGTTGAGGACGTTGAGGATGAAACTTGGGGTAGGCATTGGCGTGATTAGATAATTTTCTTATGTCTTTTTTCTTGAGCGTAGAGAATTTCCTTGAGTTACTCATAGGATTTATTTTCGTTTTTCGCCTCTTATGATTGTGGTTTTCTTTCCCCTTTTTGGAGGGGTTGGGTCTTTGTTGTCTTGATCGTTTTCTTTGGGATTTCTCCTTAAAGGTTAAGACTGCTTTCTTTCCTGCGTTCATTGCGTTGCTAGTTTGGTTTCTTGTGGTTTTACAACTTTGAATTGATTCTTCGACGCCGGAATCTGCTTTTTCTTGCCTTTACCTCGGTACTTGTTTCTTCGTGGTTGATTTCAGTTACCTTGTTTTGTCCTCTTGGTAGTGGTCTTGTCTACTACTACTAGAGGATCAGTAGATTATATACAGTCCTTCTGGTACCTGCCTAAACGATACATAATTTCGTCGCAGGCGGGTTGTCAATAATCTCAATATTCAAGCTTATGGAGCTATGAGATATTACATGGCTTTACCATCTTTCTGATGTGGAAAGGGATGGACGTTTGATTCTCTATGCCCGTTCCGAATCTTCTTTTAAGTTTTCGTGAACTTGAGTGACTTATGGGCTTCGATGTCGTATTCATGAGTAAGGACGGCACTGGTACAAATGATTATGTTCTCCGTGATTAAACGACTCGGGCTCATTGAGTGACCACCTAGAAATTTCAGACTTGCACATTGGCTAGCCAACTCGGCGTTCCATCAATCGAGCAGCCTCAATTAATGGTAGATAGTTGAGCGGACGTAATAAATTTACTTGCCGAGAAATCTAATTTCGCCGACTAAAGGTTAAAACCGTTCGCTGTCACCTCGAAACTGTGACTGACCGACGGTTATGTGCCTCTTTGTAATTATTCCTCGAATACGCTTCTCACCCATCCCGGGCCGGCTGAGTCTTAGGAAAATAGTAAACGAATCCTCTCTTGGCGAGTTGTAACTTGTCAAATTGTTATTTCTCAATGTAATTACAAGCAAAGATCTTGTTCTTTCCCGTTTGTTCTGGTATTATCTTGGCAGCTCCTGTGGCTGGTTACAATTTGTCCACTGTCGACTCGTTGTTTGAGGCACCATGGTCTCCCTCGCTAGTTTATTTCCACGGGGACGGATCTTTGTGTGATACTAAGTGCTGCTCCTTCTGATGGGCGGCTGCTCAGCTTCTCCGATACAGGCTTGAAGTCTTTTGTCTTCTCCATCAGCGCCGTTTGAAGGCAATATCGGCCCCTTCGGCCCCAGGTAGCTTCAAAACCGAACCGGCCCGAGGCAGACGAGCTTGACTGTCACGCTGAAGCATGTATCCTCAGTTGGTGGAGACGGCGCTGGCTTGAATGCGCCCAAGACGGGCTGTTGGACGTCAACCCATTCCAGCCTTCCGATGATATTTTGAGAAGCTTGTTGGCGAACAGTTTCAGCCTCTGTCATCGGCTTTAATTCCATCTTAGTTAGCACGAGCATAAGATACTTCACGATTGTACGAGATGATCGCCGACTGAATTGGTTGGTAAAAGGGTACGATTAGATCGGCCTGATTAGATTAGATTAGATTAGATCAATTGAGGCAGATAAGATAAGATGTCCCCAGGTACATGACGTACGTACCGGCATCCGTACCTGCCTCCGGCCTCTCTTTCCCAAAGTCGTGGTATCAAGGTTATATTTTCCAACACTCTCTCGTTCCTACAAGCTTCATGGTGTAGTGGTAAAAGCGCAAGCACACTACCTAAATACCAGTTCGATCCGCTACGGAGGCGTTCAAGAAAGCGAGTTTAGCTCGAGCTTGTACCAGCGCCCTTCCACCGTCTATCCGTTACCGCTCTGGAAGGTAGACCTCTGGTGGTCGAACAAGCCATAAAGTAAACAAAGCGTTTCTTTCCCCTCCAAAGAGGGTTTTCTTTTGTTTTTTATTTTTTGAAAAAAAAAAGTATAGTAGGTAGTTAGATGACGACCTGGACTGGGCTTCCCGGACGAGAGTCGACTCCAGGGCTGTACCGAGGCTTACTTATGTAATGTGATTACATAACTAGTTCACGCCATCCACCTTAGGCTGGTCCTTAGCCTTCCAGCCAACTGGAACGATCTTGAAAATTCTTTTTTCTCGGTCCGTAGACTCGGCCATCCGCTTCCACATAGCGGATGATTGCGCTGGTGAAAAATAACCATCAGCCCGGTTAGCTCAATCGGTAGAGCGTGAGACTCTTAATCTCAAGGTTGCGGGTGAGTACCACATGCCATACAGAACAGAGAAGAGTCGCTTGTACTAACTGGCAACCTATAGGTTCGA
Source organism: Xylariaceae sp. X802 (assembly GCA_028637635.1). Lineage (NCBI taxonomy): Eukaryota > Fungi > Ascomycota > Sordariomycetes > Xylariales > Xylariaceae > Xylariaceae sp. X802. The sequence goes on from JAJFDH010000032.1 coordinate 414,243, forward strand.
CCCCCGCATCGGGCTCAATTCCTGATGCCTCCCAGGTCCCTGGGAGTAGCAACCATTCTTTTTTCGTTTTTTATGTGTTTTTATTATCTCTTGCCTTTTCCTTGTCTTTTTTCTGCTCTTTTTCATTTTGAGTGTTAGCGCTAAGAGAAAGTGGAAAAAAAACTACACGCCGCGTTGTCCATGTATCTCCCTCACGTCGATGTGAACATCCACTCGCTCGAGAACTTTAATAAGCAGAACAGAACGACATGTCTAAAAGTGATCATCGACATATCAAGCCCGAATTGTCCAAAATAGAATTAGTATCGCGAAGGGGCCTGATTACCAAGTCGACAATCCATGCCGGCTCGACAAACGACCTTGAACGCGAGCGTCTGGCCAGGGCATCACACGCAAGTCTTAATATTCCCGCGCCGTTGGCCTCGCATTGTCACCTTGCCTTGGCTCGCTCCGTTGGTCGACAGATGTCCAGCACTGTTGGTGATATATGCTGAGCACGTCGACGGCATGGCGTGCGCAGTGCAGGGGCCTATGTTAAGGCGAAGCAAGATATCAATCTAGATTAATCCTAGATAATATGATGGATTGAGGGGAGGATGGATGTGTCTCGTTCTGATTTCATTCTGCCTTTCCTTCCTCTTTTGCATTCTTTTTGTCGGCGCCTCTGTTCTTAGGGAAACCTACAGAGGACTTGTCTTGTTCATGCCAGCATGCGGTCGACCGATTGATGTGGTGCAGAGATGGTACCATCACCGCTCTGAAGGCAACATCGATCTACGGCGTGTAGGGATGAATGCGGCGGTGTGTTTTATGGCTGTTGCCCTGATCCTGGAGTCGTCTGTGGAGGTGGTAACTGACGTGTGTCTGATAGTATAAGTTGCACCGTCCCAGGGTCACTTTGCCGGTCGCTTCTTCACGCTGTCACGGGCAACCTCGACTAAGCCCTCTGCGAGCCAGTTTCGGCCCAGTAATGTCTTGCCAACCCTCGGGAGAAAACCGACCAGAATTCAACGCGATAGACACAAATTCCACAGACGTCTTAGTACTCTGAATCAGTTACTGTGTCCGGTACACCGTATAATCTCAAACGTGACACTTCACAGTACCCAATCCTCTCATCCCGACTCAATGCAGTTGAGACTGTGCCGTCACTGGTCAGCCAAGCTAGATAGACTCCTTTTCACCGATATGTGTTGCGTAGGTTTATCCGGCCTCGGAACAGGTGACGCCAATGGTAAAAGGATTCTGGCTTAACACAGTAGCCCATCCTCCTACCAAGCTTCTCCTGCGGTTTTGTCTACGAGAATGTGAATAGGCACATGAGTCTTGTGGACAATGGCCCTACAGACTATCGTGTTGTTGTCATTGTCTCCTAAGAACCAACCCAAATTCCCGTGTACCGAACCCCATATGTGTGTCGTCTCATAACTAATCTGGTGTGTCATGGGGCAGATGTCACGGCAAGAAAGGACGACTACACGTGGTGTCAAGCCGGGTCCTGGGTCTATTGCGCTATGCGGCAAGAATAATGAGCATGGAAACTAGAATAATAAACCGGGGGGTCAGATGGAGACCGTCGCCTTGTCAAGTTGTCATCCGACCTGAATATGACGGGCCATTCACCCAAACCGACGACGGCCTTCTCGTCAATTTTCGGACGGAATTAGGCGCTCACTTTCCAATTACACAAACCAGAGATGCTAGAGCAGGCAGCTTCAATTATTAACTACCTATCATGATATATATAGCGCAGTACCAATGGAGGGTGCTACTGTTAATGTTCCAACCGCCCATCAAATTAAACAGGTAGTCCAAGCGAACACACACGCACGATTGTCCTCGGGCCGTCCAGAGCCGAAGCCACCCCATGAACTGGGGAGGGGAATCCATCCCCCCACCCCCCCGGAACCCCAACCAAAATGGTCGATCCAAGAATTCAACACCCTATTGAGTTCCGGACTCAAATTCACAGCAGCCGCATACGGTTCCGCGTTCTTGCGGACTCAAGTCGCAATAACTGCTCTGACTGCTATCAATGCCGCATAGGAGGCTGCGTCTTGCTCGTGGGCTTTGGTTACAATAACCGCCCCGAAGGATCTATGATTATGGGCGTTGTCCTCCCAATCACGGCCGTTATTCGATGGTCCATCGAGACGTCGCCTAACTGGATTAGGACGACACTGCGTCCCCGTGGGTCCCACAGTTCGTCGGACCGGGACCCCATGGAGCCCATACTTCATCTGACCACGAGAAGTGTCAGTCGAAGTGACCTGAGGTCACCCCCCAAGGTTGGGGGCAGGGTATCGCTCCGTGAACCATCCGTTAGTGCTGTGATATGGTATACATCACGACGCACTCTGGACGGCCACCCTGGCCGATGAGAATGATCCAAGGGATCCTGATCGGACGAGACAACGCCCGTAATGCACTTCTTCTTTTCGACGCGGCTACTTCCCACGCCGTTGCGTGATCTAAGAGAAAGAGATCCTGGTTACGGTATCCAAGCCACCATGGGATAATGGCGGGACTGGAAAGTATGGGGGCCCGAGGGCTTGATTCACAGTCGTTCACATATTGTGTGGCAGTCGCCGGATGTGTCCATTCTATTGCCGCCTCCCGCGGCATGGATCTTTCGGTTCGCCCAACCCGAAGAACCAGCGCGAGGAGCACGCAAGAGTGTGAACTCAAGGTTCGAATCTACCAGTAATACCGGCCACAATGCTTTCTTTGCGGCCTCGGCGACATTGAGCCTGGCCCTTTTCTTTGTTGCTTCTACTGTGTCTTCTGCATATCGTGGATCTTTCGGGTCACCCAACCCGAAGAACCAGCGAGAAGAGCACGCAAGAGTGTGAGCTCAAAAGTTCGACTCTGCTAATAGCATGGCTCCAATATGAGCAGCCGCGGCCGGATTGAGCCGGGCCCTTCGCTTTGTCACTTCAATCGCCGCTGCTACGTTGTGAATATTCCGGGCCGTCGCCCGACCCGAAAACGAGTGCAAAGAGCACGCTTGGAAAAGCATAAGCTCAAACATTCGAATCGCAGGCGATCATTTATCTCGATTTCAAATATGTGGTATGGCTTTGCCACTTCGCTCCAATACGTGAGTGCCTGGACGCGCAGACGGCGGAGCATGGCATGTTTCCGACGGCTTTTCTGATGGCGCAGTAGAATTCGTCTATTTTCTCTTGGTCGGCTGTGAACCGGTTCTGGAACGGGATTCTGTCTTCTGCGACTATTCTTTAGTGAAATGTCTGGAACATGGATTTCTGGCGCTGGATACGTGGGGTCGAGCTGTTATCCTCCACGACAAGATATTCGCCTGCTGGATCGTGGATGTGATAATACAGACTACCGGCATAAAGAGGATCGTGGGTTCCCCTTTCTCTTCGGTGTCGGTGTCGGTGTCAGTGAGAGCAGCGAGGCGTTCTCAAGTGTCTTCTTCATGCCCTTCCAGGGTGAGGGTATAGCGGACTTGGGGAATGAAGTCGCGCTGCCACAGTTCCGCAGAATACGGCACCGGGGCTTTCTGCGGCCTGGGCCAGATTGAGCCGGCCCCCATTCTGGGTCGCTCCACATCATATCGAGGATCATCCGCGCTTGAAATTCACACGACCAAACCACCAGCCAAAATGGCACGCATGCAAGAACTTAAATGATCGATTCTAACACGGCCGAGGCCAGAGTGGCCCGGCTCCTCGCGAATGGCGTTAACCCCGAAGGCGTGGAGGAGATCAACTCCATTGGAATCCCTTCTCTTCTCAGTGATGTTGGTCATCATGGCCTTGAATAGCCTTGCATCACTGCGACGGCAAAAGTCGTGGCGAGTTCCAGTGTAACAATCTGGGATTGGTTACCGGTATACGCCAACCCCGATACCAACGCCCGAATGCCCGTGAAGCAGAGCCGCAGCTCTATCTCGAAGATAGATTGATAGGAGACCCGGCCGGCCCTAAAGTCGGACAACCAACGGATGGGCCGGCCGACCGCGGCGCTTAAAGAGTACGAGATTCTGTTGGCCTGTTGCCTTGCGGTGCCAGCCGGCAAACCGGAGTTTCTCATGTGATCCAACTAACTCGGCGGCAAGACGCACCGCGGCGTCCAAGGGGTCTGCGGCATCCCCACGGCCGCCGGCAGACCGGATCGGTTGCAGGCGAGTCAGCGCCCCCGCGGCGAGGGTATCCCCGGATACCGTACTTCCAGAATCCCGAGAACCGGAAATGCTGACACCCGAGGGTATGGACAACAGGTCTGGCATGGGCAAAGTTCGTTTTCGCCAGGCTTTGACGAATTCGTTCGCCCCTCCGCCCCGCCCCCCCGGATCGCATGGAAGAGGTTCCGGGAGTCTCTTCCGGTGGTATCAATTCCAGTTCCCATGTACCCAAACGGAGCAGCGAACGCAAAATGCGCAGGAGGAAGTTCCTCCCGGCCCCCTTCCGGGCGCCTCAATGTAGATGGGCGGCCTGGGTTGGCACCACAGGCCGGTGTTACTGAAAACCACGAGGTTTTCGACGGCGAATTCTCCATCTTCATGGCATGCTCGAATATATACCGCGCGAGTGCCTGGATCGCTGTGTCGTTGCGTGCTCGGCACCGGCAGTCACGTCCTTGTTTTCTTGTTCCATGGCGGCCTCCCAGCCTCTAGCTTTCTGATCTCATCAGAAAACCTTTCGTTATCGGCGGAGCCTGCTGGTGCAGCTTTCAGCTGCTCGCCGCCAGCATTGGCAATCAATGCCTTTTTCTCTCGCTCCATTGCGGCCTTCTTGGCCTCCAGCTTTCTGATCTCATCAGAAAACCTTTCATTGTCCGCAGAGCCTGCTGGTGCAGCTTTCAGCTGCTCGCCGCCAGCATTGGCAATCAATGCCTTTTTCTCTCGCTCCGTTACGGCCTTCTTGGCCTCCAGTTTTCTGATTTCCTCAGAAAACTTCTCATGCTCGATAGAGCCTGTTGAAGCAGCTCTTAGCTGCTTTTTGGCTCTGTCGCATAGGAGCGATATGGCAGAGCCACCGTCGAATAACCCGCGAAGGCATCCTCTGCCGGCAGGCGTCGAATCGAGCGCGAACGCATTGCATTGTGGCAGCTTTGCCAGCCGCCAGGAGCCCGAAGGCAATAATCCAGCATACGGCGTTCCACCGTGCTGATCCGTCTGTGCACAGGCGCTGTTTACGAACCACGTTCTTCGTAACCCCCGTCTGGCGACAGGAATCCGTGATCGGAAAGGGCCCGAAGGCAATAGTTGGCTGCCGCGACCGGGCTACCTTTGGATCGCCATCGGGATGACGAGCCGGGCCCTGGGGCCAATCTTGCCCTTGAGAATATTGGTTGGGCAAGAGACAATCCAGACCAGGGCTGACGAGAGCCAAAGGTGTGGTGCGTGGGAGAAAGAAAGGTCAGAGGGAGAGAGGGAAGGGAAGGATGGGAAGGGCTTAAGTAGAAAGGGACCATGCCTGGTGCGGGTTATGCCGGCCACTTGCAGATGGCCCCAAGAAGGACCGAAACCCGCCGAGCATCCCTCTGAAGGGTTCATCGACCGACTGGTTCCTGCAAACAACATCGACCGAGGCGCAGAGCCAACGATCAAGTTCGTGACAGTCACGCGTCATGTCCGAATTGGACCCTGTGTCGATCCACGGCGTCGATTCGGAACCCATACTGGGTGCCCACACCCCGAAGGGAATTGACATGCCGGAGCATATCTGTATGGCACCGCAGCCGAGCCGCTTTCGTGCGCGCCGGGTTTGGACTTGCGGCTTATCGCCCGACGCAGGGCCCCCGGACACTACCAGCGTCATGTTATGGTACCCGGCGACATGACGGAAGGGCGCAGAGCGCAATGTTGTCGCATAATTCGCGCAACGCGATGCTCGATTCTCATCCTCGAGTCGAGCTCGCTCCTCTTCTCGGGCTCGATTCTCATTGTCGAGTCGAGCTTTTCGGGCTCGATTCTCCGGAAGGTTTCTTTCCTCTTTTTTTTGTCGGCCGGCACTTCGTCCCCTTGTAAGTGAGTTGACGAAGCAGACAGCCAACCGATTATCCATAATCTTCATGGTATGTAGCATCCTCATGATACCGATCATCTTCGGTACATCCGAAGCGAGCGAACGCCATTCGGCGGTGTACCGGTTCTGGCGCGACGCCACGCGTCGGAAAGAGTCTTGGTAGCTCGACGACCGTCATCAATAGAACAGTTAAGGCTCCCCAACCCCGACAGACGCAGCCCTGCACCACCCGGCTGCGTCCGAGGGAGAGCAATGCCGTAGCATTAGTGCTCGATGCAATAACGTCGTTTGATGACGACGGACGCGACGAGCACCCGACCCCTTTGGGTCGGGCTCCGGCTTGTCCCGAGTAGATCTCCCGCCCGTGAGGCATTCGGATAACCCGCAAAGGCCCCAACATGCCCGGGAAGCGTGACGGCTCACCGTAGTACCCTCCATTGGTACTACGCTATATATGCCGCGACACGCCGGCCATGCATTTTGATAGCCACATCCGCGGCGCCATCCTTGTTGGGTAGACTGGTCCCAACACCAGGTGACGATATATTGGAAGAGTAGACGGAGCACGCTACGTTTGAGGAATGCAGGCAACCCAGCCCGGAGAAGAGTGCCTGGCGGCCAGACTTCTCCGGCGAGCCAACGGCAATCAACCCGAGGAAGAGGTTCTGACCCCCGTTGCCGGTGGTTTGTATGATCACTCCCAGCAAACCCGCGAGCGAATCGTTGGGGAATCTAACCCCTGACCCGAGTCGGGCCGCCCTGGCTGCTGATAAATATTGAGTGTCGATCAACCCGACAGCCATAGCAATGGCGACAATCCCCGAAGGGCTTTTTTAGATGGCAATTGGCCACATGCCGAGAAAATAGGCGCGCCGTCCCAATCATGGGTGGCGAAAATGCCGTCCAATATAAAATTGGAGATATTGTCGACTGTCGAGTAACCCGGCGTCTGTAACGGTAACGACTGCGGCCATTCCTTGAGGAAGGCGGCGATGGCCTCCGATGTGGAGATAATAGGAGCACGGCCCCTGCTTCGATAATTTCGGCAGAGACATCCGTTGCTCTCTCCGCTCCCTGCTCCGCCCAGAGCACGCCCACCATGAGGTGGTGGAGTGTCGAGTCTCTCCATGGAGATAACGGGGGCACAACCCCAGATTCCATAAGCTTACGGATTCGGCAACCCCCTGAAACCCGTTGTCTTCTACAATGTAGAGACAACACCGGCACGGTGACATGCTCCACCCAGAGCATGTCCACCACCAGGAGGCACAACCTCAAGTCTCTCTCTTTCCATGATGCGGCGATATCGTGGGCACAACCCCAGAGCCTGTCATTTTGTAACTTTGAAGGCAGTAACTTCCTCGTAAGGGATCCAGAGCGCCTTTCGTCTACCAAAGACACGTACGTCAGGGCCAATGGAGGCCCCTTTTCCCGGGCACACCGCAGCGGCGCAGTCGTTAGCCGCCCCGGCAGCCGGCAGAGTTGTTTCTGGTTGCCTTTTTTTGTGTTTGCCGTAATCGGCTCCATCATCTCTTTCTGGTTCTCGGCTGTGGCCGGGCCGGGGACAATTCGAGACTGGTAATTTACCAATTCCTTTGTGTTCGATCAACCCGCGCAGGCACCAATCCAAACTCAAACGTGCAAGCCGTGTGCTGCAGGGCTGCCATGTGCGCGACAACGGCACTGCGATGGCCGTGTCGAATCTGTTCATGGCTCTTTGCTTTGAGGGCAGCCATGTCACCAAGGGCGATTTCTCTCGGATTCCCAATCCCTTTCTGTTGGTTGCCAGACCAAACGCGGAACCACTACTGTGAATTCCGGAACCAAAGGGCACCATGTGCCAGTGAAGACGTGATTCTCACGGAAACCGCGGAGTCAACGGCCCACGGCCGACCGGTCATGGCGTATATATAACGCAGTACCAATAGAGGATACGACGGTGAAGGTACCCGCCGACACAGAGTGTCTCCGCCTTCATCGGGCTTGGCGCACACCGGATTTCTCGTGCCGGTGACGAGATCATTCCTGTTCGAATAGCCCGCAAAGGCCACCGTCCTGCTGGAGCGAAGTGGTATGCCCAGAGGCGACACAGCGCCGTCCAGTTTCTTCTTCGTCTTCACCCGGAACGGAACTGATGTGACGCCAGTAGTTCTGGCACGGCCATTGGTTCTAACACAGCCAGTAGTCCTGGCACAGCCAGTTTGACACTCCCAGTCACGACCCTGCTCGTCGCAGACTGGATCCCTTATGCAGGCGATATGCATCTTTGTTCGAATAACCCGCAAAGGCACCATCCTGCTGGAGCGAAGCGGTGTCCCCAGACGCCGCATGGCACAGTCCGAACTTGTGACGGAGGGCAAAAGGCTAACCGTAGTACCCTCCATTGGCACTACGCTATATATGCCACGACAGGACTCGATGCGCTAGAACGGCGCCGACGTGATGCCAGTAACCATGGCAAAAAGCCAATCTGACACTCCGGGTCACGATCCTGCTCGCCGCAGATTGGATCTTCTATGCAGGCGATGTGCATCTCTGTTCGAATAACCCGCGAAGGCACCATCTTCACCCTTGGAAGCCGAAAAGTCAATTGACGGAGCTTCTTGGGGTTGCCGGGGCTCAAAATGATCAGCCACGCCGAAGCGATATATCTAATAAGCAGTTAGAAAGCCAGACTCAACGAAAAACTCACAACCCAGAATCAGATTCCTTACATACCTTGGTGCGACGGGAGACTCCCTTTAAACCACTCATTACCAGTAATGAATGGTCCAAAAAAATGAAAAGAATTGCAAAGAAAGAAACGTAATCTTCTTTGGGCGCGCATACAGTTAGTTGAGCAATTGAAAGTGTAGGTACACATGAGAACCCGTCCTCTGCTCCAAGTAGCCACGCAAGTCGATGGCCCAATGTGATATCACCCGTCCCCATCACAGTCATATGTCGAGTCTCTCATGCTCGATCTTCAACTTGCCACGCGCCGACTCGGGCAAGCCGAAGTCCGAACATCTAAGTCGCGCGCCGCGCACGATGTTTTTCCGCGAGGGACTTGACCCACGAGCGGAGTCTGCAGTTGATCCGGAAAAACGCACGGTCGAAGAATCTCTTCTTCTGGCGCGTGAAGCCGAGGGCGCTCTGGAGGCAGACGCGCTCGATGAGGCCGGGGTGCTTGTGGTGGAGGAACGAGGCCAGGAGCTCCACGTCGACATCGGCGATCATGGATCTGTTGCTGTACTCGTTCTGTCTGATGTCGTTAAGCTTTGCGGCGAACTTGGCTGCCCAGTTGCCCAGTTGGCCACCATAGCGGGGGCGGAAGTAGCCCTGCTCGTTGATGAGACCCATGACTGCGTCTAGATCGGCTTTGGACCAGGCTCGAGGTTGCGAGGTGAGACCGATCTCGGAATAGTCGCTTTTGGGAAGGTCGATCTGGCGAATGTCCTTTTTGGGAGGCGGGGGCCTGGGGCGTACGCCATAGACCGATGCGATACCGCTGCAGTTGACCGACATATTGCTGCTATCGGTTCTGGTTGTGTCTTTTTTCAACTGTGAGGATATGTTAGACACAGGTACGAGTTGATGTGGGTTCTGGGGCGTGTTGGGATAACGAGCATGCTTGATGACTTACGAGTCACTCCTGTGGAGATAGAAAAAGTTGTGATCGACACCTGAATTGAGGTGTTCGAATTACGCAGCTGTCTAGTTGTTGCAAGTATATGTCAGTAAATGGGAGATTGAGAGTGAATGTGTATGAAAAAGACGAAGGTAGGTGAGGGGTGGCGGGGTTGTCGATAGAACTTGGGAGACACGACGACGAGACGGTCTTGGTGCTGGGGAAAAGGAGGTGCTAGAGAGTATACTTACTTCTTTGATGAGAAACAGTCTCTTCGATGTGTATCGAAGTTTGTTCGGTGATAGGTTGTAACGCCTGATTGAAAGTAGACGGTGTTAGTGGGCGGAACACGAAGACGGAACGTGAAGATGGAACGTGAACTGGGAAGTGTGAAGAGGGGACGAAGAAAAGAAAAGCATTGGACAAAGACAAGGGAAGGGAATGGGCAAAGACAACTCCGAAGAGATGCGAGCCGGTATGGATGCTGGGGGAGTGCCAAAAGAAGGGAGTGTCGATGACTTACCAGTTACCGTGGGATGATGGAGGAGAGGTGGGATGGAAGGGAGGTCTGCTTGAAGCAAGTAGGTGATATCAGAAAGGATGAAACATGAAGATGGGATGAAGAAGATGGAACAATAGGATGGAACAAGAAGATGAGATGAAAAACGAGGTTGCAAGAACTCGGAAGATAAAAGATGGTTGTGTGGGAGAGGTGGTGTGGGAGGGGTGGTGCGGAAGATGGTTGTGTGGAAACCGAGGTAGAAGTAGAAGTGAAATAGAGGGGGAGAGAGAGAGAGAGAACAGATGAAGGAAAGTGGGCGATGTGGGGAAAGATTGGACGGGACCGAGAGTTAAGGAAGAAGGGTTGCCAACAGAAAAGGTACGTACCGAGAAGACCTGGCAGGAACGCGTGATGGGTAACGCGTACCGAGAGAGACGCGTAGATGATGGCGGGGAGCCTCGGACAAGGTGTGCTCGCGGCGACAAGGCGAGGAATGCACAGAGATCGTCGATCAGGATCCCGAGCAGAATGGCGAACAACGATGCCCGTGAAAGCTGAATAGGAGTGAGGTATCGAGAGAAGTAGTGTATGGAGGATCTCGGGGATGATAAAAGGAGACAAGGAGTCGAGAAAGGATATGGTCACGAACAAGCCTGTTCGAGGAAGACCGAAATGTGTGAAGGATGGAGGAGGAAAAAGAGAGGAAGAGGTTGAGTTCTCAGGATGTGTGCCTGCTTTTATACCTGGGGGGAGATCAGTGAATATGAACAACCGGCAGTATTCCAGGGCGGTGTGGGCGGTGTGAGAGGCAATGGGCAAGAGTAATGGCAAGAGAGAAGGAGCGGCAACATTCAATGCATTGTGGGAATACCTCGGTAGTTCCTACAACAGGCCCGAGAGGCAAGCTACAGTGAATGAAGCCGGTCTGGTTGCTACGGTACCGCCGGTAATGGCTACGCCGCAGTACCGAGAACGCCCATTGTCCCTCTTCGGGACCGAAAACACACTCAATACAGCATTGTCTACACCGCGTTAATGGCAGAAACGAATTAGTACCGAGGCAAGGGCCTAACTTCGGCAGAACAGCAATCACACCGGCTGATCAACACCCGAAGACGGCGGGGTATTGAAGTCGAGGGAACGTAAGTGTCAGCACAGCCGAGCATCATAGCACGGCCCTAAAATCCTTTACCTGCTTCTCGCAATCACTATAGGCGTAGCTAAGTTAGTGAGCCTGTGATGCAAGCTTGTATCAAGGCTCAATTCACGTCGATGCCTCAGGCAGCAACCCGGTGAGACGTCGTAACCTGGCTCACGTGATCTCCCGTTCGAAGACAGTCGATACCTACGACAAAAACTCAAAACACAGAAATACATTATACTTTATATGATGAGCGAAAAGCCTATCATGGAATCTTCTCACAATGTGCATTTCAAGAGTAGTTAACTAACAATCTCTGCTTTTGTAGGTTGTCGTCCCGGTCGTGTTCGCGGTCAAAGAGGGCAGTAATTGACTAGTCACTACCCTAGCTACAATGGCTGATACAACCGAAAGGTCGAGATAGGACCTATTGGAGCCCGTAAAGTCAATGTAATCCGATACGGATTGGCAGCAAGAGATCACGGTATCATGAACCGAGGCTCGTATGGCTACAACTCTGGATTCGACAAGTGTCAAGGTGTATATATACACGTATGATAATGCCGGGTATATTCATCGAGAAGTCAGTTTCGCAATTTCATGCTGCCAATGCGGTTCCATAATGATCCGCTAAATTGCTTGCTCTCGCTGGAGATTAACCCAATCGTTAACTTTATCCCCGCAACGCCGCCCAGATGCCGCAATGTGGTCATATGATCATATCTCCGTCTTATGACCCACGAGTCGTTACTGGTAGCCTAGTATATACCCTGAGTGCGATATTGGAAGGTATCATAACTGGAAGGACGTTAGCGCATTGGGATGGCCATCAGCTGAGGCAACTCACAGTCGTGTATAATAACTACCGAAAGATTTGGCAATCAAATCGGTCTCGACGAAGCTTTCAGCTTCGTCGGCGCTTAAATGTAATTGGAAGCGCTGTCTTAAAGCTGCCGTTGTCTGCGCGAGGCCAGCCGAATAACATGGCATCTTCGAGTCTCTTCCCATCATGCTGACGAGATCGATTATATTGTCCGCGGACCGACGAAGCGCTTTGTCGGGTTAGCGGGATCCTCACCGTTGGGGTCATCCCACGGTACTCACCTTGGAATGCTTGCTTGCATAATGTCTTAAAATCCTCAAAATCTGAAGAGCCAACACCACCTAATACATCCACGTATTCCTGGGTGAGTTTGAAAGGGGCGGCTTCAAATCCAACCGATCCGGGTGAATTTGAGAGCATAAATCCAAAATCAATATGAATGATATGCCCTTCGTTATCGATGAGCACATTGCCGTTGTGACGGTCTTTCAACTGCAGAATATACTGTATCATGCTGTATGCGGCGAGCGAACGTTTGAATGCATCCACAGCACTTTTGTATGAGCCACTGTCAGGTGTGCCGAATGTTTTCACCCAATGGTCCTTGAGAGTTGCGAAGCGCCTGCGGGGGTTCACACCGGCCTCGATCGACGACAATGTCAAGCTTCGTTTCAATGAGTGTAAAGAGACACCATTAGTAATTGTCTCGATTAGCCCAGATGACTCGCCAGTAACCAGAATTTGCATGAGTTTTACCCAGACAGGCACGTCCGCGTCGACCCAAATCTTGTGGCACACCTGAATTAGTTGGCATGCGAAGGCTTCTTGCCGTAGATCGGACCCCGTTTTCACAATAACACTGACAAGATCCCAGCTCTTCATCCAGCCGTATGGTGAACTCTTGCGGATGCGTTCTTTCTTGACATGCCACGCCTCACCAAATACAGCGGCGCTCGGATCGTCACGGTCGCCCTTCTTCTGGACGCCTCCAGTCATGGCATCGTTTTCCATCCGGGCAGCTCCGGCGGTTGGATTGTTGCCGGCGGCAAATTCATCCTCGAGTTCACCCTCGGCGGTTGGTGACGTAGCACTTGCTTTTGCGATGATCATGTCAAAAGTAGGCCCTTGGCTATCGTCAACTTCGAAACTTTGCTCCTCAAGACTCTGCATGCTGGCGATGATCTTCGACCTTATAGTCGCCACCTCGTGCTTGGGCCGCTTTCCGCTCGTCGCATCTAGTTGTGCTAGCATTTGCGAAGCTGTGCGCATATGGGTTGCCAATGCTGAGAAGTCAGGCTGCTCGTGGACATTGTTGCGTTGGCCAGGGTACCCTATTTTCTGTAACGAACCAGCGCTGCTAGACCTAGATGCGGATGCGACAGAATCGCGCGGCGCAGAATCGAGTGTCAAATTCGAAAGACCGTTGGTAGATCTCCGGGCAGCTACTTTTCCAATCTTTTTCTCATGGGATTCGTCATCGAAGGCTTTAAGCATAGGCGAGCTCCCTAAATCACCCGAGGTTGGCTCGAATACGCTGTCAACCTTCTCATTTTCCAATGAGGTTGACCGTTCGCTGGCAGGCATTCGGTGAGCGTTCGATAGATCAAATAGCCGTTTACGGTTGTTTTGCTCTGAAATCAGGGTGCTCAGTAAGCTTTGGTTGTCCACAGAATTGGGGTCAAATGTGAAGTCATCCCGAAGAATCTCAATCATTAGCAAAAACGGAACCTTCTCTGCACTATTCAGCACCGTAGCTTCGGCGGGATTAACCCTAACTATACGATGATGTCGGCTCCTTGCAGGAGAGCCGTCCACAAGTGTTGGCGGACAGAGAACCGGGATATCCAGCTCCGCAGGTAAATCTCTCGCCATGAGTGCAAGCTCTGCTCGCAGAGCGCTGAGGCGAGCTTGCTTGGGTACCGTGACAAGCCTAGTGGAGATATCTTCCAGTGCCGATAGAAACATCGTCTGTGTCCGGAAATAGTTCTGTCGGAGTAAACTGCTCTTCTGATCGGCGCTCATCTCAGCAAGACTAAGAACAGGTTTAACATAATGAGAATGTCTACGGGACATGGCCTCTGTTGGGCGTGGCAGCCGGGCGGAAAGTGGTGTCCCAGGGCGGGTGGGCACTCTGGGTGACCGCATCTCGGGCAATGGAAGAGATGTAGAACTTAAACGTGCCTCTAGCGTGTTTGATTCTGTAAACTCAGGTCTTGCAATTGCATTGCCAGGACCAATGACTTCGGGTCCCGGGAGAGTTGGTGTCGAAGCGGCAAGACTCTGAGGACTGTTTTCGGCCGCGCCATCTTTCGCATCTTGAATGCCCCCACTTCTAATGCCATCTCGCTGACGTCGCGACCTTGTCGAGGATACGTTGACAGTTTGGCTCCTTGCAACCCTGGGCTGTGTTTGACTTGAGTCGGAGATCGTTTCGCTGGTCGCCTGGGATTTCCGTGCTTGCGCAACAGCAAGCGGGCCGGCCCATTGCGACAGTTTGGGAAGTCCAATGCTGGCCAGAACAAAGCTTGCTAGAACAGTAACGGGGAGAACATTTTCTTTAATCTTCTCGTGCCTCGCTGTGTCGGGAAGCCCAAACACTAGGTGCTGTACCTTGTTATAGACTCTCCGGCATGTCTTGAAGGCTTGCGCTTGCGGTGTTGAAGAGAGATCGTGTAGATATGTTTGGAAAAACCAGAATGTCTAAGGTATTGCTTAGCAATTGATCCCCGACGGCACTGAGGGCGGGCAGGCGACTGACCAGAAGGGCGGCGCTGACAGATTCCTCGCACAGGTCCAGCAGGAACTCTTCCAGAGCCATAGACTCGTTGTCAACGCTTATGATCAGATGGCATAGCTGCGGTAGGAAGAACTCGATGTCCTCGTACGGGAACTGGCGAAGCTTGGAGCAGAGTACGTAGTGGATACCGACATGATCTGCATACCGGCTGCAAATTGCACGGCAGGTTAGAGCTCGCTGTCGACGAGTTGCGGGGACGCCGTCGACTCACGATAGATATGAGACGGAGAGGAAAGGGTTTTGGTTGAAAACATCACTCTCAATAAACCGCCGAAGCAGATCCCACGACATAGCGACCTGTGTAGCTACGGCTGCGCGGCGCGGCTCGGCTCGGCTCTGCTCTGCTCTCTTTTGTAACGGAGGGGACAAAGCACAGGGGACAGAGTACCATGTCACCTGGATCGGGCTTGGGAAGGGAACACCTGAAGGGCGTCTACCATGGCTGCGGTCGTCGATAGCTCAGCACAACACGAGTGGGCGTGTCAACCATTCGCGCCCAGACCAAGACGGGACAGAAGCGCGAACGGGAAGGATGAATTGGAGTCGGCTCTGCTATGTCGGTGTTTTGAGCAAGTGTCAAGATGCCAGTACCGAGACGCTCGAAGTACCGGGATAGAGTTAGTCTGCTTCTGGCAGGCCGCATGCTGTACGGAGTGCGCTATGCTCGACTAGGTTATAATTTGCCTTCCATAGTAGGAAAATGTCCCTGCACACAAAGTGCAGAGCGCACTGTGGACTCCGGCACAGCCAGCGTTGACACTGGGCGTCTCTGTGCATTTATCGATCCTGGCACTCGATTTATACTGTATTCGTGTTCCCGGTTCCCACCAGCTATGCGATGCGCTTAACTCGACCAGTTAATTCCGCGCCAGTACTTACCCAGATTGGTAGGTCCTTACAGTCTGTACGGTACACTACCGGCAGAGTCGGACCGTTTCCTTTGCATAACCTCCAATTGCACTGTATATTTATTTTTAATTCTTCAGCCAGCTGAGAGCCAAAGCAGCGAGCGATTGCGTTAACTACCTATTGAACCTTGTTGCACATTTTTTGCGATGTAAACAAGTTGAAACATAAGAGCCTCGGTATCTACTACCTATGCGCCGTCTA
Source organism: Xylariaceae sp. X802 (assembly GCA_028637635.1). Classification (NCBI taxonomy): domain Eukaryota; kingdom Fungi; phylum Ascomycota; class Sordariomycetes; order Xylariales; family Xylariaceae; species Xylariaceae sp. X802. The sequence continues at coordinate 430,222 of JAJFDH010000032.1, forward strand.
TAAGCCACGATTTCTATCAGCTTCGTCCCAGCCAATACAACAAGCCCCCCAAACCCATATTAATAACAAGATGCTGCCCCAAACTCCAGGCTATGCTATAAAGATATTTCGGCGAGAACACCGTCCAGATGAACAGGTGAGTCCTCAGCGCCGTGCAAGCCGCCATGACAGCTCCCAAGCTAGCCGCCACGTACAGCGTCAAGAGCGATGCGTGCTGTGCAAAGCTGCGTCTATCTCTGCTGATGCTCTCATGACTATCGTCCGTTGTGTGGTTTTCATGAACGTCGCCGCTGCTTGATAGAAGCAACAAGTTCGACGCCGATGTCCACCACACGGGACCGGCCCAGTTACTAACAAATGTCAGCGCGCCCACGGCAACGATATTGAACTCGCTAACGCCGTTGTAAGCGCTAGACAAATCGATGCCTGTGAAAGCATTAGAGCCGCCCATTGCGAAGAACGAGGCAAACTGCAGAAGCAGCGACGAAGTAGTCACTTCGACAGGATCAAGACGGAGCTTGTCCAAGAAGAGATATATGCCATGAAACAACAGAAAGAGCGGCACGTTAGCTGCACGGGACTGCGTCAGCGCAAACAGCGTGTATAGATTGTGCAGCGTATACATAGCTATATGCAGCGTCAGCAGAAGTCGGGACTCGAAGTGATTTCATTGCCGTTCGATTTACCTTGCTTTCTGGATGATTTGGTCGGCCGAAGAAATAATTGGTAAAGCGGATATATGGCCGCCAGTCCAATGCCCATAAACACGGTCCGCGCTTGGGTCACAAGAGATGGCCCCTCAAACAAGTCGGCGACGAATTTGGCAAGCCCAATTACCAGCTCGGGCGCATCTTGCTTCGTGAATGCGAGTTTGAAAGAGATGGCCGATGTGACAATTCCGCAAATCACTGAACCCGAGATCACCGTCGGGATACCATTCAAGGCGTTCAGAATTTCCCGAGCAATCCAGAAATATGTACACCCCACCAGAATCCAGAGGAGAGACGGGTTAGGTATTAGAAACATAGTGACGATATCAGGCTCACCGGCAAATTTCTGGCCGGTCTGATTCCAGCTGCACACTATCCTCATCATCGCCAGCCCAAGGAATGTCCTAATTTGTAAATGTGGAGTCGTTTTCGACGCTCTGTGATTATGTCAGGGGTTAAGGCTCTGCATGCGAACGGATTCGAGACTCATTACCTTTTTACGACAAGATAGAAGAGCCAAGCAGCCGTAGACCAGTACCAGAAATGTTGTTCTTCTTCGACATAACTGCTCGCAAACATCATAACACCATAAGATACGGTGGCAAAGGCGAAGGGCCCTAGATCGCAGATAGAAGATTTGGTCGACGCGGCTGTAGCCACCGCAGCTGCAGAAACAGCAGCGAATGTGATGAGCCCGCCCAAGATTAGCTTGTCTATGTCATAATTGCTAGCCATGCCGCTCATCAGTCCCTGCGCTTTGGAAAGCCACTGTTTCATGGGACACATGTAAGTAAAGTTCCCACAAGATAGTCTAAGAAAAGGAGATGGGGAAAAAGGGCAGGCAGCCATACTTTTGATATCTCAAGAACTCGACTTTGATTCTGATTATCGTTTGCAGCTGGCTCGGCAAGCTTGTCGATCCTACGCCACTCGCAAACTAATTCTGCAGCGGATGAACTTGGATTAAGACAGTCTCGTTCGCTAACGACATCCTCATGAGACGAACCGCCTAACGTGGCGATAACAATAGTCAGGATCTGCCTAGCATTTGCTTCAAGGATCCGCAGTCTGTCACGACCTTGTAGCTCGGGTTAGCTAGAACAAATCTAAGAAATTTCTGACTGGCTTACTATTGGGCCAAAAAGGCAAAAAGTCTGTAACGAACGACCCCAAGCTATTCTTAGGAGTAGGGAAACCGAGCAGCGCGGCAAGAGTGGGTGCTAAGTCAGACTGCTCTACAGTGTGATAGTATTGGAAGTCTTCCGCAAACTCGGCCGGCGCCTTCGTACCCTTCGATATCGTTCTCAGCTTAGGAGACACAAAGACCAAAGCGGTCGAAGTCTCACCAGGTGACGAAGCTCCGTGATTGCCGGCATCATTCATGCCGTGGTCCCCGCATAAAACGAGCAAGGTTGATTGCAAGTGCTCCTGAGTTTCCATGGCACTATACAACTGACGAACTACGCCGTCCATCTCGCGCTGCTTTGGAATCATATTGGGGCCCCGGGGGCCTGTCTTGTGGCCGATGTGGTCAAGGCCGAGGTAATGGAGGACCATAGTATTCCAATCATCGTTGCGCATTTCATCGGCGATATGCCTGGTCACATTGTTGTCGACCTCTGTAAAGTCGGAAACAAAGAAGCTGGTGGTCCCATCCGCTCGGTCGAAGGTCGTCGGAAAGAGTTTCAGCCAGGTGTCATCACCATACATGACCAATTTTCCGGTGTTCTTGGCTCGCATCTGGGCGAGCCATGTGTCTTGCGATGCGAGGGTTGAGGAAGTGTCAGCTTCATCAAAGCTGAGGATTGCGTCGAGAAATGAGGGCGTCGAACCGGTGGTCATGGCTTTGATTCGCGGCATCGTGATGGTGGGAGAAGTCGCATGAGCGGTAAAAGGAATGGCGACGCCATCGTTGATTAAGCTAGACCGGTGTGAGAATCGGACGGTGTTTGTCGCATTGGATGGACTGACCTCTGGGTGTATTCGAAGCCCGATCCTTCAAGATATACAAAGTCACTGCGAATAGCATTAATCAGCCAAAGTCGCGCCGGCGCTGTCCAGCACCGACAACGAATGAAGCGCAGATGCGCGATGAGGGCCATCTACCTGCGCAAAGCATCAACGACCATGAAAATAAGCTTATCGAATGGCGCATTCAGAGGCGACCCGTAATCCAGATCTTCATACTGGGCGAGGCCAGGCAAGAAGGGTTTATAAGGGAAGAAGCCGGTCGCAAAGATTAAGATGGCAACGGGTAAGAGCAGATTGGCGGCGACAAGGAAGATCGTCGAGACGGGGGAGACATGGTGACGGCACATGACCAATAGTAGAGTCGTGTACAGTCTGTATTATTAAGTCTGTCATGGGAGAGAGAATCAGAGCCCATAAGGCTAGAGCCGACGGCGCAAGGGAATGAAGGAGAGAAGAAACGCGTTGGGAGCTTTGCTTGTGTGAAGACCAGTCGCGGTCACAGAGGTTCCTGCCCCTGGCCAGGTTCACGTTGTGGCCCTGTCCGATGGTGGGGGCAAGACCCCTGAGCTGCGACGGTCCAGGCACCGTAATTAACCGGTTCAGGGATGGCTCGGGACCCCACAGCAGAACCCTATTTCTGACGACGTCACAATGTCACATGCTGTGCATGTTATGTGACCCCTTGCTCGGCCGTTAGGAACCCAAGCAGGACAATAATCTGGATTATGGGCGCTACCTATCTACACGCTACACTAGATAGGTAGCTAGTAGGCTAATTATAGTACCTGCAGGTGGTTAAGTCGAGTGGCCGAGCACGGCCAGCAAGGGTAAACTCATGTAAATATACGGTTCGTAGAACATCCGTAACTGAGAAATTATCAGTGCCAATCAATCGATGAACTACAGATGGAAATTACTTCGTAGACACATCAACCAAGTCGGTACTTCGAACATGTTGTTCTCTCAAAGGATGTTAGGCTGTCAAATCTATACACTACTGGCCGCGGTGTCTATTCAACACCATATCAATCGCACTAATAATCTTGAATCTCACACATCCCCAACAACAGTCCGTGGATGGTTGCCTGGCCTCCATGCCCCAATTCCCAGAAGCGTCGTAATTCCTTTGAGATGTCCATATGCGTTCCTTCTTCATCGCTAGGCGTTTGACGATGGACATTTCCCAACTTAACAAGCGCTGAGGCACAAGTCAAAATCCGTGCGCAGATCGCAAACACCTGAGGTTTCGAAGTCCAACCCAGAGGTCCGTCGCCAGCCGTGGCGCGTTCAGATTGAGCAATCCGAGTTATTGCCCGAAGGCCCGCGCACGTCCATTTAGCGAGGGCTTCATTTGCGTCAGCCCCAGCAGCTACTGTTCTTGATGAATCCAAGGACAGGAACACGTCCGTCCACCGCTTAGCCTCCCGCACCTCGTCGATGTACTGGTTGTGCTCTTCGACGACGAATAGCGAGTCATCGAAGTGCATGGCCTCTTCAAGCTGGGTTTCCGCAGAGGCCCAGTCTAGACCGACGACCTCGGTTTGGCTTCCCTCTATGGTGTGCGCTGCGATAAATGAAGTACACCCGAAGTTATGTCCGACCATACGCCCCACGACATGGACCAGGAAATCGCGTTCATCCCCGAAATGCGTGGCGAGCCAGGACAAGAGTCGAGCGCCGGCCTCAACTGGCACGAGCTCTCGACCCAGAATGGGGCTCGCGGCCTCAGCAGCAGCTTCCCGGACTTCTACATCATCATCCGTTAGTGCGTCGTAGAGAGCAAGGAGCCAGGGTAGGTGAGCTGGGTTGGTTCGGGTGATGCTACTCTCGGAGTTACCATTGAGGAACCGAGCAACAGTAGATAGTGAATTGATAGCTTCTACAGCAGCTATCCGAGTATCGAAGGTCTGCCTTTTGGTTAATTCTTGCGCTTTTCCTACAGGCTTAATACATTTAGTTAGACTTACTCGGTCTGCCATCCCGGCATCGCTCATCATAGCACCCCAGTTGCTTAGCCGTTGCCCAAGGCTTTCGTCAACTTGACCCTGTGCCCGAACGAGGGACATCGCTATAAGCGGTCCGCTGACGCGTATGATAGCGTCTAGGAGTCCTGGGTTGGTAGGCTTCTGACGAAGATCCAACCATAGATCATGCATTATTTTCTCGGGTGGAACAGCACTCAACGTACTGTCTTCCGGTCCTGAGCGCAGGAATGCGTCCATCAGGGACGCAAGGCCTTCCAAAGCCGCGATTCGGGGTTCTAGTGCTTCGGTGGCTAGGCAGACGTGTATATATGTATTGGCGAGACCTTGTCGGGCCGCCTCCATCTGCTGTAAGCCACTGGTTGGTACAGCCTCGAGAATTGCACATGCAACGTTGATGTCGTTCGTCAGAGCGGTTTGCAGCCCCTGATCTAACAGATCGCTTTCCTTCCCGTTTGTCTTGGTCAAGACCTGTTGCACCAGCGTTTCGCCTATTCGGATATTCAACAGAGCAAGAGATTCCCGCCCCGAGTCTCGCCACGATCTTATCGTTCCCAGATCTTGGGGAGGTCGGCTCCTTTGCATTTGGGGGTTCTTTGCCATGAAATTGAGAATATCGAGGTATACGGCTCGAGTATCTGTGCACGTATGTAGGCAGTTGCTCGAAATTGACAGATTGTCCAACATCGCATAGACAGCATCAATATTCTCCTCTGCGCGGGGTTAGCATGCCCCTAAAAGCGTTTTGATGACATTTATGGTTAAGACCTACCATAAAGTTGATCGGGCATGACTTGGAGCAGCCTTTCGAGCAGGAACCTGACTGTAAGAAGGGCGCCATGCAAGTTATTAGCACTTTGATCTGAACTAGAGACAAGTACCTTGATAGATTGGAGCCAGGTAGACGTCAGAAGCAACGAGCATGAAGTCCTCGCTGCGATCTCTCTGACGTGCCATATATGACTGCCCAGATACCAGGAAATAATGTCATATAGCTTCTGACGGTAGCCTTCTGGCGGCCCGGCGCGACGAATGATGTCGAGCGCTGGAAATACCGCCTCGGCTGTCTGCGAGCCCATGGTGATGCCGGACGATTTCTTCCCAAGCTCTAAGAGGTTGATGAGAAGGGAAGGGAGCTCCTCAAATTTGTGGTATGAGATCCTGACAGTTCGCCCATCCCAACCAGATTCCATCGACAATTTATTCTCATTTGTGCCGAAGAGATTATCTATCAGGCTTCTTAGGAGTAGCAGACCGCAGTTTCGAATTGCCCATCTGTTCGGGTTAGCTTTGTTAACTCGAACAGCGGTTACAAATGGCTTACACTTCTGACTGGAGACTCTGCGCGGCCAATTGCAAACAGTCTGTTAGATACGGCTCGGCTCGGTGGCTTAAAAACGAAGTTTTGAAAATGTCCTTTAAGCAGTTAAGGGCATGTACTTGTGCAAGATTAGATCCGTCTGTTTGAGATACGAAAGCTGGTTGCCGTCCGATTTCTTGCAACTTAACGATGACATCTTTAAATGAGGGGCTGTCTGCCTTAGAGGCTAATATACCAACGATGATAGCTGGTATCCCGGCCGACCGCCGAGTGGTCGAACCTTGCGTGTATATGCAGTTGAGTGCTCCCTATGTGAGTTAATATTTGCCATGCCGTTATCCCGGGCACGGATGCGGCTCACCTCATACCACGTTTCCAGCAAACTCACACTATCCTGATGAGCTGGTATGCAATGTACCAGTTGACAGCAAGCTGTGAAAGTTTGAGAGACGGTAGAAAATGCACCCCTGTGCCGTAGATTCGATAACTCTTCAAACGTCAAATTTCCAATCTCCTCGAAATCCCGCCGGGAAGGGGAAAGAAACCCATGTTTCCGGTCATGGCGCGCGTTTTGCGCAATGGTGCGCATCAAATTACTAGAGTGAATCAGCAATAACACTTCCCTATGTACGCGTCTCCTAACCTTGACTCATGTATAGCTCTGAAGCTGTAACTTAAAAGGTCTTTCGTGTCGAGTCCCTCGATTTGTTGTAACTCCTCTGGTAAATGGCCCTCGGGTGAATCATCACATAGGATGTGTTGGACTGCTTGCCAAATTCGTTGACAACACATAATCGCACGACTTTGAAACCCGTCGAGGGTAGTGAGATTGTCTTGAGAAATCTGGATGCCTGAAAGCGAGCTCCAGACATATCTTCAACCGCACTTAGAATTACATGCTTCAATATGAGGGAGCCGTCTTAGCTTACCCGAGAGATGCAAAATCGCCGTGTACCGGCGCTTCAAGTACTGCTGCAGCTAGATCTTTCTCCGCCGCGCAGAGTTTCTGCTCAAGACTCAAAAGTACAGCCTCGAGCACTTCTGCTGTTCCCTCAAAATTGGAGCTCCAACGACACTGCCAGACTCGGAATCAGTAAAAATGGTCTTCAAGAAAGGTGTGTATTATAAACCAAGGAATATTAAGACAGCTATTACGCTTTCTAAATAGCCGGAATAAGGTAACAATGCGTCTAATAGTCGCTTACTTACTAAAAGCTCCTGTGATCTTGCAGCGCCATCGCAGTGATCAGCCCGAGCAGTCTTTAGAGCAAGTTCATTCGCCTTCTGGCAAAATAACCGCAACTCTTCAAACGGGGTGACTGGCAAACCTGTAATTTGCGCTGGGGGCCCCGACATCGATTCTCCGGGCTGAAGAAGCCTGATTAACGATGCAGCCATCTCTCTCACATCATCGTAGGGGTCCATGATGAGATCGAGGATGGATCGGAACCAAGTACCATCAATTAGAAGGTTCGCTGGCCAGCGCATGATGGAAGTCTGATCGCCTTGAGCCAAACTTGACTTGAGGAAGTAGCTCATAGCCCTCAGCGATGCTATATGGCGTTGGTATGAAGCAGTAGAAACAAGCTCTTCCTTGAGAAAACTTGCATACCACTCAACGAACTCTTCATGCTCGCGTAGAAGCTTAGTTGGTGATTTCGCTCCATCTTCTTTGGAGGTTTCTCCCTCCTGGTTTTGAGCTCTCTCCATATCCTTCGTAGGATCAGCCCACTCGGAAGACGGTGCCGTTCTCTTCGACTTCTTTGGCGCAAGACCAGATTCTTTACGCATGGTATCAATGGAGTTATGGAGGCGCCGTATCATATTCCTTGAGTGATTTAACACGTCATATCTGATTTTCGGGTCAACGTCTTCATGGAAAGAAGGAAGATACTTCTTCAGAAGGCGAAGAGTCTCTGAAGCATATGGCCTTGTAGTTGATGGCGATGCTACGAGAATTGACAGCCCAGAAGAACGTACTTCATGAGACCTGTGACAGAGTAAGACTTCCTGTATATGGGTTGGAAGTTGGCCGGTCACACCCATTTTCTGCTTTGAACCTGCTTAAATACTCAACATGGAATTCATGAACCGCTAGTACCATCTACTGACCGTGACCTGGCTCACCCACCACGCCAGTCTTCTTTCCTGCCTCAAGCAGAGCAACCCAAAGCATGGCATTTATATCCCAGCCTTGACTGTCGCTGGTTGTGAGCTTCTGGAGTGAAGTCAACTCATCGAGATACAGCAAAGCCGACGTTGGATCGGTCCTGAACAGTGGTATGAAAACGTAAACTTTGATTGGTTCGAGAAGCTCAAAGTTGGCCTTCAAGCCGTTTAAAATAAACTTATGCCAAGTATCAGGCGGATGCCTAGACTCCTTATCTTCTCGATACCGTGGCTGTGTTAAGATGGTGACTAAAAGCTTGCCGGCTACAGTCCACACATGCTGTAACGCCATCCATGCGAATATTCGAGAAATGAAAGATTCCCATGATGTGTCTAGGTCGGAAGTATCTTTGCAAAGGCTCCGGTATACATGTAAAACATCACTCAAGTACACGACCCTCTTCTGTAGGAAATGGTCGATGGCAATCATGGAAGATTTTGTCGACGGTCTGGAGGCTTCCAATGTGATGACCGATATCGCGTCGTTCAAAATGCCATCCTTGATGGACTTGCTAATATCGGCCTCTGGATTCCACACAATCGAAGAGACAATATAATCAAGAACAAGCCGCATAGACCTGTGACCGTCATTTTCGTTCCACTCAATATAGTAGTCGAACAGTCTCATGCTGGTATCTCGAGCGAAAGCAAAGCGCTTTAACACAGCCGAAGCAGATTTGGCGCAGTTCTCAACAAACCCACACAGCTTACTGCACGCATTGCCAGATGATTGCTTCGGTTGTGCAGCATTGGCCAGGAGTTCATTAAAAACATTTTCTACTAGCCTGTGACTTTGTGAGCAAGATGATAAGACACCTTAATACAAACATAGACATATCCAAACATAACTTACCTTGATTGCAGGTCTGAGGATTGCTGTTCCAGCCAAGAAACCACAGCCTTTTGATTGAAGGAGGTACCCCCAATATCGGGGAGATCGTTCAGACTCATCGTGATGGCCGTTTGGTCATCTGGCAAATTTCATGTTGGCGCCCCGTAACCTATACCTACCTGTGAGGGGACATTCTTGTAAGTCAGTTTGATTTTAGCGGCGTCCGGGATTTTCAAGAGCCCAGGACAGGAGGAACTTGTAATGAATGGGTAAAATGGTCATTATGTAATTCCCTAATTATATGCATAACTGCCCAAATGCATACCCCGCCTTGACGTATCTCCACTATCGCCGCTCTGCAGAGGTCATCCGTGCACGGACCATATCAGTGACTGGGGTCTAAATGCAGATACCGGTGGGAAACATTTTTCTGATCGGCCTGGTTAACTTCCATCGTCACAAATTCGAGGAATGCGACACATACATCATACCCATATGCATACACACAGCCTACGTCCACGCACATACAGTCGCGGTTAGACCAAATTCGCACCTCTTCTCCTGGTTTCTCTTCTCTTGTGTTATTAGGACCGCCATTACTTCTTTTCCCATCCAAGATGTCTATCTGGGATGCCCTCACAGGACGCAAGTCCTCGTCATCTTCCCAACAGCCCGCCTCTCCTGCGCCCCCCAGATCTACACGCACCGACACACTTAGTCCAAGTCCCTTCGACCAGACCGAGGCGCAAGGCGTCGAGTCCTTCCTGAATAGCTTTTCCGATCCTTCCCAGCTGCATCCTCTTGCCGGCTTGGACAAGGATAGTCTCGAATACCTCAGCCTCGAGGACTCGGCACTTACCAACTTGCCCGGAGCCCACACTGCCATCCCATCGCGCGGTTTTAGTGATGACCTCTGCTATGGAACTGGTATCACATATCTCACTGCCTTGTCAATAGGTGGTGCCTGGGGTCTTCAGGAAGGTCTTAGGAAGTCTGTCGGTCAGCCGCCCAAGCTGCGCCTGAACTCGGTCCTCAATTCAATCACACGGAGAGGTCCCTTCTTGGGCAACTCGGCCGGTGTCGTCGCAATTACCTACAACTGCATCAACTCCCTGATAGGTTATCTCAGGGGCAAGCATGACGCGAGCAACACTATCATCGCTGGAGCGATGAGTGGGATGGTTTTCAGGAGCACGCGGGGCCTGCGGCAAATGTTAATATCGGGTGGTGTTGTAGCCACGGTTGCTGCCGCCTGGGCCGTAAGTTCATGTTGCTGCAATGCCCTAGGCATTGGAAGCTAATTTTCAATAGGTGACGAAAAGGGTTATGATTCCGAATCCAACACCGCACACCGACGAGCACAAGAGCCTGTAAATGCGGAACTTCTCTTATCTATTCAGCAACAACACCCGCCATGGCGCCGTGTTTTGTTTAATAAATAACAGCGTCGGACAGGTCCATACGACGCCGCTAGTCGGCCCCGAACCGGGCGATGAACATAGCGTTCCACATAGTGAGAACGCAAAGTAATAGATGATCTCTCCTCAGGCTGGGCATATGTATAAAACATGGTGGGGTCATTTGGCATAGAAAAGCTTCTATAGCTGTGGTTCGGTAGGCGTTCAGATGCGCGCCAGGGCGCCAATTATGATTTCGTTCGACTACACGCGGGTTTGGTACATGCGTGGCAGCAATGCATGCCAAGTAGTTTGGACCGACACGACACATGCCATATGGAATAACGGGAGCGGAAGCTGTCGCGGCCACAACTTGAGCGAATAGGGGTAAGCCTCTTTCCGCGCTTATTCTCCACAACACTATCGTCACTTCGTGTACATAGTAATACCTACGCTAGATTAGCTATGTATTGAAGAACATGGCCCAGTATTTCTTCTTACTTGGATGCCTGAGTTGATGACGCCGGCACTACCTCCTGGCTATACTCTCGATCTATTTTCCCAAGGGAGGGAGAAATATGGCTTGTCCGTCAACAGCTAGGCGGGATCCTTAAACCTGATCAGCTCAATCCCGTTGCTCGCCATGGCATTAAGGTTACTGATGAATAGTACAATTCTGCACTCAAGAGAAATTCAAAGGAATGCCCGACTCGGCTAATGCAAGCAATCTCATTGCCAGGCGACGTGAAGCGAGCTCATCAACCCGACCTGATAGTCTAAGGACAGATAACAAACACCCAAAACGCCGGCACAACGGAACCGCCAGGTGACATATCCACTCTGGAACCCAAGGCACCAGCCAAACTGCGCACAGCCAGGCGCCTATTGTGACTCAGAGGTTCCAGAGTCTCTTATCACTTGTGCTGTGGGCTGTGGATGTTGCCGCATACAAACCACGTGCCAACCCCTCCGAGACAGAAGGTGTTGGCACAGGATCTTCGCCCTAGGACTAGAGACTGTGAGTCTTGTCGTCCAACGAGACAGCAAGAAGATATTGGTACCTTGTCTGCACAGGAAGACTTGAGGCTCGTGCGAGATCACTGCAGAGTCTAGATCCTCCTCAGCCAGACCGGAGAACGGACGATTGATCGCACACAAGTGCTACCTCAGTGACGTAGTCCGGGGAAGAGTCATGCGGCTCAGATAGGTTCTTGAGAACGCCGAGGTACTTCGTGGTGAATATCCCATGTGGTTTCCAGGTTATTAGGATGACATAGCTAGGGGTGGCGCTGCAATTATCATGAAATACAGTACTATGGGCGTAAGACCGTAATTACTGCATGTGTTATACATGGTCGGAATAGCAGCGCGAGACTAGCCATCATCACCATCATATAGTCTGGTCTAAGACGGGCGTATAGTATAGATTGTCATGTGTTGTTGGACATTGTAGTAGCAGACAGTGCTCACGAGACACCAAGAGCAACATGATATAAAGAGGTGTTTTCCTCAAGTATCCTATCAACGCAGCTTACACAGACACGGTCCTGCTGTTGACCACGCAAGATGGACTTGCTTCACTATGGGAGAAGCAACGACCCAGTCGTTTATTTGCTAGCTCGTGATCCCGTCCATCCGTGCTTGAAACACCATTGACGCGTAGCAAATAAGCCAGTGCACCTGTCGCCTCTCGGCTACGGACCACGGTATTGTTTGTACGCGTAGGTGTAGGCGTAGGCGTAGGCGGTGGTGGTACTGGGTCTTGACAGTGCCAGAGCAACTGCCGTCCGGTTGGGACTTTTACTCCGGGGACGCCTCCGCGTGTCAAAGTGTCAAACGCGTGTAGATGTGCCGCGAAGAGAAAGAACGACCGTGGCCGCCTGCCCGCCTCTCTGATATCGAATAGCCGAGGTTCTGCCCTTCTTCCTCCCTCCTGTCTTCTCCGTCCCGCTGCCTGCACATCGACCGTCACCCTTTTTTTCCAAGGTACCTCTTACCTAATTCCACCCCGATCCTTTGTATATTGACCACCGGCTTGTCCGCCCTCGCAGCATCGACCACCAAGCAAGCCTCTTCGAAAAGCATCATCTGACTACGACCGAGGATGTGCTGTTTGCCCTGCTGGCCTGTGCGGGACGTCCTCCTCGAGGAGGGCCCCGAGACGCCGATTTTCCAGTATGTTTGGAATGGGACCCAATGGATTCCAACTGTTGGTACTAGCGTAAGTGTGCACGGTTTCCTACCTACTTCGTTCTATTTCGAGTCGAGACCCATTGTTGCGCGTGTAAGTCGAGGCTCCAGGTACGCGTAGGGCTGCTCTGCCTCGGGTACGTCCAGGCAGGCGCGTTGGCCCAGTACGTACCTTCCTGACCCGGGGGAACGGGCCCAAGTCGGTATAACAGGCCTCACGGCGGCAACTCTTCTACCGCAGCACACACTGCCACACCTCTCTCCCATCTCTCCCACCCACTCTCTCTCCCACACTCGCACCGCTTCTCTACTTCAACCCGCACAACCTCCTTCCCGCCTCTTCTCGTCCCCCACCCTCCACCACACCGCGCATCTTCCTCCTACAAGTCCTCTCGGGTCATCGACCGACTTGTCAACACTCTTTGATCTTGGCCACATTTCATTTCGGCGGCAGAACCACGCGCGCACCAAAGTCAATGTAATCCACGCCTCTACTGTGCAACAGCACTCCGCCGACAAAGACAAGTTGCCTCCCATCTACTCAGGTACCCGAGCTCCAAGGCTCCTGTTACCTGCTACTAGGCAACCTTTCGGCCATGCCCAGCTCCGGTGACGACAACCCCAAAAAGACCAGGCGCGTTTCGTTCGCAGGCCCCAATTCTTCCCCCTCTAGCACTCATCCCAACTCTCATCCCAACCCCCCTCCTGGACCACCAGGCAACATTGCTTCTGACTACAACAACCAATCCCTTCCCCCATCTCTTCGACGAACCGCTACATCCAGCGCACCTGCTTCTGGTCCTTCCCGTGCTACAAAGACATCATCCATCGCTTTCCCGGCTGGCGTGGCCACTCATACGGTTACTAATACACCTCACGGCCTGATCATCGACGGTGTTCTTCGACCTCGTGGTACTGCAGCTCACACTGATACCAACGATCAACCGGCTGTCCCCACCTACCCCTACAACGCACCGTTTCCATCCCAGCCCGCCATGAGTACCATGAGCACCGTTGCCGCCGGTGTTATGGCGGACCCGAATGCGGTTCACTACCAGCCGCCTGTCCCCGACACCACCTATGGACCTTTCCAGTACACCTACGTGCCACGAACCGACCAGCCCCAGGACTTTGCGTATCCGCCTGGTGTCCCTGCTGCTGGCCCACCATTCTTTGCACCTGGCGCCGTTCCTTATCACCAGGTACACCCCCAGTATTTTCTGCCAATCTGTACACAATATGTGGGAGCACCCGTCTTCCTCTTCACGAATGCAAGTCTAACCCGCAGAGGCATCCACTCTGGATGTCGGTGTGAGGCATGTTGTCGTACTCGATATCCGTGCTACTAACCTATCGCAACCCGTCTCGTTGCCTCATGATTATTTTCACTCTAGTAAGGATAGACCATGCTGACTTCTCTGCATTAATATAGGCCCACACCGGTATGGCTACGGCACCCATCGCTATAGTGCCACCTGGCGCTCAGGGTCCACCCATGGCAGTTCCATCCATGGCAGTTCCACCCATGGCAGTTCCGCCCGTCAACGTTCAGCCTGGTGTTGTGCCTCCCATGGCTTATCCGCCAGGAACCGCTGTCCCAGGCATGTATCATCCTACCCCTCCGGTCACGCCTCCTGGTACGTACTTTGTGCCAGGCGCTCATGGAGGTTATGAGCTTGGCAAGACAAAGACCGAAATCGATGCACTGAATCAGGCCTATGCATTGAAAAACCAGATGAACGAGCCTCAAGACATCAAGCCCGCTGATGATGATATTAGCCGCATGTACTGGGCTCGCGAATTGGACGGCCAGTGGATTTCCCGCAGCCGCTACAGCCTGGATTCCACAGGGAACTTCCGCTGGTATGTGACCGACTCGGGTATCTTCTATGCTGTCATCCTTCCGGAGTGAGCGGCATAAATAGGTAAGAACTCTCTCTCTCCATAGTTTGTGGATTCCACCTTGCATGACATCTAACCTAACCTTCAAAGATCCGAGTACCACGCGCGTAGGATATCATTTGGTATACCCTTATGCATACATAGCTTTATGAGTTGTGAGTTGCATGCGCCAAACGGTACAATCAGTCGGCATGGCCAAAGACGTCTCGACACTTTCGTTTTTTTCCTTGATTTTTCACGACCAAAATTTCATGTTCCTGGCCCTGGTAAATCCGCCCCGTCCCCGACCAAGGCCACAGCTGATAAGATCAGGTTTTCGCCTTCTATTTGCTTTGAGCATGCTCGAGAAAACGAATCGTTCTGCGAAGGTAACTTCCAAATCCGATTATTAGTCACTCAGGAATGAGCACTCATAAGCAAACAGGAAAGGAGGCAAACTGTCACATTCTGCAAAAAGAAAATGAGAAACAACGTTAAGGACCTAACAGGGTCAGGAACACAAAATTCTTTCTTTCGTTTATTGCGCCGCGGCATTTGCGCATATGAATGCGTTGTTTGACAAAAGGTTGATGAGAAAAAGGGGAGGCAATAGGTGGTTCTGGTGTACGGATTATACCGTTTAGGCTTCCTAGACTTCGGGATTCGAGAAGGATTGGACTTATTGTTTCATGACTCTATTCCTGAGGCTATCCAGATTAGCACAGCAGTCCCTGACTCCCTGCTCCGAATTTAGCCCTCTTTGTCATCGCAGTGGGTCATCAGCTTCCGGCCTCTAACCTCATTGATGGTGATGTCTGCTTTTTCGTGTCGCGCAGTCCCTCAAGTGCCGTCTCTTTAAGCTATTCTATGACGTCGGAGATGCCGTGCAGCATGCGTTTGCCAGTTACTTGACACGGTTATTCGGAATTACTGTTCTGCAGTCGCTAGGTATCATAAATACCTATTTTGATAGTCCGTACTCGCCAGGTCTGATACCTAGCGGGTGGCAGGGAGGGAACACAGGCACCGATATTAGGCCGGACGAGCATGATATCGCGGGTGACAAATGTTTATTTTCAGCGTGTTCAGCCTGGTTGGGCGTGTCGGATTATATTTCTCGTCGACGACGACCTTTTGACTTCCTACAGCGGCTCACTGGCTTTTGGTACGGACTGACAGACGACTGGGCCGCTCTCCTCCGGAAATAAGAACTTTATTGAACTACCGGTACATACTTAGGTATTAGATCGCGTGGAATGTCGGTAGGTGCTGTGCTTACGGCGACTTGCGAAAACCATTGGTCACTGGAATCGAACTTCGAAGTCCTAACTCCTAAGGCGAGTAACTCCATTAGGTAGGTAGATACCCAGCCGCGATGTTATCAAGCACATGCCAATGCGCGCTAGCCTTGTCTTATCTTACGTATCTGGTTTAGCTGCCTGAGTTGACAATGATCGTCGCCCCTCTTTTCTACCCCGCTTGGCCGCCAATTAAGGAACTCTGCATGGTCGGAGCAGTGCTTGGTGGCGTTTTAAGGCTGGTAGGTAACACGTTACACGTGCTGGGCAGGTGTTTTGCCCCAAATATTCGAGACAGTGCACATTCACTGTGTGTGTACGGTAAATACACGTTCTCCTGGGTACGTTGCATGATGACACGCCTTTCAAGTTTCGGTCCTCGGCAATGGCTTCTTCGCGATGGCACTTAATTCTTCGGACGCCAGTATGTCATGCATACAATCGTCTACATATCTATCTGCACGCCGCTGCATCGCAGGGCAGCATGTCACCATCAATCTGCCTGCTGGTCATAGATGCTTCACCTTTTAAGCATGTCGCGTTCCCAGGACCGGACCCAGCGCCGTTTTCGTGTCCTTGTCGTCCGAGCTCAACGGGGCATTACCACAGCACGGCAAAGATGACTTGCGATAGCCATATCAAGCTACAGCGCTCATCTTTCGGTCCGTATAGAGACCGCGTTGACTTCGGGGTTGGCGGTATGCGCGGCTCTTACAATGATACGCGACAGTTCATGCGCATCCACGTCTCGTATAGACAGCGTTTGCAATCACTCCTGAAGGTATTTGGGTTTGCTGCTTCTTTGAGAACACCACCTCTTGCCCAGTTGCAACTCCAGTGCTACCGGTACTGCCTAGTGGAGCGAGCCACAAATCTTTAACAATTTGTCTTTACCAGAGCGGGAAAATTATATACTATGTAGGGGGTTCGCCCGTAGTGAACCCCCTTCGCTACGCTCGTTCACTACGGGCGAACCCCCTAGTACATATAAATCATGGCTACGCGACTAGCCCCAGCCTCCAGGAGCTAGTTGCCGACGATCATCACCTACAGGGCTCCGGGATTATTTCCCACATCTGCAGGTGATATCCATTTAACCCACTGCCGCCGGCCAGCCCGATCTACTGGTAGTGGCAGGTAGCATAAGTTTGAGCACTCGTCGCCACTTTACTATATACTAAAACGGCGATACCCCCGGTGCCGCCCGAGTATATCATGGGCCGTTGTCTTCGCTTCCCCTCGTATCAGTTGATACGACCTCGCCAGTCTCAAAGGCCCCTTACAATCGGGCCCGGGCTGTCATGTACTGTGTCTTGTGTTCGCGTCTTGGCCGCGATGAACTTACCCGTCCGTAACGGCTCTGTGGATCCATACAATGCCGTCAAACGACCGTGGACCTGAGCTCGCCGGCGTGACCGCCGCACTTCTTGGCATTTCGGCTATCAGCGTCTTCCTTCGATGTTATGTACGGCTGTTCCTGTTGAAAATATTCCGGCCCGAGGACTGGTTGGCTGTTTGGACACTGGTATGACTTGGTTGACATCAGTTGTCTTCCTTCAACATACTAATCAAACCAGGTATCATTCATCCTGTATACCGTCTTTATTTTCACGACCATCAGGTACGGTGGGGGCAAGCATACGGCTGATGTACCGAGGGAGAATATCCCCAAAGTGCTTCAGGTATGGCGACTCGGACGGACCCAAGAAACCACTACCTTCTGACATAAACAAACCCTAGATGCGTTGGGCTAGCGAAGTTACCTATGTTGCGACGATTACGACCCTCAAACTCACAGTTGGCGTCTTCCTGTTCCGAATTTGCTCTCAGATGTGGCATAAAGTTACCCTTGGGGCTGTGCTTGTTTTCTGTGTTCTATTCAACATTGGCTTTTTCTTCGGTACGCAACTCAAAGATCCAACATTCACTACTTTCATTCAGAGGTTCAGACCATCAGTGGTGACTACGCATTTGCGGCCACCCCTCGGGATGACAATTGCTGACGCGGGCCACCGCAGTGGCGGTATTCCAATGTCAACCTATCGAGTACTTTTGGCTACATGACACCGACGCTACGGTAGTCGGCAGTTGCCTGAGTCATAGCCTCGTTACGAGTCTGACGTATGCTTCGTCTGGCGTGAACGCTGCGGGAGACTGGTTCCTTGCGTTGATGCCCATTGTACTCGTTCAGAACCTCGAACTCGGGAAACGACAAAAGATATCGGTAGCGGCTATCTTGGCCCTTGGCACTATGTGAGTCCACCGCGGTTCCTGGGGTCGCCTACAAGGCACGCAACTGACGAAAGAGGAAGAGCCTCCGCCGCGACCATCGTGCGCATATTCTATGTCTGGCAGCTGAGCCGGGGCGGCGACGTCCTATACCAATACACAGACTTCACCATCTGGTCGACCGTAGAGAACGGCCTCGGGCTCACCGCATCGTCGGTTGCTACGCTGCGTCCCCTATTCAAGACATTCCTGAATGCCGCCTCGCAGCACGTATTCTCGCAGGCAACTGCCGCACACAGACCATCCCTAAAACCCAACCAACGCTACTACGGCTCTGGCCCCGTCAATGGCGATCAGAATTACGGAATACCACTCTATCAAATTAGGAATCGGCAAGGTAGTGACGACGATATTGACGACAAGATGCCGTTAAGTCTGGACAAATACACTTGGCCAGGCTATAGAGGCTCCTACCAGCCGCGTAGGGAAATACAAGCGAGGAGTATCTATGCCGTCAGCCCAAGGGAGACAAGGACTCGCTACCACAGTGACGGATCGCAGCATTATAGGTCGGGAGGACAATGGCCTGGCAATCAGCACATGTATGGGTACGGACGCGAATCTAGCGGTCATGAAAGAATACAAAGCATTTGAACACGTTCTTCTATTGTTCCTTGGATTTTGCCCATTCAAATTTGCTGTTTTGTTTTTTATTTATAATGGGAACCCGCAATGATTCTACGAATCTTAACGTGATTACGCTCTGATGCCTGCACACTTGGCGGTTTTTGTAGCACTTTTCTTACAACCCTTCATCAAGGCCACTTTGTTAACTTCATATCGAGTCTTGATGTTCGGCATCTAGCTGTCGAGGAAATGATAGTAAACTCGTATCCGAGGACTGTGCTTCGTCCCTGTCTACGAGAAAAGACCCTAGATATTCTCCAAGTCTTCTTTTCTGGCCGCCCTGTTATATACCGGGACGAACTGCGCAGCGTACTATGTACATCATGGTGCTCTGTTACCTCACTTGCTCGTACATTATAGCTGGCTTCGCTGCTTGACTGCTCGATGCTATGGAGTTGGGATCTAGGGCGTAAATCATCGTGGACACGGCTTTAATGTGGCGAGATATCTGTGTTGGTATTTGGCATTACCCATTCGTTACTTAGTACGCGCTTCATGAACGGGTTTAGGACCAAATGGTACGATAATTTGCTCCTTGGGAATAGGGGTGAATTGTGTGCTTCGCTGCGGCCCATGATATTACTGTTCAAGATTTCCTGCTAGGTGAGACGTGGCAGTTTACTGATGGCGGGCTTGGGGGAGTCAGGGAAGCGTGACATTTCGAGGTTTTGAATCGTTGCTATGATAGAAACGTACCCTCTGTCGCTCATAGGCACGGCTAGGGCGGTTACCTAGGAGACCGGGTCGCGAATCCGGCACTTCCATAGGATTTTCCATAGTGTGGCAACTTGGCAAGGCAACGGCACCGCGAATATGTCGAATTGAAGGTCCAAAAGCCGGGAACGGGCAGATCGTGGCATTCCTGTAAAGATGGCAGAGTCTGAAGGCTGGAAAAGGGAAGATGTGTAATCGTCCGAGTCGTAGTCGGACCGAAGGAAGACGAGGGACGACTACCTTGGGCCGACACCGGGAATGGTCCGAACGGACAACTGCTAGCCTAGTTACCAGAACAGGACAATCATACACGCAATTGCGAAGAAGACAGTGGTTTGTAATGAATGAATGAATGAATTGAATTGAAGGGCTGCCACTCATGCCTGCCAGCTAAGCGTGTCGCAAAGCGACGAGCGAAGGACCTCCTACTTATGGACCTAGGCGAAGTCGAAAAAAAGACGCCAGTTAGGATAACGATACTAGTCCTCCCTCTTCTCCGTAGCTAATAAGATTCCGGGCCTTACCCGATCGTGACACTCCTGATTGATTGCCGTCAATCCCGCTGCTTCAATATTGAAATAGGAATGAATATGTGTCAGGAGAATTGCCCTTGCTAGGAGGGTAGTGTCTGCTACGGATATTCCACTGTGCTGCTGTTGATGGTCTGGAGATCATTGTCGTGAAGTTGGTTTCGCTACTTACGGGTTACGCGCCGATTGAATTATAGTTACTGTTTTTTAGTATGCTCGATACCTGATAGTGTGATGATAGTAGGCATGGAATCGTAATGGTGGAGGAGAAGACGTGGTCAAAAGGACGGCGCACGAAAGGCGTTAAGCTCTCCGGGAGGAAGAACAACGCTGTGTTTGGTATGGCTATGCGAGGGGGGTGTATTGGCCAAGAAACCAAACAATAGGGGGTGGTGGAGGTACCGAAGCGCCAAAGGATCTTGTCGTCGTGCATGACTTGAGAGTCGATGTATATGTCTTCGCCAAGGATTCCCCGTTTAGACTCTCTAGACTCTACATCTCGGAGCCCTCGAGTCCTCAGAAACGACTATATCGAGGTAGACACGGTGGTTCTTGTGCCTTTCAGTCGGTGGGTTGATATCAAATTTAGATGGGCGCGAACTCCCGGAGCCCCAAGTATGCCTGTACCGGTAGTACGCGCCTCGCTCAAGTGGCCTAAAGTGCTTTCATGACGGGGTTTCACCTTCAATGGTTTATGGATTTGCCCAGCGACGTCTTCACGGGGATAGTGTATATCATCTACAATAATAAGCACTTTTCCGAGCAATAAGGTATGCCAATGCGTATGCATCCAAGGGGGTCCGATCTCCAAGTCTCCGGCGAAGCTGATCAAAATAGAGATTAAGATTGTCTTAGCCCGATGAAAGGCCAGCAGGCTATTCAATCTGAAATCTATATAACGAAGATATTCGAGAGTCTGTCAACGCGCCCATCAGCGACAGTCCCGATTGCTCCGCCGCAATGTTTTGTTTTGGACGGAGCGACGAGGTCCGGAGTGGACCCAATACGCCCGTACGTCCGTACCATTTAGTCAGCTTGCCTTACCTCTTGCTCCGTGCACCACCCTACCTACCCGAGGGGTCCCCCTTTTTTGGCTTAGTGTCAGCAGGCTGTCAGGTGCATGTATAGTGCTCGGTAGGGGCCGTAGTGTTGTAAGCATTGTGGCATACAGTTAGGCTAGCACTATTATTATAGTGTACAACAGTGTTATCCTGGCTAGGTGGCTACTATAATCATAGAGGCTAAGCTTGAGCTTAATGGCCAGTGTAAAATATAGTTAAACGTGAGGTGTAATGTTAAGTAAACGATGAAGTTAAAGCGGCTATGACACTAAAGCAATTACGATGTTGGGGTGATTACGATGTTAGAGCACTAAAACGATGTCAGAGCACTAAGATGATGTTAGAGCGCTAAAGCGATGTTGAAGCACTATAACAGTGTTAAGGCACTATAATGCTTGGGTAGGTAGGGTGTTCAGTTAAGTAAGGTGGTCAGTTAGGTATGGTACACGGTTAGGTAGAGCATATAGTAAGTTATTAGTAAGAGTAGGTACGGTACTAGAGATGGGTAGGTACGATGTTAAAGATTACGTAGGTAGTTACGAGGTAGGTAGATAATAAAGGTAAGTACGATGGTAGATAAGAAGGAAGGTAGGTAGATCAGTAAGTTTGGTAGGTAGATGCAGATTCGCCTTGGTTGATTTTCAGATTCACCGCGTTTATTACATCTAAGTGAGAGGTTGATAGGTCGGTAGGTCGATAGGTCGATAGGTCGGTAGGTCGATAGGTCGGCAGGTTGATAGGTCGGCAGGTTGATAGGTCGGCAGGTTGATAGGTCGGCAGGTTGATAGGTCGGCAGGTTGATAGATCGGTAGATTGATAGGTAGATGAGGGATTGGCGGAGGAGAGGATTGGCGGAGGAGAGGATTGGCGGAGGAGAGGATTGGCGGAGGAGAGGATTGGTGAAGGAGAGGATTGGCGAAGGAGAGGATTGGCAGAGGAGAGGATTGGCGGAGGAGGGGCAATGGTCACGGAGATGAGCAGAGGTCACGGTCACGAAGAAGGGCAGCGGTCACGGAGATGAGCAGAGGTCACGGTCACGAAGAAGGGCAGCGGTCACGGTCGCGGAGAAGGGCAATGGTCGTGGAGAGGGATTGGTGAAGAGGGATTGGTGAAGAGGGATTGGCGGAGAGGGATTGGCGGAAAGGGATTGGCGGAGAGGCAATGGTTACGGAGGAGATGTACTGTTGATCGGTCACGGAGGAGAGGTGATGTTGACCACAGTCGGTCACGGAGGTATTGGTTACGGTCGGTCACGGAAGAGAGGTAATGGGCATGATCGGTCACGGAGAAGAGGCAATGGTGGCGGAAGAAAGGATTGATGGAGGAGGGGATTGATGGAGGAGAGGATTGATGGAGGAGAGGTATTGGTCGCGGAGAAGGCATATTGATCGCGGAGGGGGATTGGCGAATTGGCAGATTGGTGGATTGATGGATTGGTGGATTGGTCATCGTCGTCGCCGTCATCGTCGTCGATCGTGGAGAGTAATAGGATATATGGGTAGGTAGGCTGGTATTGAAGAGAATGCGATGTTGGGGAACAGCATGATGTCAGGTCGGTAACGATGTTAGGTCGCTAAGGCGATGTCAGACCGCTAAGACGATGTCAGGCCCCTAACACTATGCTACAACAGTGGTATATCTTAGCACGGTATTATATAGGCCATAGTTGCCTTATATAGCCACTATATCGGAGTTACCACTATTTAACAGTTTGTATATCGGCTACACAAACAGTAGAATAAATCACTATGATTATGTTCATCTGATACCGAGCTAGCCTGAAAAGGTTGGAACTGAAGTGTTGAACCCGTGCTATGGCCCCCCGAGGGCATAGATGTGCCACACTGGAGTTACACTGTTAAAAAAGGGGGTCCACACGCATAGGTAGGGTGCAGGTGAGTGCCCAATATAGCTTAGCGCAATGTATTTTCTCAGAATATCTAACCGGAATAGGCAGCATATCTATACTGTATACAGTGTACATTCCATCATCTAGCACAGTGTTTATTAGCCCGCAACGAGACTGTTGTCCACCAATCACAAATTCGCCCACAGTCCCCATACAAACCGCTTCTCAAGCAGTTTGATCCGGGACTCACACAACCCAGCACCGGTACATCAAAGAGACAGAATCAGCATTCCCCAGCCAATCTCAATAATACGTAATCCGGGGGAAGGCCACAAGACTCAGCCGGGTCGCTACGTTACAATGTAATGGCAACACAAAAGAGCGCCGCGGGCGTCCTCCCTGCAAAACCATACTCCCCTTCCGCGAGTGTCGCATTGGAAGAGGCAGCGCAACAGCCCACGCCGTACTCACAGGCCCTATCTCGTCTCGAGCCACTGCAGCCCGTCCTCGCGGGTCTTGCTCACCGCAATCACAACCAGCATCGCCGCTCCGCCTGGTGGCGCTACTTCGGCATGCTCCGCCGGAACTGTGCCAGGCTCACGGAACACTTGATCTCCGCCGTCGCGGCCGCGCGCAAAGATGCCGCAAGGGCCGCCAAGCTCGCAAAGGCGAAGGGCAAGAAGCGCAGGCGCGAGGAGTTGGCTTCTGGTGATCTAGGGATAGCCACGAGTGGAAAGGAGCATACGGGCGTTGTTCAAGAGACAAAGCTGGACGGCATGGCAGTGGATGCCAATGTTACCGCTCACGTTATCTGGCTGCGCGATATCTTGATTCCGAAGTGCTATCTGTGAGTTTTTAGCGAATCTCACTCCCTGTGTGTGAACAAATCATGCCGACTCCTTTCTTCTACCTCAAAGTTGCAGATAAGTCAAAAAGCCCTCGCTGACCTCCTACACCTGCCCAGAGCCTTCTCCCAACTCACTGCAGATACCCAATTCGCGCCGCTTGGCGTCGTGCTCCTGGCGACATTAGCCCAGGTCCAAGCTGCGTGTGAGTGTGCGGTGCCAAGGCCTGCACCCCTTTCCCTACCACTATCGTCTGCACAGGACACCCCAGAAGCATCCAGGGCCGAATTACCAAACCCCGAAGTCACAACCATAAGCCCAAGTCCACAAAGCACTGTGGCACCAGCAGTCCCGGAATCCAGGTTGCGTGCAGCAGAAGCCAGAGGAAAGAAAGATGGCCAAGGGGAATCTGAAGCACCAGGGGGACTGGGCAAGGCCATATCCCGCGAGGACGTAGAACGCGCAAGCAAGCAACGCCAAAAGGAAAAAGCAGGGGAATCAAAAGAAACCGAAAAAGAAAAAGAAAAGAGAGACGCCGCGAAACCCACAAGATCCGATCGCGCAATACAACAAGCATCACCAACAACCACAAAACCAGCAACAGCTTCCTCAATACCACCAAGTAAGCGCTTGGCCCAGCACAGCGGCCAAGACCCGCCACCGCCGGCAAAGAAGGTCAAGACCATCCCAATAACCAGAGAAAGGCCGAATGACAAACCCAAAGACGACAAGAAGAAGAAAAAGAAGGCCAAGAAGGGCGATGAGTTTGATGATTTATTCAAGGATCTCTTTTGAAGGGGCTGGGCTACGCACTCACTACCTACCTAGGTAGGCTCGTCATCGTGATATAAAATAGCTAGATATCCTCACCAAAATCTCAATATATAATAGGCATCTGCGTAATTTCAAATCCACACCCCTTCCCCAATAATACATAGTAAATCTCGTATTCCTTTTCGTCTTGATCATAAAGCGTATGTACTTTTAATTCATCTATGATCTGTGACAACTGTTTCAGATCCAATAAATCATATTCAAAAGTCCACTGGGAGATAAAGAGGAATAACGCGGAGATACTATTGGCTGGTAAGATCGCTATTTGCGCAGACATCTAATTACAGCCTGCACTGCTTTCCCGAATGCGTATTCCTCCACCTCAATAACGTTTCCCTCCACTACCGTCTTGCGATGACGCCCAACACTCTCACTACCCAGTCATGATAATAATGGCGAGACTCCGGGGGGGTGATTGGCAGCAGGAGTTCTATACATTGGGTACCTTGTAATGATGCTTTTGAGAGATAGTCAGCGTCTGATACAATCATGCCACTTCGTTTTCTGGCTATTAACGGGGGTGATATTGATCTTATTGCGATACCGTGCGGTACGACCAAATTCGGGCTCTCATATCACCGGAGCCCGTGGCAAAGAAGCCCCCGGTCGGACTAGGGGCAACGGAAATAACGCTATTCTTATGGCCCTGAAGCATCAGCTGGGTGTAGCCGGTTCGTGGGTCCCAGAATTGCACGCCACGGTCCTTCGATCCGGACATCACCCAATTGGCATCGGGCGTAAGCGCTACGCTGAGCACGAAATCCTGCCTCTGGTCAGCGCCTGAAGTTTGATTGCGTGTAGAAAGACTTACTCTGTGGCCTTCGAATGTCTTGATACATCGCCCACCCTTCGGGCCGGAATTACCCTGAAGTCTCGAGGTGGAAAGCTCCCACATCTTGATGGTCTTGTCGAGACTACCACTGACAAGCTCCTTGCCGCTCGGAGAGAACGCAACGGAATAAACACTATCCTTGTGACCATCAGGCCCCTCCAGGCGTTCCAAGAGGTATCCTTGATGGATATCCCAAACACGCACACTCTTATCCAGCGAGCCAGCTGCCACATACTTCGTGTCTGGCGAGATAGCTACAGTAGTGACACCATCCTCAATAGTGAGGGTCATTATGTTGATACTAGCTTCGATGTCCCAGAGGCGAACTGTTCTATCTCCACTACCAGACGCGATAAGCCGACCATCCCGGGCGAAGTCGAGCGAATAGATATCTTGCTCATGACCTGCAAAGGTATTGCGAATGGTTCGACTCGCAATGTCCCAAACCTGCATGTATATGTCAGTGTTTACTATCAAAGAGCGGAAACAGAGATGTGAAATCCTACCCGGATGAGCTTATCCTCGGCACCAGTAGCGAGATACTTGCCGTCAGGGCTAAAGCAGACGCTTCTAATATATAGATCACCAGAAATATCGACATCTTCATCCTGCAGAACGCAGACCTTTTCACCAGTGGTAACTTCATAAATCTGCGCAGAGCGGTTGCAACCCGTGGCTACGTATTTTCCATCGTGGCTAAATCGCACACAGCATACGACACTTTCGTGAGACAAAGTGTGGACTAGATCAACGTCCAACACACGGGGAACGTGCTGGTTAAATATAACAAACCAGTCATCGCGCGTCTTCTTCACATGCGCGGGGACACGATCAGGATCCAACTCTCCTAGGGCATTGTTGACCATGGCGCCGGGAGGTGGATGGACCACTCTGTGGTCCGGTGTCGGGTGAGCGGGCACTTGCGGTGACGCTCCAGGACCGGCATATGGAAGTGGCGTGTTGATCTGGGGTGTAGCCGGTCCGCCAGCGGGAGGTCGTCCTATCCCGCGCTTGCCGGGTCCAGGAGAGGCGGTAGTCTGGGGGGCTTGGCCAGGGAAACCGTTTGGACCCGGGCCTTGGCCGTAACCTGGCTGAAATGGGGGCCCCTGCGATGGTGGAGGCGGTGGAGGCGGAGGGCCCTGGAGACCCGGTGGCGGCTGCGGCATCTGGTGCTGAGCTCCGGGCGGTTGATGCTCCGGAGGAGGCGGTTGTGGTGGCAACCCGGCCCCCTGACCTCCTTGGCCCGTCATGATACCACCGAAGAGGTTGTTGCCAACGCCGATGGATGGTGGCGGGGCGGAGGGTCCACCGTGTTGAGGTCCAGGCATACCAGGTTGCGGGGGGCCGCCTCCGCGAGCGGCATCGAGCTGGCGACGAAGGAGGACTATTTCTTCATCATACCTATAGCAAGTCAGGATAGATTCTGGTAACGGCAGAAACGACGCCGCCTACTTTGCCTTGATATTCATGTGTGCTTGTTCCAATTGGTAAACCTTATCCCGGATGAGTGATGCTTCCTGCACCTGATTTTGGACTGCCGAGTACTTAGTGTCTAGATTCTTGGTCTATTGGTGGGAAGTGGGAAGTGGAAAGGAGGTAGACGGGTCTGAGGGATCGGGGCCCATTGCGAAACGGGGGTGGAATCACTTGGAGAACCTACTTTGCTGTTCATAGCCTTCATTTATACGAGCCTGGCTGTCGAACTCGCTGCGAATTTGATCTAGCAGCTCATTGAGGCGAGCTGCGCTGCCCGGCAGGCCGCGGTGTGGGTACATCGACATGGTGAACGAGAGGGTATGTCCCGTAGATTACACGCGCATCAGTCGACGGTTGTAGTCACGCCCCGATTGGGTACAACTCAAATAGTAGGCGTCGTGTTGTTCTTGTTTATTGCGTTCTGCAATGACGTGGAGGGGCTGTTGCTGTTTTGGACGCGAGCGCACGTCGCAGCAGGATCAAGAAAAAATTATTTCGGCGATGAAACTGAAGGGTCGGTACGGCTGAAAGGAGAAACTTGGCCTAATCGAAACAATTGCAGTGAGTAACGGGCTACGCAAGACTTCGAATTCACAGTGTCGAGCGCTGTTAGATGACGACAAGCATAGCTGTCGAAGTCTCGATGGGACGGAGGAAGTAGGCAGGCCAGGTCGTAGGGCCCGCTCAGATCGGGGCAAGATCCGCGACGTAGTAGTTGGGTGCAAAGCGACACAGAGGAGTAGACGGAGAGATTCAATCAGATGGAAAAGGGATGGCGGGAGGGATGGGAGGGAGTTGCTGGCGGAGGAAGAAGAAGGGACAGCAAGGTAGAAGTAAAAGTGGATGGGAAGGGAAAGAGGAGCCAGAGTCAGACCTGGACCTGGACTGAGCGCGCGGCTTGTGTGAGGGTGAGTCCCCATCTGTACACTCTATTACCAGATTTCGTTGGACTGCAGCTGCCCATGCCGTGGGTGGGCGCTCCTAGTGCGGCCGACACCACCTCCCATGGCGCCTAGTCCGGATAGGGCCTAGTGCAGGCTAGTGCAGCGCGCTAATGCACTGCGCTGCAGCATGTAATGCGCTACCTAGCGTACTGTACTGGATACCTTACGTAGCCCGCACGCCGATGCCCACAGGCCCTGCCATGGCCAGAGCCACGACGGTGCACGAAGTACATAGTGCTTCAGACAGTACACACCGTATACATCTATAGTAGTACCTGCCCGAAACGATTGCTTTTGGGACACACCGAAAAGCTGAAGAACCGGTCTTGACAATAACCTGAGTACGGACTTGGTCATACACTACCGGTACACACCCAGCTACGTAAGGTATCACATAACGTTTTTGACTACGGGCCAGAGAACAGAAGCCGGCGGCACTGGCTTCGGTGATGGCTGGTTCGGGCAAATGTTGCTGCATGGGCGGGATCCTGCGGCGGCGGCAGGGACAGAACGTACGAGGCTACCTTAGGGTTATGTAATCCGTAAGGAACCTGTATTGATTTACTACCCGATGTGGCAAGTAAATCAAATTAAAATATTTTGGTTATTCGCTGCTGATGTGCGCAATACCTACCGGTACCTATCTGTGTGCTACCTACAAATGGGTTGTTGACAGAGTTAACCCGCACATAGCCCCACTAAGGCTGGTACCCACTCTGGGTTAGGGTGGAAGAACAACAAACACTTTGTGCCCGCATAGCAACAGTCGTATTCTTCTTGCTCATGTTAAGGTTGTACAATAGTATTTCGCTATGTAACTACTACCCAGAAACAGATGACGTGCGGATTGGGACAAGAAACTTCTCTCGAACATTACACGCCGCTAAAGAACTTACGGTGGGTTTACAGCAAACACGCGAAGTTTTAGCGCTTTAGCGGCTCGGCTACAACTATTTCGCAACTGTATTCCTTAGCCGTTATGGTGTTTTCTTAACTAAAGATTCTGAACGCAATTCCTAAAGTGACTAATGTAATTTACATGCCCTCTTGCTCAGTTTGCCTTACATCCGAGAGATATGGTAACCGAGCAGTACCTAGGTAGATAGGTTAAGTAGATACGGGCGTGGTGCTGTGTAGGTAAGAAGTGTACGCAATATACTGCCTGCGTACGAAATATACCGGTACCGTGCAATTGTTTATCTAAATATTGTTCGGCCCACCACATTACTCGGCCAGGGCCCAGTGACAGCCTACAGCTAGATACCTACCGGTAAGTGACCGTGACACTATAATAAGAGCTAGCCTACTCAAACACGTTGTCAACAGGGGCCACCTACTATGTATAGACGAGCGAGGTTCCTGTGCTATGTTTGGCCGACAATAGAGTAGGTAGATACGTCAGGAAAAAGGTGTACACTACATATACCCACCTGTGCTTCTCAAGTGCTGCGGGATCCAGATTACTGCAAGAACTCACAGGCGTTAAGCATTCCGTACGTTGATAAGTGCAACATGCATACGGGACGCATACCTGCCTACCGTACATGATATCGGTACCGGTAGTGTATGTAACTGTCTATAAAGAGATCCATGCAGACTGTATAGCCACTGGCCGGCGGTGCTAAGTTTCGGTAAATCCCTGGCAACCCCCGGCCGTCAACATAACAGGTTTTCAGCCCTCATGTTCGCTCGAACAAATAGGAATTATCCCAGCTCCCACAACGGAGATTAATTCTTTCCCCTTCCGACCAACTTAGAACTACCGGAACCTACTTACACTCCGCGGACCGCCGGTAGCACATCTAGGTAGGTAACGGTAGTCTACCATCCTGTCTCTATTACGTACAATACGGAACTACATAATTAGTTAATCGTGTGATGTGTACGGAAAAAAGACTTCGTACCTCAGCAGCAGGCTAGCAACATTTCTCTAGGTATTCATCTCTTACGGGAGCCGTCAGCGTATCTTTAACGGCTATTTCGGGCCTCCGTTAATCGTGCTCGGTCCACTCTATTTCTGTTTTGCTTGGGCTTGCCAAAACCCCAGCGAAACCGAAAAGAGAGGGGCATAGCTAACAGAGTAGATACTTATGTACCGCTGGGCAGGCATAGTGGGAGGGAGTACCAGTATATCGACGTTCGGGGAGAGCCTCACATATCAAAGCTGAGCCAAAAATGTAGAAGAAACATAAACAAGCGCTTGTAAATGTAAACGTGATTAATTTGATGCAAAAGAAATGACCAAAAGATGCATCAGCCGTGAATCGAACACGGGGCCCATCGATGGCAACGATGGATTTTACCACTAAACCACTGATGCCAGTTGAACGCTTAGGCGATTAATGGAAACTTCTGCCGTATTGGGCAATATGAATCGTAACGGTCTACAGGTTGTCGAAGCCACCTACTTTTTAATTTTCATAGTTCGCAGTCCGTACATTATGTACATGCCTCCGTTATTTCGTATCCATCTTAGGAACTATCAAGCTATGAAACATCCTTAATGAAGATTGGCCCGGTATCAGGGGCCAGGTATATGTCATATGATTCTATGAACTTAAACCTTCGAATTGTGTGTCAACTCCTTGAAGAATGCATGCCCGGGCCGGATATCCTTCCTCGCGTAATTTAGCGGAATTGAGGTGCAATACCTAGTCCTAGACAATGATCTAAGCAAGGCGACCTCAAAGAGAGAATGCTCAGGTCAGCGCGGAGAGATACGACGACGTGGGGTTTGCCGTAACAGTTAAATCAGCCGCTCGCAGGTCACGAATTGAAAAGCGAACGGGTTCAGCATCCCGGCTTGACCCCCAGCGTATTAGGTCCGAAGGGGAATTTGAAATATGTGCTGATAACTCAGCTTGCTCCATGCTGCCTCGACCCCAAGCTACATACCACGCGATACTTTGTCAACGATAATGACAGACTGGATGGATCGTCTCCAATGATCCGCGTCGTCTCACCACCTCACCCTCCAAAGCTCTGTTCCACGACATCTGACAAGTCGGCTCTGATGCTAATAACTCTCATAGCATAGCGATCATTGATACGGCCTTCGGTAGGCCTCGCCGCCAATATCGTCGTTCTTCGCTTGTGGCCTCTCTGCCACATGGCAAGGCTTCAATGTTGCCTATGGCTCCTCCGGGGATCATCATGGTGGGCTATCGTAAAGGAGTCATATACATGAACTGCAGGGACAAGTGGTACACTGATTGTAATTCACCCCTGACGTCGACGTGACGTCGAGGTAGCGATTCGGTGCCTCATTGCGTAACTTCACGACTGATTTGTGATCGACCGATGGCCCCGACCAGTCGCCGACGATGGACGGTCATTTCATAAATCAGATATTGCTGGGCTGATGGGGGCGGTTGGTACTGGACTCTGAGCGATTGATCGGCGCGATTGAGATCCGCCTCGGTGATCGATTACGTCCGTTTAAGTTTGAAAATTATTATTTGTTTTATTCGGTTGAAACTTTCGGTTTTTGTCCTGTTGGTTCAATCAGGATCAACCAATAGGGACAAGCACGCTTGGAATAGATCAACTATGGGTTGCTGATCGGAGTGTATAACTGGTCCGCTTCGTCAAAGCCTTGCAGAGAGGGGTCGGGGAAGGGGTTCCGTTGGAGACATGATCTCGATTTTCAACTTGGCCGTCATTTTTAATGTTCAAGGCTCTAGCCGGCTGCCAAGACTAGACGGGAGAGACCGTCGCTCCTGAGCGGGAGTAACAATGCCCTGTCTGCCGGATTTACTGAAATGCAAGTAAGTAACTGAGGAGAAAATCGGCCGTTACAGTTTTCGGAGACTTTTCATCAAGGGAATCCTAACCCGCCCGAGGGTCGTTGGATTGCTAAGTCGGGTCGCTGGATAGGTAGCACGTCCCTTCATCAATTGTTATAGATTGCCTACATATTTTGATGGTGTTTTGGCCCCGTGTCCTACGCATTCAAAATGACAGATTGTTTCGAAACGATGATTAAACAACTACGAACGTAAGTTGACTATCTAGGTACAAGGAGATTGGCATTGTTGCTTTACCCGTGCAACACCAAAATGGAGATCCCGAGCGAGGAGTTCATGTAACGAAAGTAATATACCTAAAGTCCTGAAGCTGATTTATCTAGAAGACTGGAATTGGTTATCGCGCTGACGAATATTATCCCTCACATCGAAGAGACTTGCATCTCAGGAGGATCCACCCGATGAATCCGCCTGGATGTCAGAGCTGTAATAGTGTAGTGGTTATCATTCTAGCCTTCCAAGCTTGAGACCGGCGTTCGATTCGCCGTTACAGCATTTTTGAAATCTGTACGGATAAGTTACCTACTTCCGTATAACGACAGTTTGCGCAATGTCTTTTTTTCTTTGCAATTATTTTGTGTTTGTAAAGCTTCTAGGTCGCGTTGGCACTATGTTGGCATAACAAATACGCACTCGCTTCATTTTAATTCAATGCTTGGAGATGGGGGTATGAAGATAGGCGTTGTACATGTGTCGGCTTGTTACATCAGCGCTTTTGCTTGAGTTCGACACATCCGACCTGGCCCTGGGCACAACCCTGCGAATCTAATTGACATCTCCTTTATTCATCGGCCTTGCTTCCGCGTATATAACCATCCAAGACTTCGAGTCTTCGCTGACTATAAGCCCCTCTCATTGTGTTTGAGTAGAACAGGTGGCCGAGGGATGTGATCTGCCGAATAGTTAGTGAGACATTAGGTATCGCAGATCTGTTCGGAGGCCATCGTATTTGTGTGGGTTTGGTGGCAATGAGGGACTCGACTCATAGTTGTGCGCTTGATCTAAACCTGGATGCAGTCTAAGGAAAGGAGAGAATCATAACTTGAAGTTGTCGCGGTGATCACGTTTCATTTATTTCCTTTTCAGCCTGCGCCTCGCGGCGGTTCGTTCTGCTGGTTCCGCTTGTCCTTCAAATTCACCCGCCTTCTTTCCTTTCCGGTGTCAGGAACGGCTACTGGTTGTCATACGATGGTGAAGGAATATCATTCGATGCCCCGACAAGGGCATTTGTTAGACAAAGGCAGCCCATAGGAAGGGAGGTTTGGCCTCTGAACTCGATTCGGAATTTGGAAAGCCAATAAGTCAATGGCACCATAGTATGTCACGAGGAGACCAATGCAAACATCCCGTTGAAGGTTACTGATCCGCGAGACTGAACACTTGGCATACCGCGTCGTTAGCCAGGTCTTCCATCGACTGATGCAATGTCCCAGCTTGCTAGGTATGATAGAATGCATACTGCAGACTATCACGCTCCCTCGGGAGGGGGGCGCCACTGGTAGACTGTGGCTGCCATAAGTACGGCAGGTTGATAGGTATTGGCACATTCAGCCTTAACTCCTCGTTCCATGATGGCGGCAACCCATGATCGGACTGCGGCATTCTACATGCGCCGAAATGTTGGTGGCATGATAGTGGGCGGTAGACCGTACGGCGCCTCGAGGCCCGAATGAGCCTCAGCGCTGATTTTTCTTTCGTCGCATGACCAGAACGCGCACCGTCTTCTGTCAGTACCGTAGGTAAGAATAGGGACGATAGGCAGCTGAATGGTAGTAATGGTAGTTGAGTTGGCAACTGATTGCATCCATCCTTCAGTGCATGTTGATCTCATCGGATTTAAGAAGCACGCCAAAGGGAAGGCGGCAAGACCGTAGGTAGATGTCGTCGAACTCTGGATACGAATACGAAAACGCCGTGTTAATTAGAGCGACCGTCTGTTTAGCTAGAGCGTTGATTGGATCTGAGATGGCTGCTTTATCGGAACGTTCAGTTCCCAGTGGCGTGATTCAACCGGGAGCCAATAGAAAGCACCCGTTCTGTTGCGTGCCAGCACGGTACTGGCACTGTGAGAACTTGCACAGGGTGCCTGGCTTACATAACTGACACCAACAGAATGTTGGAAGACGTGCGGAAAGGTCGCACAGCGTTCGTGTTCGCATTGCCGGTAACTTGATGGAAGGCACGCAACGTGCTAAATAAACCAAACAAAAAGATCAATTAGAACCTCGTTTCCCTGCCTATTTTCTTCGTACACTGCCTACCTATATATATGTACAGGTAGCAGAGGCGACTTCACGATTCAGCAGCGTCGGCAACTTGTTTGCAGCTTGAATCGCTAGTATCCTAAAACAAACAGTCTTTCAGGGGTCTTCCAAGGGTCCTTGGGTCCCCACTTGCGTCCAATTTGGCCTAGCAACCAATCTCAAGCCAGCTTGCTCGTCTGTGCTTCGAAAGGAGCGCCTCATTCCTGGTCCAACTGACTTTTTATTTTGACGCGGCCCGGAGCGCATGCGTCAGGGATCCAATACAGTGTAACGACCAAAACTATTCGTCTCCTCGCTCGTTTTAAATAGTCTCGTCTCCGAGTCGCTTCTTTCTGCCGGCGCGCTTGAATTGTCTTCAATTTTCCTTATTCAAGTCTGGCCCGCCGAGTCGTCTGTTTTCCGCCATCGCGAATTGACCGTGCATACAACATGGACGTCATCCTCGAGGTTTGGGATACCTTCCTGGGTGACTATGTCTTTGCCCAGGTTCACCCTGCGCAGTCTACCGCGTCGGACTACCTGGACGTTCACAACGCGACAAGCTCACTATGGCAGTACAAGCCTTCGTCCGCATATATCCAGTTCGAACCCAGTCAATACGCATATATGAGTGCGTGGGATAGGGATAACATCTTTCGTCAGGCCATCTCGCTGTGGACCATCACCGTGTACGCATCTTATCCCACCCCGACGTCTTGGGAGCCAACTTGCGAACGTCCGCTTCACGTCTCCTTACTGACCCCCGCCTAGTATTTTCGGCTGTCTGCTATACTTCGTCTTCGCCTCCCTCTCCTACTGGCTGGTGTTCAACAAGGATGCAAAGTCGCACCCCAAGTACCTCAAGAACCAGATTTCTATGGAGATAAGGCAATCGGTCGAGTCCTTCCCCGGCATGGCCCTGCTCACGACCATCTTCTGGCTCCTCGAGGTCCGCGGCCACACGAAGCTATACGATACGCCCGCTGACGGCCCAGGCCTGTGGTACGAGTTTCTGCAGTTCCCCTGCTTCCTCGTCTTCACCGACGCGCTGATCTACCTGATCCACCGCGGCTTGCACCACCCGTTGATATACAAGCACCTACACAAGCCTCACCACAAGTGGATCATGCCGACGCCTTTCGCCTCGCACGCCTTCCACCCCGTCGACGGATTCTCGCAGTCGTTCCCTTACCACCTGTACCCCATCCTGTTCCCCCTCAACAAGTACGCGTCCGTGGCCCTCTTCGTCTTCGTCAACTTCTGGACGATCATGATCCACGACGGTGAATACGTGGCCGACAGCCCCGTCATCAACGGCGCCGCCTGCCACACTATGCACCACCTATACTTCAACTTCAACTACGGCCAGTACACTACGCTGTGGGACCGCCTCGGCGGCTCCTACCGCAAGCCCGACGCGGATCTCTTCGACAAGGAGAAGAAGATGAGCGCAGCGCAGTGGAAGCAGCAGGCCAGGGACATGGAGCGCATAGCCAAGGAGGTCGAGGGCGTCGACGACCGCGTGTACGCACCCAGCGAATCCAAGAAAAGCCAGTGAACGACGGCGTGGAAGGAATGGGGTATTTGATACCGCGGAGCACCAAATCGGAGCGGAACAGCCGCGTCGACAGAGGGATCAGGAAGACACGAAAAAAGAAAAGGGCGCTTTCACAAGCGGCATAACCAAAGAACCGGCACGAGTCGCGAACTAATGTATTTCTTCGTACCATGAAACGACCACAGATGAGAAGGCAGTAATGAATCCGATAGAACGAGGGACATTGTCACAAATGTATATAATATGAACGGATGATAAAGGGGGAAAGAGAAGAGGACTCTCCAGTCAGGTGAGGTATGTATTTACACTTCTCCTATTCCGTCAGCGGGGAACACTCGCTAGATGGGTCATGGAGAAACGGCATTGGACTCAATAAGGGTTCCTGATGCTGGACGCTTTTTCGGGCGCGAGGAGGGTTGAACCCTGCTTGTTATTAATTCGGCCAATACATCTGCGTTGCCTCTTGCATTTGAGTTCGCCTTATTTTTCATACTCTATGCTTCCACTTCAAGTCCGTGCTTAATGTTGTAGTTGAGACCGTTCGGTCATTATTGGGTTCTCGATCTCAAACTTGGTGTTAGATCCTATTAGGGTACTGGTATATTAGAAGTTGGAACAAGTCGAACGATACCATCGCAGAAACGCAATGAATATATTACCATGCCATTTACGGGGCCTGCTTTCCCCCGCCGGACAAACAAAGTAAAGGGTCTAAGTAATCTCTTATATGTATATGACGGTGTTATGACAGGGCCAATATGTGCCGTGTCGCGCAAGGGTTATTTCCGTCTCTAATCGAGGCAACTCGGTCTGGGCAAATGTGAAAAACACTCTTCCGTGGTTTCCGGATGTTCTGATGGGACCTTCGCCGTGTTCTTCGCCCTTAATAATGGCCTTCCGTAATTCCAGCGAAAATGCGCTCGCCCCAAATGATAACCATCAACGCCGTAGCCAAATACACAATAATGAAAGCGCGAATGCCCTCGCGTGGTTGGGGGTAGTAGGGGAGACGAATGGATCGTGCTTCTTCGAAACAAGTCTTCCTATCCGGGACTCGGCCGCGGAAATACCTAGGATTCCAATCTCCTTCTATTTGCAGAGCGGGCCAGCCAGTCTCCTTGTTTCGTTCGGGCGTTTGCGCGGTGTTCCCCGCCCCGAAACCCCCCTTCAAGATCAGGAAAAGCTAACAAACTTGGGGTCTTTGGGCCGACCATCTGGTCCGATGCCATTGGCGCTGAAGCGCTGCTCCATGTAGACGCGCCGAGCCTCATCGAAGCGCAGGCGCCGCTTCTTCATGATCTTCAGAATCTCGAATTTCGCGGCATCGTCAAGTCCGGCGCGGGAGTCTCCGGCATCGACGTTGGCGCCAAGGTCGAACGTGGCACTCGAGAGCCCTGCTTCTATGTCGCCTGAGAAACTACCGGGTAGTCGCGCATACAGGTATGAAGAGCCCGGCAGATCCGGTAGTAGGGGTAGCCACGAGTTCCGTGTGAAGTAGAGGGCTGTACCGAAAACGAGTACAATGAACGTCAAGCCGTAGAGAAGATACATGGTTTCGGTCGTCTTTTCCGTCTTGTGCTCTTGGGAGTCGGGTGTGAGTCGATATGAATGGGCGAGAAATGCACAAAGAGGCTTAAACGAGCCACGGTGGGAGTGAATAGGTAATGCGTCAGACGTGTGTTATCGGATTTATTGGCGCAGGGGAATGTTGAGAACGGAGTAGAATTAGGGTCTTTTAAAAACGTGAGTAACCGGCGAAAAAAGGAAGGCAGTAGAAAGAGAAGTGAGGTATGAAAGACGCTTGGTCAAACCATTTGTAAGAAGTTGTTTGAGCTTTGCTAGGTTGCCTCGAAGCCCGAGAAGCAGAATGAACGAGAGAACTTTGGAGATGTTCGGGGTGTTCGCAAGGGACATGACACGCTGCTTACATCACAGCCACGGTACTGTGCTGCCACTTGGTCGGCCTACTGTATTCTTCGGCCGTTCAGGGCACCGCAGTGGGCATGGCCCCTGTCGATGCGTCTGCGTAGCTGCGTACCTAGGCTGAGTGGCCGAGTCCTAAAGTAGGCCGATTGCTACGCCAAGTATGAAGTACGTAATACAGTAAGAGGATTTACATTACTGTATTTTATACGGCGTACCTCGACATTGTGGCTCACGCGCAGCCCCACTTTATTTTCTTGTACAGTTTCTACGTCATCCCACACACTGTCAGACTGTATGGAGGAGCTAATCCAAACTGGGCGAGTTAAGCGATGTCCGCACGATCTTTGGTCTGCTCGAAGACGAAATCAGAAGCAACAAGCAATTGCAGACAGCCTCAATCCCGTTGATATCACCTCCTCCAAGCCTTCAAAATCCAGGATTCACAATGGCTACTCCTCAGGTTTCCGCCGACTTGATCTGGGACGTTGTCCGTAAGTTTTATCCGAAATACTCGACTCTGCGGGTTTAGCCTTCAGACGTTCAAGGCGGCCAGAAACTAAATACGCGGCGGATTTCTCCAGGCGCAAACAACTCTTTCCTCGTCAAGCGCAAGGCTGCCGGCGGCGTTCAGCTGTCTCGCGACCCTCTGAACCTGACCAACCTGAACTCGCGCAAGGTGAGAATCCTAGGATCGCCTGTACCGTGGACAGTGGCTAATGAACATGGCTCACCAGTATGCCGGTTTCGTGAACGAGAAGGTACGAATATGACGGCGACCACGCATAATACATAGACCGGGCCAGTTGGAACTCACGATATAAATTATGAATAGGCTATTGGCGTTGTTCCCGGCGAGAAGGGCGCTATCAAGGTCCTAAGCAAGAAGACCTCGGCCTCGCAACAACCCGCTAAGGCCATCACCGTGACTACTTACAGCGGTGCTAAGTCTACCCGAAAGTCAGTCCTCTCCGATGAGCTTCCACACGCACCCCAAGACAGGTTTTGCATGGGGATGTTGACGCGTTTGCTATATAGGGCCTATGTTGCTGTTGCCAACCAGACCGCCAAGCGTGGCTACCGTGCCGACCTCCGCCAGGCTGCCGTAGCCCGTGTTTCTGCCATTCGTCAGTCACAGAAGGAGCCCAAGCCCACTCCCGAGCCCAAGCCCCGTGGTGCTAAGGCTAAGAAGGCTGCTGCGTCTTCATAAAGGAGATGATGAGTTGGGGTGAGGATCAGGGGAGAAATATGAAAGGGATATCTGTCTGAAAGGGCACCGCGGAGACGGCACTGTAGGCTGGGACAAGGCCGGGTAGCCTGAACGGCAGCCAAGTTAATTATACCTGCTCCCATGCAGAGTGGTATTCACAATCACGAAAAAAGGACTACATATCACCGCTTCTCGGCCCTTGATTGCGTCTTCCTCTATTCTGTTCTTGGTTGCGATTGCAGCGCCGTGTCTGATGTGGGAAAACAAACCGTTCCGACATGACGGGTCCGTGATTTCAGAGCCGAATACCTAGCATGCCATTGCTGGCTTTCTACCGCCATTCGCAGATGAGTACTTTGTGCAACAAGTTGAATCGTTTGACGCTGCAAACAAGGCTATATAGTGTACCGTACTACTATGTTATAGCTAGGTGGATGCCCAAGTGATCCCGAACCGACCCGGCATCGAAGAATAGCCTTGGGATACACTAGGTACGGTAGCGGCAGGATAAGCGGGTAACCGAGGATTGACATGTGGAACTACCTGGTCTAGGTAGGCTGCTGTCCGGTTAGATGCCGAAATAAAGCCCTGAATAATAGGTATCGTCAAGCAGAATGTACATACAGAAGTAGGCAGTGAAGTCCCATTGGCCCGCAGACTCCCGTTCACATGCATGCGCCGTCTCGGCAGTATTCCGTACATCATGTATAGGGTACGTGAGCGGTCCGCCAAGGTACCGGGCAGGGGACCTTATGTACATGCTTATTCGTGCTGACGTAGGTACCTGACTAAGCCTCATTGGTAAAAGAACAAGAACTAAAATAACGCGTTTGCCATGCTGATCGGCCTACCGACGACCGTAAAATCCCTATTGCCCGGCCACTCCACCGATGTAGTGTACTTACCATATGGGTAGTGCTCTTAATGCCCTGTTCGGGAGGCATAGTGGCCGAGCAATACCGTAGGCCAAACATGGGGTGATTACGCTAGGTAGTCACAGTCGTAGTGAGGAAGGAAGGTACCGGTATTCTCCGGGCACGGTAGTGTGCTTGTACCGACTATACCGCGTCGAACGCCTTGAAGTACACAGCACGTCCCTGTGGTAACTGCCAGCAGTGAGACCTCAAGAAGAGCTGGTAGGTACCGGCTACCTCCTGTAGTGAACATCGTGCCTGCTCCGGGCGTGAGCTACCGGTACCTACCTAGGTAGACAGTCGTCAGCTCCAGAAAATAGCGCGGGACAAGCTCCAGGACCTGGCGGGGTCGAGACAATTAAATAACCCCGCATTACATCAAGTTTCTACCGGTACCGTACCTACACTACCCACCTTCTCTCCGACTTGCCCTCTCTTCACCCAGACCTCTCGACTTTCTGCCTTGACCCAGTCTAGAGTATAAAGGGAAAACCAGGTTTGTACGTGCCCCTACCTTTCGTGCCCTCTCCCTTGGCCGAGACACCAGAACTCTATCCACTTCTCACTCTCCATCTCGTTCCCGCTTCCTGACTGACTGTTCCGTCTGCCCCGCCAGTCATTTACCTTCGCCGCTAGTCTATCTCTCTTAGCCTCAACCACGCCAACTCAACGCGATTGTCAACATGGTTAAAGCTGGTAAGTAAATCACTTAGATGTCGATGCCATACATGACTTGGCGACCGCGAAGCTGACACGGCACGAACTAGTTGTCGCTGGCGCCTCTGGCGGCATTGGCCAGGTCCGTACACAATCTCTGAAAACTCCATCGGAGCAATCACCATCCTAAGACGCGACTCAAACAAGCGGAAGGACGCGCGAGTATCTAACGTTTGAACCCAATAGCCCCTTTCACTTCTGCTCAAGCTGAGCCCCCTCGTTGACGAGCTGGCTCTCTACGATGTCGTCAACACTCCCGGTGTTGCCACCGATCTTTCTCACATCTCTTCCACCGCCGTAAGCAAATTATCACTCATATGCTTTACTGTCAAAAGGTCGAACTCTAAAACCCTCACAGAAAGTTACCGGCTACCTGCCCCCCAACGATGGCGGAAAGACCGCGATGAAGGATGCCGACATCATCGTCATTCCTGCTGGTATTCCTCGTACGTACTAGCCGTGACTGTCACCACCTAGTCTCCACTAACATACTTCCAGGCAAGCCCGGCATGACCCGTGACGACTTGTTCAACATCAACGCCGGCATTGTTAAGGGACTCATTGAGATTGCTGCTGAGGTCGCCCCCAAGGCCTTCATCCTCGTCATTTCGAACCCCGTTAACTCCACAGTCCCAATCGCTGCCGAGGTTCTCAAGGCCAAGGGCGTCTTTAACCCCCAGAAGCTCTTTGGTGTCACCACGCTCGACATCGTCCGCGCTGAGACCTTTGTTGCCGAGATCGTCGGCAAGAAGACTGGATCTGAACTGACCATCCCTGTTATCGGTGGCCACTCTGGAGAGACCATTGTTCCTCTTTTCAGCAAGGCTAGCCCCAGTGTTACCATTCCGGACGACAAGTACGATGCTCTCGTCAACCGTGTCCAGTTCGGTGGTGACGAGGTCGTCAAGGCCAAGGACGGCGCGGGTTCCGCCACTCTATCCATGGCTTTCGCCGGATTCCGGTAGGATATGCAGCTCATATATACGTTCGGCACGACGGTAGCTAACTTCACGTAGATTCGCCGAGAAGGTCCTGAAGGCTCTCAAGGGCGAGAAGGGCTTGGTTGAGCCCAGCTTTGTCTACCTGCCCGGTGTCCCTGGCGGCGACGAGGTTCAGAAGGCCACTGGCTTGGACTTCTTCTCCGTCCCTGTCACGCTTGGCGTAAGAAATCACCCCTGCTGCCCCCATACCAACCACTTGCGTAGATATAGTGTATCGCTAACATTTTATCTCTAGCCCAACGGTGCTGAGAAGGTCGCCAACCCTCTTACCGGCATCACCGAGAAGGAGAAGACTCTAGTGGATGCTTGCGTCAAGGGCCTCAAGGGCAACATCGAGAAGGGCATCACCTTCGCTCACAACCCCCCGCAGAAGTAAATGACCCCTCCCTCGATTACATGAGACATGAATTGGCGTGATTGTGCTGTTGCGTGGCGTACGAAATAGGTCTCCTGGAGCGCATGTGTTCCGTTTGTCTTTGCCGTCTTTAGATGGGAGAGTTGCATCTAACTCACGCGGCAAATCTTCTACCATGGTTTCGTTTTCGCACAGTTCGTAGAGAGAACAAAACAGAGGGCAGGCAGACATCAAGACAAAAAGAGAAAACAGCCAATCTCACGATTGTAAATTACACACAGAATTGAGAGACCTGATTGACTGACTGATCGTTCTTGTTTCTATTTATAGGTTGTAAAGGGGCGCATTAATCCCGCACTCCCCCCGTGATCGCTGCGCTCCCTCTCGTACTGAATGGATGACATCTTGTCTCCGGCCTTCCTAAGGAATCCATACCACCCCCACACGCTATTCCGGCCCGGCCCTCGAAACAAACACCCCTCTCTCCTACGATCTCCTACGAATCGAATCATTGGCGTGGACGTTAACGGCGATATCGGCGAAGGAAGCGGGAGGATCGAGAGCGGAAATGGGTGTTGTCCATGGGAACAAAACACATCTACTGACTGTCCGTGTTCTATGATGTCCTACGGACAGATAAAAAGCGTACGTGTAATGTAATGCTGGGCTGTTGAACCGAGTTCATTACCCGTGGTCACTAGGTAGTTTGTACACATACTATATCATGCCCCCTTCGCAACGAAGGAATGGGCGCTCCTGATCGTTGCCTTTGCTTGACTCCTGACTCCTGACTCCGCAAACGCCGCTTCTCCGTTCTGGATGGATGTGTGAGATGCTAAGGATGGGTGGATATGGGGTGGCCGTCACCTCTTTTCGTCTTTTCTTTGTTTTTGCGATGATGTTTGTGCGGGAGAGGAGAGCGTGAACTGAACCCCCAACCCCACGACGATTTGTGACACGCGTTATTGGACGTCCAATATCGTTCTGTCAGTCCCTGGCGCCGGAATCCCTGAGGACTTTGTTGAGTTGGTTCTTGCTATGCATTCTTCTTGCGTTGCTTCGCTCGTATTGGGGCTTCCCCTTTCTTCCCGGGCCAAAGAAATACCCTGGGAGGACTGCCTACCCGCAGCATGTAAGGGGCATTAAGGGAGGTAACTCCCCATTGGCACTGTTTCTATGTCCCAAGCCGCAAAGCCATCTGAAGAGGGTTTTATTTCACACCTCCGACGGTAGCATATTCCATTCCTATTTCGCCGCCGCCGCCTTGCTCTCACAATACTGCCTGCTACCCTGAAAACTTTATTTGGGTGCCATGGGCGTGGTCTTGATTTGGAACACGGCGCCCGGCAGCTCGCTTGTCTCGGCTTGCACCGTTGCGTGGATGCCCATGGCAGCAAGAGCGCCACGGATGATCCCGCAGGGGAACCAGAGGAACTATGCGGTATACAGCGTTAGACTTTGTGAGAGGAGGAAAGGGAAAAATGAGGTGAAAAGGGGTGAAGAGAAAATGCATACGGGCTGCGCTCGCGCAACGGCCTGGCCTCCAGGCCCGGCACTGACGCGCGACAGTGGTCGGAAAGCGTGGTCCGTCAGGACGTATACCCCGCGGTGGTTCGTTTTGAGGTTGTCGACTTGCTTCTTGAATACGAGCATCCACAAGTCCTTACACACGAACTTGATAGCGTCTAGCGTGTCTGTGAAGCGCGGGCGATCTCGGGAGAAGCTGCGTCGTTTGGTGTGAGCACGGCAGCGGGAAGACACGGGGCGCAAAGACTGCGCGCGTCCGAAGGCAGAACACGCAGTCCGAGGAGGGAGTACGGCATACATACCGTTCGACAAGCCCTAATCCAACCCGATACCCCAGACCATCAAGGCGGAAAAACACGGCTTCCCTTTCCTCGTCCTCGTCCAGCTTGCTTTTCCGCGCTGTTGCCGCGGGTACTGTACTTGTCGTGCCGACCGATGTGTTTATAGATCCTGTGCCTTCGGTCGTTTTACTATCGCTGCTGCCGCTCGCGTCCTCCAATTTATTCGCGATCCGGTATGCCATGGGCACGAGCTCGATGAGCAAGAAGTCAAAACATGATGTGCCCACGAAGGTCGCTGTGGGGTCCGAGGCATTGTAGG
Source organism: Xylariaceae sp. X802 (assembly GCA_028637635.1). Classification (NCBI taxonomy): domain Eukaryota; kingdom Fungi; phylum Ascomycota; class Sordariomycetes; order Xylariales; family Xylariaceae; species Xylariaceae sp. X802. The sequence continues at coordinate 473,828 of JAJFDH010000032.1, forward strand.
GGGGCAAAGGCTGATCGAAGGCCGACATGTTTATGTGTGGTTTTTATCCTCCTCCGCCTCTTCTTCCGCTCTTCTGCCGTGCCTCTCCCTTTCTTTTTGTTGCCTTCCGAGCAGACGCTCCCGTATGTGGCTGTCCTCGTATCTCACTCCAGGTCTCTCCCCGTCGTTGCTGTTTTGGAACCTTTCGCTTTCTGCTTGTCTTCTTTCCCGATTGGTCGCTACCTAGTGGTCGCGATAATACTAGATGCGTTGGTGCTTTTGGATGCGGATGCGCGAAGATAGATCAACCGGAAACTGGATTGCTTGATCAGCTGTCTAAAAGCAGCACGGCATGTGAGGGCCCTTTTGAATATCGGATATTTCGAGAGAGGTACTGAAGTAGATAGGTATGAGTTGGGATTGTATGTTCCAATGAAGTTCAAGATTGGCCACCGGGGGTCATTAAGAGGACAACTTTAAGTGCATGCACCTCGGTAATACGGATTCAATTTTATGCACCTAACGCCAACAAACATACTATTTTTGCTTTGTACTCGCATAACTAACGGATTAACAAGTTAGTTGCAAATACGAAGTACTCCGTGGATAACTACACCACGTGCTTACGTACCAAACCAAGGACAACAACCACGACATTTCACCAAGGATAGGGATCCAAGATATCCTTTGACCACCGTAATACATAAAAATGGTGGCAGTCCCCGACTCCCCGGAGCTTGCGTAAGACAGGCCGGGGACTTGAGAGGGTAATATCGAGCAACGCTACAGAATGATTTGTTATTCGACGACCCTCGGGAGCCTCCGCTCACGGGGGGATCATTGACCACAACACAAAGGAAGTCCCCCATCCTTGAGGCGGGATCTATTATGATGTTGCCTCTTAGCTCTGTACGATGGGGGCTCGATGTGAGACATCATCATGTACGGATTTGCTGCGGGTCGTACCCGGATATAGCACCCCTTTTTGACGGGTCTCTCAGCCGCGTTCCATGATAGACTGGGCGGCTTTCACAGACATTCCATTCACGATCTGCACGCTCGCCCTCTTCGTCGCCTTCAGCACCTTTTCGGTCTCCTACGCCTACATCTCCTACTACTCGATCAATCGCGGTTTCACAAATCGGACCCTTGGCTTCTACATCTTCGCCATCTTTAACACCGGATCCTTGATCGGACGCAATCTGCCCGGCGCCCTGTCGGACCGCATCGGCGTCTTCAAGACGGCGATCCCCTCTGCTGTTGAATTCGGCGTGATCTCATATGCCCTGTTGGGCGTATTCAACACGGGCGGTATGGTCGCCGGAACTATCTTCATAGGTTTCTTCAGTGGCATCGTCGCTGTGCTACCTGCTCCGGGCTTCCGAATGCTCATCGAGAATAAGTCCATGATCGGCTCGCGCATGGGCTTGGTTTGCTGGTAGGTGAGTCGATCGCCGGTAAGATCCTCCACACGACCACCGACCCCCTGAATTGGACCGGCGTATGGGTATTCACTGGCTCAGTAGCTATCCTATCCGCATTATGTCTTACCTTGGCTTATATTATGAAGAGTGGTTTGCGCTGAATATTATAGCCTAATTGACGTAGAGTGATTTATTTGGGCTAGAAAATAAACAGTAATCGGGCTATGTGAGGAGAAACCCCGTTTTAACATTCCATAGAGTATGTTAGACGGTAGGGCTAATTTTTGACCCGGTGGATAGAACATTGATGCACGATGACGAGCTCAGACCATCGTATACCTACGCAGACAGACACGTCCGTAGTGTAAGTCGTGATCGTGCCTCGTCTAGCTGTGAGTGTAAAACTAGTATTCTATACGAAGAGAGGTCCAGACTCTTGGATGCTATGACTATCTCCCTAGGGCCTACAAGCATCAGAAGCCCGGCCATAGAACTTCGAGAAGGCCTGTCTCGTCCCGATTGCAATCTGCATCGAGTCAAATAGAGGAGACCCGCGAAGATAGTTGCGGGTTGCGGGCACCAACCTGAGGAGCCCCCGGGATCTCAAGAGTTGTGGCCAACCCCCGTTTGAATATTCTCCAATGAAATCGGTATCCGGAAGTCTTGGCCCAAGAGTCTCGGCTCTCAGGGTTCTGCTTCATGCCAACATAATAGCCGCATACGTGTTTGTGCATTGTGCTTCGCTACTATGTCTTATCTTCCCGCATCCTCGAGTTGGCATTTGTTCCTGCACTCCGGCGGCCCAGCCTGACACCGATATGGCTAGTATTTTCATATCGACGGCCGATTGAAGCACCGCTATCCCATCATCTTTCAGATCTGACATCTGACGATATCTCGCGGCTGGTGAATAGCACTCAGTCGAACGTGACAGTTGCCAAGAGTCGTTTCGCGAACCTGGGCATTAGCTTCCAAGATTGTTTTCAATGCTTGGCTGCCTCCGCGTCAAACCATCCACACACAAGAATTGCGTCAAAGTCCGGCTGCTGGTTTAAAGATAACGGTTGCGCTCAGGACTCTGACTGATTATTGGGTAGGCAGGGCTGGCCATCCGTAGGTCAACGCAGTGGTGTTGTCGATGATCGACCGGATACCCTGAATTCGGGAATTGGTTGACAGTAAAGCAGCCACACTAGCTGCAGTGCCTACTCGCCTCGCGGTCGAAGCCCGGACTTTCGGATCAGTAACCTCGAAGTGCTGTGGAAGCTCAAGCGAGAGCCGCACGGCGTTATGCCCCCCTTTCACGACGGGGAAAAGATCGCGCTCGCGACCCCGTGTCTGCCCTCGGGGACCTCGACACCGCAGTTCCGGGTTGACCCCGACCCGCCACTAACACTCAAAGGCAAGACTACGGGTCGAACGTGGATGAACCCAGCAAAACTTCAGCAAGGGAGGTCGTGTCTGTCTGGGTATGAAGGAGGCAAATGGGATGCTGCGCGTAGCCCGGCGCCCGTATAACACGCCTCCCCAGAATAGGTAGCGCAAAGATCTCTCCACAGGCTTCCAGCAAGCCTAATGGAGTAGAGTCCAAAGTCAAGAGTATCTAGCTGACAAACCTCGAATCGGCAACACACAACGAGCTGGACTCAACAAATCCACCCTCGCATTGATATACCACGACGGACCGCTGAGAATGATCTCGGATGCGCATCGAATCTCATCCCTATCAAGCGAATACGGCTCATTGAAACGGGAAGAGTGAGACTTCATTTGTCTAGAAACCCCGCCGATCTAAGAGGAAGACGTACTCCGTAGCTAACCATGTCGCCGCATGAGCCCGGAATGATATTAGTCAAGTCGATCGGGCCCCAAATAGGTAGACGAGGGCATGAATGAGACGAAGAGGACTGCAACCCAACAGGAAGAAAAGACATTCCAATGTCATCCAACCCTCTCATAAGATGCCCCAAGGGACATAGCACAGAGCACTCAGAACCACGACCGCAAAATAGGAGTAAGTGAGTATTATAAGTGACTTCCTCTAGCTCGAGTCACACTCCGTAGCGGAGTACTTTTCTTCTGGGCTCTACTAGAAACGGCGCAAGATAGCTAGCTCATCTGCCGCAAATGGAGAGCGATGATATATCGATGAGGAAATAATCCTTCTGTAATCCGGAACTGTCAGAATTTTGCCGCCGGCCCTCCCTTGAGATGCAAAGCGTAATGTACCCCAACGCCGATGAACCAACCTGTGCACACGCGCCGGCCATGCACATGCCTTGGGGCTCTACACTCAACGCCGTCGTCGAGAAAACAAAAAGGCAGCCGGGCAAAACGCAGCCGTCGCCTCATCTACACTGTAAAAGACCCTTTCTGCACCGCATACCCTCTCATCCATTTTGTAACACGCCCACCGCAATGTTGAGGGTGAACGCATATGGGGTTATTAATCCGCCACATGGCGCTGGTCTATACTGCCGATGTTCTATATCGCGATAGGTTACTGCGTCAAAGATATGCTCAACTTCCGGCGGTTGATCGAGTTCGATATGAGACGTACTACTGCTATGCAATTGGCTAGTAAGCCGGAGGTCGGCCACTATGGAAACTGTTATGATTGCCCAGTCCGGGGCTAGGGCCAACGTTTTGCTTCTTTGCCGGCCTGACGAGCGGCGAGTCGTCTTCATCGCTACTAAAAGTGAGGTCGATAACCTCGGCGGCCGGTCGTTTTTTCCCGCCAGATCTTGGCACACTCGAGGACTCTTTCGAACCAGAGCCGGTTGCTCTGTTGGCCGCGAATGTTCGAGCCGGCGTGCTGGCATGCGGGCTACCACTGAGGTAGCCCGAGTTATCAGCGATGACTGATACGTCATCATCGACGTCGATGCCAGCGTCGGAGTCCGCGGGAGCTCGAGACTTTTGGGGGGCGGCTTTGGTGGATTGAGCCGCCCACTGACCATCAGGTTCGATCGTAATTTGTTCAAGGGAATCCTTGGTTTTCTCAAGTATATCCTTCACGTATTCGTCGATCGCCAGACTTTCGAACTGTGCGGACTTGTTACATATGGGACAAATCCATTGAGGGCCTTGCTCCTGCAGCTGTAGGTACGACGTGGCGTCGAAGCACTGGATATGATTACAGATAATAGACCGGCAAGGCGTCCTCAGTCTCGTGTAGCTGAGCGGGCATTTCAAGGAAAGAACTGTCGATGTGGCGACAACATCGGGGTCGTTTGCCTTTTTGGCCACTGCTGAAGGTCAGAATCGTCGTCAAGTAGAGAGTTGAGGAAAATGGCATACTCTCTTTAATGACTTCGTGCTTGGCGATCTTCTTCCTCCGGATCTTGTCGACGAGCTCATCGACTGACACCATCTTGCAGAGGTACGCCATCAAATAGAATTTCTGTTCAGGCCCATGTTAGCAAGAGGCAACACAAGGATACTCGCCGCCCAGCACCAATACTATGCTCACTGTGGCTTCGGGAGACGGGTCGTGCTTCTTCACCTTAGTCGTCAGTGCATATGTGAACTCGACATTATTGTTGTAATTTGAAGGCTTCAGGCGTAGCAAGTCGGTGATGTCAACCGGGCGCGTGGTGCCCGGTTTGCCCTTCAGACCCCGCAGATTGGCTTTGACTTCTCCGCCATTAACCTTAAACTCGCTCTGGTGAGGGAACGCGATTTCTTGAATCCCGCTATTGTCGTTTGCGCAAAACATCATGATGCGGTATGATTTGTCCGTCAGCTTTGCCAAGCTTGGATGCTCGCTGACCCTGATGGACATGTGGATTGTATTGCGGTGTTGCGCCATTACTGTGAACCCCGTCAGCGAAGTCCGACGCGAATGGATGGGATGAGGATTTCCAGGTAGCCATCTTCCTTACCGTCACAAGTTTGTACATCACCGATTCTGGAGGTGATTTCGTAGAAGGGCGAGGGCCTAAACTGTATGTCGCGCAGGGACTGATAGCTGTTCTTATAATAACTAAGAGTGCCGCCCGACGTACTGGAGCTACCATAACCACTAAGGGGTTGCGGTGGGTTGTTCCCTGCTGAAAAAGGATATCTCATAGATCCTGTCCCTGTTGGTTCATAATTGGTTTTTCCAAACGTGTAGCCAAAGCCATTGTTCGTCCCCTGGGAAGAGGAAGACATGTTGGACTGTGGCGTGTAGCCCGAAGGGCCGTGGACGATGCCTTGGATTGTGGCTTGTATGTGGCGAAAAGTAGGGGGGTCGGCGTTGTAATTCTCGATCAGTGCTGTGGTGGGGAATTAGAACAAAGTAAGTCGAGGGGGGCTGGATTGATCAAGGATGGTAGCGCGGTAGAAAAGAAGGGAAAGGGTGATGCATGGATGATGGTTCTTGAATTGGGGGAGATGCGTGGCGTCGTGGCGGGTTGCTTTAGGTGCGTTCTCTGCCTTTTGCGGGCATAGAGTGGAAGCTGAAGCTGGAGCTGACAGCGTTGGCGATGGCACACACACAACAACGCTTACCTCGCCTTGTTTTCTCTTGTAGTAGAAGTGCAACCAGCAAAGTAAACAGCTCGAAACTTTTCGTAGATGCGCCGCGCCTCTTGAAAAAATAGCAATATCAAAAGGAAAACAAGCGAAAAAGAAGGGGAGAACTAGGTAGGTTAAGGATGCATAGACTTCGAGAATTGAACGAGGGATGTTGAGGCCCGAGACGTTTGGAAGGCTCGGAATCACGGGCGACAACCAAAACTTGACGCAAACGGATGTTGACGAAAGAGCAGTATCGTGCGAACTCACCGTTTTTGATGCGATTCTGGAGCTCGGCCTTGACGCCGCCGGTTCTCAGGCCGTGGGTGAGGCAGATGTGCTGTAGCTGCCGGTTGAGGAGCGTCGAGAGACTGCGCTCCAGCTGGCGGATCTCGCCATTCGAGGAAGTCATGGCCGCCGGTCTCTCCTGCTACCGCTCCTGCCGCTCCTTCCTGCTGCCACTGCGAGCCGGCCTGGCTACGGACCCGGGCAGGTGCGCGAAGATGACAAGACAGATGTAGCGATCCGTGTCGGGCTCATCGAGAAGGTTCGGACAGCCTCCGGCAGCCTCCGTAAGGCTCGAGGTTGCGCCTGCCCCGGCTCTTGGGGACAGCTCCGCCTTTAGGTCCAGACAGCTCCGAGATAGTTCCCGCACCAGTACCGCCAATTGACTAGAGAACGGTTCCCGCCTCGTATCTGTATTTTATCTCTTATTCTGGCCTGCCCGTAAAATATGACGCGTACTTGTGCGCAACAACACTCGTCCGATGTATCGTCTTCGTAGAGTCAAAGGGATGCGATGTCGTCGTCGTACTCTGACGGATCGAAGAATGGATACTGGCCTAGTTGATGTTGATTCGGGAATCGCGTTTGCGGCTTTGGATATTGAGGATGCGCGCGGGAGAAGTTAACAGCATGAGCCCGTGGAGGTTGAGGAATTGAGAGGCAAGGGCGGTGGCCTGGAATGAAGATTGCACGGAAAAGAACCTATGGCCCGAAAGGAGCGCACAGACACAATGTGAATATACAGTGCAGGCTTAGCCGTAACTGTATTTGGCAAACAAAGCTTTGAGAACGAAAGATGCTTTTATGTACCCTCGCAAAGGAGCCGGCAGGAAGACGCAGAGAAGGAGATAAGCTGGGTAGTTGGGCTGTCGTCACTTTAGGTATTGCACGGCTTCGCCCTCGTCGCCGTGGCATCGCGGTAGCAAAACTTCACCGCCTACCCGTTTTGGGTCCATTGCCGTACATACTTCTAGACGTACCTGCTCTGTGCATTTGTACATGCAAACGTACGAATTCGCCTAACTGTCCGACGTACCTCTTTAAAGTGTACTTGGGCATCTCTAGTACCTGTTGCGACAGCTCTACTTTAGTGCATTCTACGCCACAATGTTGGTACGGACTATCTACAGTCCCTCCAGAAAAGTTTCGTTCACTTTTATTTTAGGCCCCGCAGCGACACCACCCGGCATTCTGACCACCTAACTTCAATTGCACATTGCGCATTCATTTATAAGCGCAATTAATTGAAATTGAAGTATAATATATACCAGAAGCCTGGCTATCTAATGGTACCGGTTTCGCATGTGCTAGTACTTTGTATACCACCCATTTGCATCAAGCACCGCCTGAAGTCGATTGTTCATACTCTCGACTAGGTGATTCAACATATCAACTTCAAATGCTTCCCACACCGCAACCGCTGTTTGTCGCAACAATCTAAGTGATTGGTTATTCTTAGGCATGGTCGAAAGGCCTGGTTCTTTCTCAGAAATGCGTGCCTTGAGTAATTTCCATAGGTTTTCAATGGGGTTAAGATCGGGCGAGTATGGCGGCCATTCGATGAGTACGACCCCATTCTCTTCAGCCCATTCACGCAACCAATTTTGAACGATGCGCGCTGTATGCGTGGGAGCGTTATCTTGGGCATATATAGTGCCAGGTTCGCATACAGTTGGCAATAATTCTTGCAAGGCTTCAAGTATTCTTTGCCCGTTCACGCCGCCGCGTTCCGATTCGGGGTCCCCATGAAGGGCATAAAGCGAAGTGCGTTTATTCCACCCAAACGCGCCAATAAACATCTGGCCATGGCGCGTTGGTTTGGCCTTTGGTTGAACATTTTGAGGTAGTAATTTTTCGCTCTGCGATAAAGTATTCGGTAAGAAACGTATAAGTGAAGTTGGTGCATTATTTACTTACAAGTCGGCAAAACACCCACTCATGTTTCTCGCCTTGTCCACGCTGTATCGTCGACTCATCCAAGAAAATCCACCGTTTCCAATATTCAATAGGCTTATTAATATGCTGTAAAGCAAACGCTTTCCGCTTCCGGGCATGTTCAGAGGTCAATAATGGTCTCCGGAGTGCCTTGGTATGTTTTATGCCAGCTTCCTGAAGGTACACGGTAATCGTGGCACAATGTACATGCCCGCCGACATTTTCCGCAAGCGACCGGGCAGAAATGAAAGGGTTGGCTCCAATGCATCGATTGATATATCTTTTATCTCTTTCTGATAAAGTTCGCGGCCGCCCCGAGCGTGGCAAGTCGCGAGCTGATTTCTGTACACGATACCGTGAAACGATGCCCCGCACGCTTCCGACCGGAATCCGCTCGGAAGCAGCAATTACTTTGGGTTTTACACCCGAAAAGTACATCGTTGAAATGCGCGTCCTTTTATGAGGAGAATAGTTCTTCGGGGAACGCGCAGACCTTGTCGGCGTTGTTGGAGCCATTGTTAAAGATTGAAGGTAGTATAGAAACGATTGTGTTAAACGCGAAAAAACGCGGTTCCGCCAAAAAGTGAACGAAACTTTCCCAGACCCACTGTATGTACGAAGTATATCCTGTTGCAATGCCTACCGTATTGCTCGGCCACCCGAAGGCCCCAGTCCCTAATAAACCCCCTGTTGATGCGTTGAAATAGGCCAGTGGCCGAGCAACGCAGGATGCCAAACAATACCGACGTACTATGTACTTCCCAAAGACGGTGTTACCTAACTCCCTGTTCGTGAATAGGTAAGTTGAGTAGCCGAGCAACAGGGCCATAAGACATTCTATACGGAAAGTCACCTACGGAACCGTCAGTTAACCACCTAACCTCTAGGTAGCTACAGAAGATTGTTTTGAGAAGCAACACCGAGTTTCACACCCCAACACCATTGCCTTGCACCACACTTACCCACACTTACACGTACGGTAGGTAATGCCTTTCAGCCCTTACCTGTGGGTTCAATCTCAACGACTGCATTCAATATGGTTGAACTAAAGGTAGGTAATTTATACCCAGCCAGAGAGATTCTCATGGCTATACGGACTAAGGATTAAAAAGTCTGTAGCCGCTAAAATTTAGCGCCAAACCGATATGTGCATATTCGACTATACGTATTATTGTTAGTTGCATATTTTAATATCAATATATTCCGCATGTTGCATATCCATACTGCCTCACTCCTATGAAGAACTATTCGTGTATATCCTGACCAAGACCACTTCCGGAGGACTGTAAATACCTGGATGGATGGGTAACGTACTGAGGCTGACGTAGGGAGGCTTCAGTAGCAACGACTTGTTGCCTTTCCTAACTGGCAGCGTGACAGAAAGTCTCTATGCCACATGCCCACATCGTAGCGTTTTCACAGGAGGGCCTTGGGGACGCGGCTGATTGCAAGGCAATGGAACGAGAAGTAAGTCCGTATGAGGTATTTATAGCCTGGATGGTACAGAAATATAATGGGAATCAATAGGGGAGGGTGAAAGATCAAAGGCTCAGGAGTAACGAGTTGCGGTACGTAGTAGTACTACGATAACTTCCTTCTAGTGGTAAGTATGCTGGCAATTCAGAGACTTCGAACATCAAAGAGTGTAAAATTAACAAGGAGATGTACTGACCCCGACGTAGAGAGGCTTCGGTGGCAACGACTTGTTGCCTTTCCTAACTGGCAGCGTGACAGAAAGTCTCTATGCCACATGCCCACATCGTAGCGTTTTCACAGGAGGGCCTTGGGGACGCGGCTGATTGCAAGGCAATGGAACGAGAAGTAAGTCCGTATGAGGTATTTATAGCCTGGATGGTACAGAAATACAATGGGAATCGATAGGGGAGGGTGAAAGATCAAAGGTTCAGGAGTAACGAGTTGCGGTACGTAGTAGTACTACGATAACTTCCTTCTAGTGGTAAGTATGCTGGCAATTCAGAGACTTCGAACATCAAAGAGTGTAAAATTAACAAGGAGATGTACTGACCCCGACGTAGAGAGGCTTCGGTGGCAACGACTTGTCTTCTTTCCTAACTGGCAGCGTGACAGAAAGTCGCTATGCCACATGCCTACATCGTAGCGTTGTCACAAAACGGCCTTGGGGACGCAGCTGACTACAAGGCAATGAACGAGAAATAAGTCCGTATGAGGGATTTATAACCTGAATGGGATAGAAATATAATGAGAATCGATGAGGGAGGGTGAAGGGCCAAAGGCCCAGAATTCACGGTAAGATAACTTCCCTCTAGTCGTGTCATATGCTGGCAATCAGCGAATTCGATCATAAAAGAGGGTAAAGTTAACAGGGAGATGTACTGACCCTGACGTAGAGAGGCTTCAGTAGCAACGACTTGTCGTTCTTCCTAACTGACGCCGTGAAAGAAAGTCTCGATGCCACATGCCCACATCGCTGTGTTTTTAAAAGGCGGCCTTGGGGACACGGCTGATTACAAGGCAATGGAAAGAAAACTTCCCTCGAGTCGTAAGTACGCAGGCAGTCTAGAGATATCAACGAGTTTAAACGGTGATACAAGATGCATTCTCGAAGCGCAGGGGCGGGGCGACGGCCGACGGCTTGGCCGACCGGCGAGATCGAGTGGGCTGGCATCGAGTGGGCTGGCATCGACTGGGCTGGCATCGACTGGGCTGGCATCGAGTGGGCTGGCATCGAGTGGGCTGGCATCGAGTGGGCTGGCATCGACTGGGCTGGCATCGAGTGGGCTGGCATCGACTGGGCTGGCATCGACTGGGCTTCAAGATCGACCTAAGCCGCAGATCGACCTGGCCTACGCTCAAGATAAGCCTTTCTTCCTCCTACCGTAAGTATGCCGGCAATTCAGAGACTTCAATCATCAAAGAGTGTAAAACAAAAGGGGAGATGTACTGACCCTGACCGAGCGAGGCTTCCGTAGCGACGATTTGTCTTTTCTAACTGACGCCGTGACAGAAAGTCTCTATGCTGTATGCCCTCATCGCTACGTTTTCACAGGCCGGTCTTGGGGACGCAGCTGATTAAAAGGCAACGGAATAGAAACTAAGTATGTATATAAAAACTTCTGGTCCCTCGGTCACGTTGAACCATCTAGGTAGATATAAAAATGGCTAATCTCCTCCCATTCCTGTCCCTTTTACTCCTTTCTCGGCCTCCCACGCGGGCGTTTTGGTCCAAAGTGTGTCCTGCCCTCGATGTATTCATTTCCGCCACCCAATTCAATGATCTTTTTTATATGTTCGGGGATTCGCTCGATCCATTGTCGGATTTGCTCCTGCTGAAGTTCGTTTTCCCAATAGTCTACCCATTTTGAAGCGCAGTCTGCCCGGCCCTGTAGAGGGCCGTTACGTGTGGTATTCTTCTTCATGAAGAACCAGCAGGGCTCTATAGCGTTGAGGTCCGGTGAGTTACCGCACCACGTCAAGCGTCGAACCTGAGCGAGATCATAGAAGTGCTGTTGAATATAGTGAGCGTGAGGAGGAGCCTTGTCCTCCTGAACAACAGTATCGGGCCGATCTTTCATGCATTCCTTGGCGAAAGGAAACAGCTTAGCATGGAGGATTTCCTTTTGGTATCGGTACCAATCAATTCCTGCCTTTGAACCACGTATCAGCTTGCCATGTTTCTCATCCCATTTCCAAACGGGCTTTTTACCGGCTTTGTTGCGTAGCCCGACCCTCGACATTGCCGTATTCAGCTCCCACTCAGCCCGGAGAACTGGCTCTAGTGCTGCATTCAACTTGTCGACCTCCTCTTGGGCAGCCTTTTTGTCTGCAGCTGATTCAGGAACCCAGTAGTGACAAGGGCCTTTCTTGTCATACGTAAAAGCACCCCAGAACATGAACTCTGAATAGCCCTTCCAGCGCTCCCGAATACAACTCCTCTGGATCATCTGGTCCGGCTTCCTCCAGACTCGGTAGCCGCCCCTTCGAACGCCGAGAACCACAGCCGTTTCGTCAGTCCAAATAACTGATTTCCAGTCTTCCAGCGTCCAATCCTTGTGTACACCACGCTAGCCTTTCCGCCTTCATTCGCTCTGTCAAACCCGGTTTTCTTGTAACTTTTGTTTTGTTATACCCGGCTTTCACAAGCATGTTGCGAATGGTTGAAGGCGAAATAGTGATGCCGTAGTTCAGGCGGAGTTCGGTAGATAAGGCGTTACAAGACTTTTCACGGCCGTCTCTGTCTGATTCGATCCTTGTCGTAACAAATTGACTGACTTCATCCGTTTGTACTGTAGGCCTGCCTGACCTAGGCTTGTCTTGGAACCACGCGTCGTCCATGGAGATAGGCAAACGAGACGGATCAAAGCCTTGCTCAAGTGCTCTGGCGTATAATCGATTCACATAAGCCTTTGATACCCCTGTTATCTCACTGATTTCGGCGGTTGATTTCGCCCCCCCATGAGGTGATTTGTAGAAAACAACTATGGCTTTGAGCGCAATACCGATTCGACGGTTGTTAGTTGTAGGAGACGGCGTGGGAGCCTCGATAGATGGGGCTTGCTCAGTTATTGATTCGTTGGTCGACGAAATTGGTGTCAAAGCAGGCTGCGATACGGATTGAGACGCAGGGGCAATGTCTTGATCCATCGATTCGTTATCCGACAGAGTCGTGGTTGCAAGGGACAGCGGGAGGAGTCGAGTTGCTAAGCCTTCTATTTCATCGGCAGTGATAGTAATGGTCGGATTGGATTGCGTGATGGGCTGGGCTGCAGTGGTACCAGGAAGAGTTACAGCAAACCCGTATTGCGTGAGAGGCTGCGTTCCAGGGGGAACTTGCCGATTTCCCGAGTTACCAGAAGGAGTCGTTGTTGTCAAGAGTGATTGTGTGAGAGGCCCGAGGATTGGGGTACCGTGCTGCTTTGCTGATCTACAATCATGGGCCAGAGTTGTGGCCAAGGGAGACTGCTTGGGAGGCTGGTCTACAGGGCTAACTGGCTGATTTACCGGACTGCAGGTAGAAAAGGTCGCCGTCAAAAGGGTCTGCGTCAGAGGTCGGGCCTCAGGGGGATCATGTCGATTTGCTGGCTTCCCCGAAATAAATGTCGTCAAGAGAGATTGGGTTAGAGGTCGCGGTGCAGGGGTAACTTCTGAATCTTCCAAGCTACTGGCAGAAACCTTCGACACAAGTGACTGCGCAAGATGGTTGGCGAAAGCGGTAACTTGCTGGTCTGTCGAACTGGGAGAAGGCCGAGCCAAGGTTAAGAAAGACTGTGTGGGAGCCTGGGTGGAGGAATCCATGTTGAACTGAGACATCGCAGCTAATTTCCAATTTGCTTATCTGTTGACAGAAAGATTCAAGACGAAGCGAGGAATTAGCTAGTCGTACGTGAAAAGCTGATCACCAGGCAGAAAGGGTCGCTGTTGAGTGCTGGATTTGCAGTCCGTAGACAAAAGAACGATGGGGAGAGAGAAGTTTATAACTTCGGTGTCCTTTGAGTGCATCCATACCTGCGTAACGCAGACCTAGGATTGGCTTCTTGCCGTGGGCTCACTGACGACGAATAACTCTTCTTGTTGCGTAATTGTATTGTCAGCGTCGACCTCATGGCACTTCGATACCTCTGTATGATTTGCACCCTGACGTGGACTCGCATATGACCCTTCCCATCTGGCAGCCAGTGTGGTGTTTCCAACAGCCCTTCTACCGTACACCGACGGCCTCCTTTCCGGCCCAAATTGCAGCCTGGAATTTGCCCCTCAGCTTAGGCTCACTGCCAATCAAAGCTTAATAATGTGCGTTGTCAACGTCTCCCTCATGTCGTCAGGCGCTTCGATGTCGGCTCAACCTCCGTATGACTTGCTCCCCGACGTGGGCTTGCATTTGACCCTTTCCATCTGGCAGCCAGTGTGGTGTTTCCGACAGCCCTTCTACCGTACACCGACGGCCTCCTTTCCGGCCCAAATTGCAGCCTGGAATTTGCCCCTCAGCTTAGGCTCACTGCCAATCAAAGCTTAATAATGTGCGTTGTCAACGTCTCCCTCATGTCGTCAGGCGCTTCGATGTCGGCTCAACCTCCGTATGACTTGCTCCCCGACGTGGGCTTGCATTTGACCCTTTCCATCTGGCAGCCAGTGTGGTGTTTCCGACAGCCCTTCTACCGTACACCGACGGCCTCCTTTCCGGCCCAAATTGCAGCCTGGAATTTGCCCCTCAGCTTAGGCTCACTGCCAATCAAAGCTTCCTAGTGTGTGTTGTCGACGGCAACCTCACGATGCTTCGATTTAGTTGACTTCCCAACCGTACGTCCGTAGTCCGTAGTCCGTAGGCCATATTCTCTATGGCGGGCATGCTGCTGTATCACCATAGGTAAGGCACCAGAAATCTCCGGAGGGAGACATGTGACCTCCGGAAACCGGCCCGCCGAGCCAGTTAACAAGGCCGAAAAGCCTTGACCGCTTTTTACACTTCTTCTCTGCATTTCCTGACTGCAGATGGCTGATTAGCCTTTGGCTTTGTCCTTGCATACATACAGACTTGGCCCGTGTGTTATAACGCCACAATTACCTGAAATTAATGAGAAATGTGAGTTGTTTTCAGCTCAAAGAAATGAACCACGGAATCGAGGACATCTGAAGCAATCATGACAAATTCCGGGTCCGCATTTCATACGGACGTTGCCCAACAACAGCCAATAGCACTGAACTCTAACTCAACCCAGGAGGACGTCGAAGATAGTCTATGGGCGTAGAGAAACCAGAGGTCAACAGAATCCCATGTCAGGAAGCATATAGAGACAATTATAACTCGTGACGGCGGCTATGTTTCAACCTGGAAGAGCCAGGAGGTTGTTGAAGACAATTTGCTATTGCTGATTGGGAATTTCTTTGCCGCCAAACTGCCTGGGCACTTCGAATGCGGCCTTCCCGGCAACTATGATCATGTTCTAGGCCCAATACGTTCATAGTTCCTTCATGTTATTGGACAAAGGTGCTTGTAACCGCCTTCAGTGGAAATTGAGGAGGCGATTAATCACATTTTCTTGAGTCTTTCGTATTCCGTATTCGGATTCGGATTTTCGTTGGGTATGCCTTGGGGAAGCTGTTGACAACCACTCTCTGGAGCCTTGAGAGAGAGGAAGCATGAACAGGTGGCCTGGAAATTGTATAAATATCGCCATCTCTGCCATCTCTCCACGCGCGGACTTCACGTCTCTAGTCGTCAGTCACACTACGTATATGGAAGCACGGACCATATAGCAACTCTGCAGCTCTTCGATTACGCTATTTTGAGCGAACTTCGACAGCCTAGAAGATCTCTTCGGCTCTCCCACGTGGCGCGCTTTCACAGGTATGAGACACTTGTGTTGTTTATCTCATTGACTGCTGACGTGCCCTTAACAGGCTTCATTTCCATCTAAGCCTCATGTATTCTGAGCGTTGGGGTAAAAACTCACCGTCTGATCAGGACGGTCCATCAAGACCAGGGCCTTCAACAAGGCAACGGGTGAAAAAGGCGCGCGAGGCTGAAGAGGAAATCCCCAGCTCTGAAGTCCAGCCGCCTTCTTCATTCCGCCAGAGCCCCCCCCCTCCCTCTTCTCGTCTCGAAAACCCCTCAGAAGCAGACACCGAACGCGTGCCTGGGCCGTCCATCAAGGGCGAAGATCGTATGAAAGCGGAGGACGCCGAGGAAGAAAGCAGGAAATCTCGCCAGCTCGCCTATATTTTGAAGCAGGCTTCGCGTCACGATACTCTATTGCAGTATCTTAACGAGCAAGACGGCGCCCCCGTACCCCCTACCTATCCAGTCCAGACTCTTCAAATGGATGCCCGCAGTGACGAGGTTGAAACTTGGATTTCCGGGATCGAGGATGGAAACAGACGGATTCGGCAGCCCGAACACCTTCTTGTTGAATGGGCACTTCGTCACACCGCCGAGGAAGTTCAGGAAGAGTGGCAGGCGTTCCTCCCCTCACTCAGATACGACCATGCAAACCTGCAAGTCGTGCTCAAGGACCTTTGGACGTTTGTGCGGGGACCGGAACATGATGGTAGGCTGTTCGAATTGGTCTACCGGGATCAGCTTGAGGCGATTCGACAACGCGACAATGAAAGCCCCTTCGAATTTTTCAAACGCTGGCGGACGCTTCGACGAAAACTCTCGCCAGGTCTCCTGATCGACGAAGACCCTAACTTGGCGCATGAATATTTCTGGCGGCTGCACACTGATATTCAACGCACTCTCTTTTCGAAGAGGGTGGCGGTCAATGATGCATTTGAGATTTGCGCTGCCGCGGAGGCTTACTGGGACACGAGGAAAACCCTGGAGAAGGGGTACAAACGACCTCTTCCTAGCACCGACTCGAGCCCAAGCCATCGCGGTGACCAGGAGGGCGGCAACTTCGGGAAGTTGGTCGATGTTCGGTGCTTCACGTGTAATAAACGGGGGCACGAAGCTAAGGATTGTACGCAATTGAATCAGTGGAAGAAGGCTCGTTAAGGACGTCGCGACGTCGACCGCACTTCGTGGTGATTTCCTTGAATGGATCCGCAGGTTGCTGCAAGCATTCAAGGGCCTGGGATGGATCCGCAGGTTGCTGCAAGCATCCCAGGTGCGCAACATGGTGATTTTGGATGGATCCGCAGGTTGCTGCAAGCATCCAAGAAAGCCGGTTGTGCTGATCTCCTTGAATGGATCCGCAGGTTGCTGCAAGCATTCAAGGGCTGAGGATGGCGCCAACGTCCGAAGATCATGAAGTGTGTTGTTGGCTGTAGGTTGAATACCTACAAATTACTGTAAGTACCTGTTGTCATCCAGGCCAGTTACGGAATTGCAACTTACACCTTTAGCTTGCAGATACTGGAATGCGAGTGGATGAGTTGATTATTAGAAGTTATGACACGGGGACTGGGTTGATCTGTTGCTTCGTAGGCGTTGGGACGGAGGGAAGGGGGTATGAGACTATGAGTTCATGTATAATCGTTACACATCATCAATACGTTATTCAACTACCTCAAGTTTTCTGGAAGCCTTCGGGGCAACTGTGATACGTTTGGTTTCTGCGAAGTCTAGTGTTACGAGGCAAGTAGCCTGGTTTAGTTGCGAATCAGTTATATTCCCTTGGTTAATACCTGATAATGCAGACGTCAAGGCAGCGCAGAATCAGCTATGATATCTTCTTCGAAAACGCCGACATCAAAGCAACGCAGAATCAGCTATGATATCTTCTTCGAAAACGCCGACATCAAAGCAACGCAGAATCAGCTGAAATATCTCCCTCAAGCTCAAAACGACCGAAAATCAGCAGAGTCCCCTTATCAGTCCCTCCCGTTCTCTTTGCTTCGAGGCTTGACTGCCTTCTAGCTGCGAGGACCGATGAACTGCTTCCCCTTCATTCGTTCTCCCGACAATTCGATCATCCTTTGACTGCTCACGGTGGTTATCACCGGGCACGTCTCTACGCGAACCGCCGGCTTCAAAAGCTTCGTTTGTGCGTTTGCTTTGAGGAAATTCAAGGCGGGATCGTCATTGCGCCAGGTACACTTTTCGCCCTGCACGGAGTAAAGGCAGTTGGCACAAGCGCCACCGGCGTAGGTCGGGACCGATACGCATTCTGCGAATGGCCAGAGACCTCTTTTCGAAGTGACGCTATCGGAGTTGATGTATCTCTTCTCGCAGCACTCACACATCACCCGATTTGGGCTTCCATACTTCTGGACATAGACTGCGTCAACACGGCGCACATCCTTAAAAATGGCCAGAATGTATTCGCCCCAAGGGCCTCCATCCCACGCATCCACATATAGTGGATTGCCAGGCTTCTTAATGGCCTTCATCAAGAATGGTTCGAGCGCCGAACTATAGCCTGCAATTGAATAAAAGTTGGCCCCTATCATCCAGCGCACATATCGGTCCTGGGCCCTTCCACCTAGGATTTCGATGTGGAAACTCTCGTAGAGCTGTGTGTACCGTCAGTACACTAGGGAATCTGGAATTAGAGGCTAGAATCAGTGATTTCCTCTTACCTCTTTCAATCTTGGCGATAGATACATCCTCGCCGCAGTCCTTGACACTGGCCAGGCTTCGTTGAAGTCCGCCTCGCCCCTCAGTTGAAAGTCTTCCTTGACTACTGGGGTTGAGAATGGTGACGCTACGGGCTCCCAGCGGGCTCCTTCTTCATCGCCTTGGACACCTTGGGGTGTTGACTTCTTGGGAGGCATGATGATGGTAAGTTGCGATAACGGCAAAGGCTGGTGATTATAGGCAGCGATGATGACGGGCGACGATGATGGCAGGCAGCGATGAGAAGGTGATGAT